>VZRI01001004.1:89585-104420 GCA_013397515.1 Upupa epops | reverse complement strand
AGCTTCATTGCCCTTCTCTGCATCCACTCCACTCCCTCAATGTCCTTCTTGTACAGAGTTACCCAGAACTGACCCTAGTACTGATCCCCAGATGAGGCCTCACCAGTGCTGAGCATAGGGGAAGGATCATCTCTCTATTCCTGCTGGCTACACTACTGCTGATGCAGGCCAGGATGTCGTTGGCCTTCTCAGCCCCCTNTAAAGAGCAGTAAGGTCTCCCCTTAGCCTCCAGGCTAAACAGTCCCAGTTCCCTCAGCTGTTCCAAATCAGACCTGTCCTCTAGACCCTTCACTAGCTTCATTGCCCTTCTCTGCATCCACTCCTCTCCCTCAATGTCCTTCTTGTACAGAGGTACCCAGAACTGACCCTAGTACTGATCCCCAGATGAGGCCTCACCAGTGCTGAGCATAGGGGAAGGATCATCTCTCTATTCCTGCTGGCTACACTACTGCTGATGCAGGCCAGGATGTCGTTGGCCTTCTCAGCCCCCTTTGCACACTGCTGGCTCCTGTTCAGCTGCCTGTCAGTCAACAACCCCAGGTCCTTTTCCACCCAGCAGTTCTGCAGCTACTCTGCCCCAAGCCTGTAGCACTACATGGATCAAACCCACTAGCCCGGTCATTCCATTTTCCAGCACATCCCTGCTCAGCAAACACCAGGCCAAATGTGGTCCCAGAGGGCACTCACCACCCCCACAGCATCAGCAAAGGCTTCTGTGGGTTACCCCTACCAGGGGTTACCCTGAGTCTCCCACACAACCCAGCCCCCTGCTTCCAATAGGGCCATGGCCCCTGGTAGCTCTAAGTGTGCCAGCAGCCAGGAGCTGGGTCAGTCACCCTGTGCATGCTCCTCCCTTCCCCAGCTCTACCCACTAGGCTGCACCAAACCTGTGGTGATTAATTGGGCAGCCCATTTCTTTTCTCTGGATTCAATCTGCTTAGCCTCCAATCTCTCAGGAAAAGAAAATCCGCCTTTCTTGAAGGCTTTTTTACCCTTCAGCATCACGTAGCTCAGTAATACCCGCTATTTCCTGCTAATTTCCCCCATTAAACCGCCAATAAAGCATATCTTTAGCAACAACTTCCTCATGTCTCCAAACGTGCAAAAAAATTAAATACTACAACTGCTTTATTGCTGCTCTATCCAAAGCGACTCGCGGGGGATTTTCAAGGGTGAAGGACTAATTCCTTCATCATCCTCGACAGGCTCCTGCTGCTGATCGGCCCTGGATGCTGCTGGGGTGCTCATGGAGAGCCTCTGGACCCCTCCAGGATGGAAGGAGCTCAGGGAGGGCTCCTGGATCCTTCATATGGAAACACCCCATGGCTCGGACATCATTGGGACAGGACATTATGGGGTACCCACATCTCCACATGTAAGCAAGGGGGCAGCACCAACACCACAGAGCCCCCAACCAACACCATGTGCCTCCCACAGAGTGGGGAAACAGGCCCTGAAGATCTTTGTTTGAGTGTTTTCCCAAGGTGGTGAAATGCATCTGCACTGACACCCTCCTATGGCTGCTCCTGCCCCCTGGCCAGGCGCTGGCTCTGCGCTGCTGACGTTAATCCTGATCACTGTCAAGTCCCCTGCTCCTCCAGGAAAGGCTGAGCCAGAAGTTCAGCTAACGGAGGCCGTTCCAGCGAGGGCTGCATGCCCAGGGAGATAAGATGCTTCTTACATCTCCCAGCGATGTCTGCTTTAGATTAGTTCAGATCCTTTCCAAGGGGGCAGCTAGACCATAAATCAGAGGCACTTCCAGGGACGCTTTCCACTGTGTGCCACTCGTAAGAGCTTTATGGAGTGGAGCTGAGCCTGGGCCATTTATAATTCAAGACAGTGTTGTCACATTTCAGCCTGTCTCCAGCATCAGCCACTTCGCCCCATCCCTATCATCAGGATGTTGTGCTTTCGACCAGACGTGACCGTTTTGTTTTGATGAAGGTGTAAAAGAAGTCAAAGGAGAGCGGAATCAGGGTCTAATGTCGGGGGCCGCGCCCCAGCACAGCAGTGTCTCACCAGCCAGGATACAGGTATATAGATCCTTAAAAATGAGACATGCAAACAGCATAGAATCATAGAATGATCAAGGTTGGAAAAAGCCTTCAAGATCATCAAATCCAACCATCCACCCTACAAATCCCCAATCATTAACCCATCTCCTCAAACACCCTGGCTGCCCAGTTGTTGAACTGTGCCTCCACCCCCTCCCTGGGCAGCCTGTTCCAAGGCCTCCCCACTCTTTCTAGGAAGAAGTTTTTCCTAAGATCCAATCTGAACCTCCCCTGGCACAACCTGACCCCATTTCTTCCCATCCTGTCACTGGTCCCTAGGGAGATGAGGCCAACCCCTGCCTCACTCCAACCTCCCTTCATGTAGTTGTAGAGGTCTTTCCTCAGCCTCCGCCTCTCCAGGCTGAACAGCCCCAGCTCCCTCAGCCTCTCCCCATCAGCCTTGTTCTCCAGACCCCTGCCCAGCCCAGTTGCCCCTCTTTATCACCTCTCTGGCACCTCCATGTCCTCCTATGCTGCACTGCCCAGAACTGTCTCCAGTGCTCAAGGTGCAGTCTCACCGAGGCTGAATGTAGCGCAGGATCACCCCATTGGTCCTGCTGGCCACACTATTTCTGATGCAGATCATCAATACTGGGATCTCTGGGGAGACCCAACTGGCATTAAATATACAAATGGGAGCTCCCTCCCCCTAGCCACCCCACTTGGGTACCTCCTTGAGCCCTGTGGGCAATGGGAAGGTGCAGCAGTCACCCTTGAGTGCAGAAGGCATCCCCAAAACTCCTGTCTTGCAGAACACACCACACCAAAGCAGAAGGTAACTAGCTGTAATGGGGTGAAGGGGACAGTGCAGGTGGCCACAGCTGCCTGCAGTGGGCAGGAGGGGCTAGGCAGAGCTGTGGCAGGGATTGTGTCCTGTAGAGCTGTGCCAGCTCAACCCACAGGCGTGTGGTGAAAAACACACACAGTAAGCAGTGCCAGCAGCTTTGCAGCCTGATGCTTTTGCTAGAGCCAGCCCTTCCCAAGCAATCTCCAATGGATTAGGCAGCAACATGGCTTCCATGAGCACCATGTGTGAGCAGATCCAGATCTGGGGTCCGTCTGGGGTCTCCAGCACCACCAAAGCCAGAATCCATCCTAATCCTCCAGGATGATACTACCCAAGACACACATGTCTCATTCACAGCCCAGATCCCAGAGTGTCCACTCAGCTCCCAGAGCCAGGGCAGAGGACTGGGTGCCAGCCTCACCACATGCAGGACTGACACCAATCACAAACATCTCTGTGATACCTGATCTGAGACCAAGGGATCCTCAGCTCCTGTTCCAGGCACCTTTTCACAATGGTTACCCCTCAAAAAAAGCTGCTCCACAACCAACACTTCCAGCTCCCAAATGCATCCCTATTTTTCCAAAACCAGGGAAAACCCCTTGGCCCAAGAAAGCCTCTCTGCTGATCATTAGGACAAACTATTCCATCTACGTCCTTCAGGCACTCCAGCACACCAGTACTGCTCCTGCAGGCTGACAGCACCAGAGCAGCAGAGCAGCCACCCAACCCAGTGACACCTCAGGGGTGTTTCACAGATAAGAATGCTGGGGTGAACAGTGACCTCCCTGGGGCAGGAGTCTCCAGAGGCAGCCCTGCTTGTTTTCTCCACCACTTCAAACACCTCTCAGCCCCACAGACAGAGCCATGATTCCCTCTGAACCCCACAACCCCTCCGTGCACAGTGCAGGACCCAGCTGGCACAGCAGAAGATTTCACCAGCCAGGATACTCACTGCAGAACTTCTGGAAGTCAGCCTGCAGCTCCTTGCGGGCGCTGAGGAAGACGCGTCCCTTCTCGGTGCCCACCACGAAGGCACTCTCCTCATGGACAGCAATGCAGGCCACCTCTGCATTCAGCTTGGAAAGCGCCGAGCACTGCAGGGAGACACCGGGTCAGAGCAGCTGCTGCACCTCCCACAGCTTTTTCCAGTGGGATTTCTTTTTATTGTTTCCCATTAAAAGATTCCTCCATCAAAAGCATTTTTCTGGATTGGGTCAGAACTTCACGGGGTTTAGAATCACACAGAATCACAGAATGATCGAGGCTGGAAAAGCCCTCTGAGCATATCCAGCCCAGCCCAGGACCTAACATCACCCCTGCGGCCAGACCAGGGGATCAAGGGCTACAGCCAGGCTGTCCTTCAACACCTCCAGACACGGAGACTCTATCACTGCCCCAGACAGTCCAGTCCAGGGTCTGAGCACCCTTCCCATGAGGAAGGGCTTCCTAACATCCAACCTAACCCTCCCCTGGCAGCTTCAGGCCCTACCCTCTCATCCTGGCATTGGCTGCCTGAGAGAAGAGCCTGACCCCCCACCTGACTACAACCTCCCTTTAGGGAGTTGTAGAGAGGGAGGAGGCCCGCCCCTGTGTCTCCTCCACACTAAACACCCCCAGCTCCCTCAGCTTCTCCTCATGAGACTTTTCCTCCAGTCCCTTCTCCAGACTCGTTGCTCCTCTGGACCTGCTCCAGCCCCTCAATCTCTTTCTTGAAGTGAGGTGACCGGCACTGCCTCCAATACTCGAGGTGAGGCCTCACCAGTGGAGGGGGAGAATTACATCCCTAGTCCTGCTGGCCACACAGGATGCCATTGGCCTTTTGTGTCACCTGGGCACTTTGCTGGCTCCTGTTCAGCCGGTTGTCAACCAGTACTGCCAGGTCCCTCTCTGCCAGGCTGCTCTCCAGCCACTCATCCCTCAGTCTGCAGCTGCAAGGAGTTTATTCCCTAAACGCTCTGGTGACTTTCTATTCCAGGAAGGCAACAGGCTGTGCAGTGCTTTGCTGGGAAACAAGATTTACCCATCATTTCACTTCATTTTTTCCTATCCTAAAAGTAAAGCTTTACAGTATTCTTATAAAAGAAAACATTCTGGTTAAAAAAATTCCCAAACCAACCAACAAACCCAACAACAATTTGTATCTTTCCCTCAGCCCTAACAAGGAGCACGGGAATCTTATTTCAAGCTGCAGAACTCTAATATGGTCAAAGTCGGGATTAGCCCAACGATTCTTCTTGTACAGTTATGCAAAACATGAAAGAGATGGAGAAGGCTTCCTCCTAATCCATTTTATGTAATGTGCGCTTCTTGCTCCCCAGAACCACGTGGGGTTAGGATGATTTTTGGTATCAGAACAGTTCTGCAGTGCCAGAAGCCTAAGTCATATCCCCATAGCTATAGCACTGATGCTACTGTCCCCAGGTCACCACTGAAATGGGTAGAACAAGGGGGGTTCCATTTGGCAAACACTGTGGAGGAGCTGGAGGATGCTGATGGCCCAGCAGGGGCCTATGAAGCAGCTCCCCTAAGCTACCTTCAGCTCCCTGCACACATTCACAGTGAGCTTGACTTGTATGGGCTTAACCCAGTCCCTGTATGGGCTCATCTTACCTCCAGTTCACCTTCTCACCTTAAGAAGGACCTATGACTTCAAATCCCTCAGGACAGATATTTTCAAGGAAGCTCCTTGCAAAAACCCAGCAGCAAATGGCAGTATTTTGCTCCAAAATCCCAAATAAGCACAAAACCTCAAGGATGTGGGATTTGGAGGAATCTAAATCCAAACCCTCATTCTGCCTAGGGACGTGCATGTGTCCCCAGGGGTTATCTATCACACACCGAGTGGCCACGCTTTGGTGGGTGGAGCGCCTTGCACTGGGAAGCACTGGGATAAAGGCTGGGATTCAGGAGCAGCCTGGCCCTGGTGTCAGCACATACCCAGGGCCTGTGGAATAAAACCTATTTGTTAAGAACGCAAATGACAATAACGTGACTTGCCGTATGGGATGGCACTGATATCAATCATCAGAGATGCCGTGGGAGCCTAAGCTATGGGGAATCTGCTCTGAGCGGAGAAGTGATGGCTAAAGAGAAGGGAATTAGTGAAAAAAAACCCCACCTGCTCCGGGAAGAAGATGGTTCCAGTGAAAACACATTAACTAGACCTGGCTTGGAGAAGGGAGGGCTGTTTAGTGTGTCACAGAGCATTAGGTATTTGTCTCTACACTCTTGCTTTCCCCTTCCTGATCACATTCACAGTTAAAAATAAGATTAGCTCTGGTCCATGAGACTTAATCCAGACAGTTATCTTGTTTATGTAAGCAGGGCTGACTTAGGCAAGGCTTCCACCGGGAATTCTACGTCAGAAGATATGAAAGTTCCCTTCTTTGTTCTGGGAGATAAAAGCTATTGTTCTCCTGTTGTGTAAAAGCTCATGGTAACATCGGTAAAACATCAAGGAAAAAAAAACCCAACAAACCAACCACCCTCCATTCGGTTGATACCAACATAAATATTAATGGCAAAACAATACACATCTGAGATTCACTTGGGCTGACTTTACGATCCTTGTGGCTGTCAGGGATGCAGATGATTTTTATTTCCCAGCTCTGGCAGCTCCCTGGGCTTTTGGGGAGCAGGATGAGCTCCACAGCCCCTGCTCTCAGCCCACCTCACTAAAGGACGGGAAGTGACAGGACTGCCACTTACCATGGAGTCTAAGGCAGACACTAAGCTGGTGATGATTTCATCTTTCTGGGGAAAAACCATATTCCACTGGTCAGCTCTGGAGGTGCTGAGAGTCACGTCTAAAGGCTTTCCTGCCAGGGCCATATTCACCTGAGAACAGAAAAAAAAACATGAGATAGGCATCACTGTTACTGAAAGCTGGTGCTGAGCATCGTTGGCACAGCCCCATCACCAGCATGTGCTTGGGGAAACTGAGGCAACAGTCCAAGACTCATGTCCTCATGTCTCCTCTGCTAAAGGCAGATAATTGCAGACGCTGCCAAGCCAGAACCAAACCCTAGAGCCAGGGTCAATTGTCCCGGCAGTGGCCAGGTCACCTCTGCCCTTGGGACTCACCCCTGGGGAGATGCCACCATGATTTGGGGCATGTTGCACCAACCCCGTGGTACGGCAACCCAGTCGACCTGTGGCCAGGCTTAGCCAGCAGAACGCTGAAGGAGTTGAAGAGCATTAGGGCACAGAGCACTCCCATGCCCCAGCTCTGTGAGCAGCAGGGGATGACAGGTGCCCCGCAAGGGCCACCTGCTCTCTGTCCCCATGTCTTCATCTATTCTGGGCAAGAGGAGAGCCCAGAAAGGACTTCACCCCAAAGGAGAGGCAGATCATTGCAAGGGGCTCCAGCATCAAATCATCCCACACCAAGCTCCTGGGAGACTGTGCCAGTGGAAGCAGGACAGGGTGGAATGCTCCATCCCTTGATCTGCAAAGGGGCTCACCCTTGAGAGCTTCATCCCTCACTGCAAAACAGAGGAATAAAAGGAGGGGGGGAAGGCAGAGCACAGCCACACACACAGCAACTGCGCCAGGTCTCTGTGCCCCAGCACACACATGTCACCGTGACCTGTGGCAATGCCGCAGCAGAAACTGGGACAGGGGCTTGCCCTGCATAAATCACCCCAGTACCACACTGGGGAACCCACACCCCATCCAGCATCACCCTCCCAGCACCTCTGCAGCCACTGTGTCATCCTCCACGCACCCAGCTTTAATCCTGCGAATAAAGGGTGGCAAATTAGCCAGCAGCGCTCGGGAGCCACTCGAACCGGATCGTAAATCATGTGCTCAGAGCCGCAAGCGGATAAAAGAGGCCAGAGAATCAGTAATGAGGCGAGACGGGCAGGAGCCGGGATATGAATGAACCGCCTGCGCGTAACTCGATTTGCGGCTCAGCCAACCGCCGTGGCCGCCTGGCCCTGCCTTGCCGGGGGGTAAAAGTCACCAGCAAAACCCCACATTCACCTTCCTGACCCGTGTCCAAGCCCCAGGAGGGGCTGTGCTGCTCCAGACCACCAGGAAGCGGTGGGTTAGGGCCAAACTAATGATTTCCCATGCATCGGCATTGCTGTGGGGGTCTGAGCAGGGCAGGAGGCTGGCAAACACCCCACAGCCTCTCGCTGTTACGGGGGCATACAGCAAGCCAGCAGTGGTGGAGACCATTTCCTGCTCAACTCTAAGGACTGAACGTCAGAAGTGGCACGCAGTGAACCCTCCAGCTCCAGGCTGGCTCCCCAGTGCTGCAACCAGAGCAGGCAAGCAGCATCCTGCACTGCCGAGCACCAGCGCTTCTGCTGCACCCAGCACCACCCTCCTGCACCCAGCCGATGCTTCTTAACAGAGCTCATGGACAGCTCTTCTCTCTGGGATGTTCTTTAGGGTAAAAACACCTGAAAACCACGTCAGCTTCAAAAACAAAGACAGGTACTAAACACAGAGTCCTGAAGCCTGGGCACCACCAGCTTCACCATCACACAGGCTGCTGCACCAGGACGTGGCCAGTCCTGCTCCAGCCCTACCCTCTGAGCAAACTGGGACACACAGTTAAGGTACCGCTTCACATGCCAGTTCCTGAACAGCTCTCTGCGGGTGCAGGAACCTCAAGATTCCTCCAGGTCCTGGGTGCTGTTAGTCAAAGGTGTATCTCAGCAGTAGGGCCGATGCCAGCCCTGATCCACTCTCCCAGCCCACAGGACACTGGGCAAAGATGACACTGGGCTGTGGACCAGCATCATGAGGGAGCTGCCAGTGGGAAAGGGCTCAGTCCAGGAAGCATCACTACCTTCTTGACTGCACTGGAAAACAGCCTGACTTTGATGCCCGTGAAGTGTCTGAGTGCCCTAATTATTATTAAATGTGACTGCTACAATACGGATGTTCTCATTGCCTTCTGGCAGTGCTTTGGAGAGCCAGTCCCTGCCTCTGATGGGCTGGTCACCACCCCTGAGAGCTCCAGCTACACCAACCTGCTGAACCACAGCATCCCATGAGAATTGATGCTCCTCCCTCGGCTTCAAAAATCAAAACCACGAGCTGGATCTGGCCCCAGAAGGGGAACCGCAGGGAAAGCCTGCAATAACAGCAGTGAGAAGTGGGGCAGGGTCTCTGCCCCCTCACTCCATGGGAGACTGGTACCAAAAAATCCCTTTCACCTGGCTGATCACTGAGGACAAAAATCCCATATCACAAATATGATGGCGTACAACAGCAGGACATTAACAAGGGTGGGTCACACACAGTGTTGCTTTGGAGCTTTATGGTCACGAAGAGCAGGGCCAGCAGGTTTGGAAAGGGGGCAATGAAGAGGAGGAAAAACATTTCATAGCTTATTCAAAAGAAGTGAAGCTGTAGGGGTCGATGTTCCTGGTCCAGCCAAAGGGAAATAAATGGTCTTGAGGAAAACTGTGTAAACCACTCTCATTGTCTTTAGGGCCAGCAGCAGAGACAGGGGTGGGTGGGATGAGTAAGAGTACCCGACCCTCTTCCCAGGACTCCACACCCCTACAGAATCACAAGATTGTTTAGGCTGGAAAATACCCTTGAAGACCACCCAAACAGTGAAATCCCACCCTGGGGTACCCACCACCAGGTTGGCTTCCCTTTCCTGCTCTTCAGCTCTGGCTCCAGCTTCATCCCACCTCTGCACACTGAGTCCCTTCCTCAAGCACTTGCAGATTGGTTTAATAATTTCGACATTTAAAATACATTTTTAATAATTTTAAAATAATGGTATTTTTAATAAAACTATTATTTATTAATAAATAAAACCCCATTTGATTTTATATATTACTTTATATATAAAATATAATCTTGTTTTTAATGAAATAGTTCATAATTATCTAGGAATGTAATAACTTTTTACCAATTTATTTTAATATTTTTAATAATTTTATTAAATTTAATGCAGGGATGGAAGCAGTGTAGGGCTGAGGTTGCCCACAGCCAGCGCAGGACATGGCCTGTCACCCCACACAAGCCATCGCCTGCCCAGCCTTTACAGCACCCTGTTCCTCACCTTCCCTATAAACCTCGGGGAGTTTCGCTCCTGAATCACCCAGGCTGCAGCAAAGACAAAACCAGGCCCGTGGGGAGGCTCCCAACCCCTTGCAGAAACAGTTCCCCCCATCCATACCCCTCCTGTGGGCAAATACCCTGTCCACCTCACCCCAAAATAAACATCCTCCAGTGGCGGGGCCTGCGTCACCATTTCCAAAGTGCTCGGAGCAAACTAAACAGTTTAAAATCAAATAATAAACCCCCAAGGCAGTGACAACCTCCCTTAAAGGAAATTTCCAAGCAGAAGAGCTGTTATTAGATTCCTTGAATTACAAACAGATTCCATGAGGAGACACTGAAGGCAGCTGGTGGGAGCCAGCAGCACACACTGCACAGCCTGGACATCACCAGCAGCTCAGACCCTGGCACAGATGGGTGCTGTGAGCTCCTGGAGCTGGACTGGTCCACTGCTCTCCTGCTCATCTTTTCATGGAATCACAGAATCATTTGATATTGGAAAAGAACCTCAAGCTCAGCAAGTACAATCCTGAATTCAACTGTTCCAACTAAACCCCTGCTAAACTCGGTCTCTGAGCTCCAGATCTTCATGACTGTGAAACAGAGCCAGGGATTCAATCCCCTTCCAGGGCAGCCTGTGCCAAGTGCTGAGTGCCCTTTCCAGGAAGAAGTTTTCCCCAACCTTACAGCAATTTCCAGCCCTGTGCCACAACCAGTAGCACCATTATCCTAATTAAGCTAAACTGGTGTCCCTTGCAGAACTAGAAGGAGCTCCCACTCCTCCCACCACTTCCACCCTATGGATACAAAAGCCTTATTTAGCAGAAACTCCAAATCGCAAAGGGAACCACGTCCTGCACCCAGGACTGGGCTGAACAAAGCCAGACTGAACCCACTGCCAGCTCTCCCCATTCCCACTGCTCCTTCTGGCCACCCTGGGTGTCAATACCCAAAGGCACTAAACCTTTTCTTGGCAATTACCCACAGCAGAACCTAGTCTGGAGCAGGAGACACCATCAGATGGGATCAGCCAAAGGCCCAGGAGGGACTGAGGACATCCTGCTTCTACTACTTGTTACTTAGGACCAACACTGCTTCTAACCAAACTGACTGCTTCATTTAGATTATTCCTGCCTCTCCACTAACTATCTCAAAGCAGTAGCCCTGGCGATTTTCACCAAGTGAAGCATCTTTCCTCTCACGAGGACACAGACCGCTCCAATCCACAGCAAGGCAATGTGCCCAATGGCTGCTGCCCCAACCCAAACCCATGAACTCACTGCACCCAGTGACCAACAAAGGACACCAGTTCAGCCACAGCACCAAGGAAATGCCACTGGAAAGGAGCATGTCAGGGTCTGATAGAAATGGGAGCAATGGAAAGGAGGGGAGCAACACAGAGTTCCTGTGATGCTACCAGTGCCACCCTCACATACACACACACACCCCCCCTCACCCCATGGACATCACAGCCATCACCATGGAAATCCCCCTGTGGGATGTTTATGAAGCCTCCGACTGCGTGGGCTGGTTCCCAGTTCAGGGAGCCAAACAGGAATAAATTAATGAGAGCTCTGACCATTCATCACATTAGGAGGGAGCAAAAGAAGAGATTAAAAAAAATTAAGAAAGAAAAGAGAATGAGGCCAGTGCTGCCTATACACACACACACACACACACACCCCCCCGCCATGAGAGGGGTGGGAATTATCCACCTCCTCACTGTTCCAGGAACAGTCTCAGCCCCAGCAAAATATTAAGACAATATATATGTGTATCTATCGAATGCAGATACTCATATATATGTTATTTTAATGTCTGTATGTATATATAAATGTATTCACTTCAGATATAGGTCTTGAGATGGATGAACTTACAAGTCACTTCTCCTGCTGGGGCAAGGAGGAGCAGCCTGAGGGTGCCCCTAGAGCGCTACTGGGTGGGGAGGACTTCTGAAGGCAGCATTTGGACTTCTCAGGCACCCAAAACACTCAAAGAGCCATAGGACATCAGGTGCCACATTCTGCTGCTTCCATTTCCCCAGAGACCAGGGAGCAGAACTGGTACCCATAGCACATTCAGCTGAAAGGGGATGCAACACACTGGGTGGACAGATGAATCTACCATAGTTCTGTTTAACCACCTCATACTGTAGGAGGATGCAGTTAAAAGGGATTTTTAAAATTACCCCAGCTCTGGTGGCACTTAAGCAATTAGCCCTGGCTATCTGTCATTAAACCCGCCTGAGAATCCATCAGGAGCCAACCCGGTGGGAGCCAGTGGGACAAACAAAGTCCTTCATTGGTGTCAGGACAGCATCCTGGCTCCAAGCAACATCCCCATGTCCTGCTGGAGGGCAGGACCCACACTACTGGCTACAGCAGTGATGTGGGACAGGCTTTGTCCCACGGTGTCTCAGGGCCTCCTGAGGCCTCTTCTGCAGCCACTGGCAGGACGGTGCCCAGTGAGCTGGAGCTGCCTGAGCAAGAAGCCCTGGAAACCACAAAACCACAGCCGGGCAAGAGCCAGGGGAAGAGACCAGGCTTGAATTTCAACTTGTGGTTTTTTTTCCTAATCACTTAAGCAAACACCGGTATCAGCACAGCTGGTGGATATGACCAGCGCCAGACCATCACAGCACCATCCCACCATGGGACAGCCCCATCATGGACCAGTCCCACCATGGTTTGATCCCACTATGACATGATACATGCCTGCACTCAATGAATAACCAGCTTTGGGGTTTTTGCTGTTGTGATGGGAGGTTTCTGCTCCGTGTGGGTCACTGGCTTATGGCACCATGGCTTCAACCTGTCCGTGCTGCCCAGCTGAACTCTAACCCCCTACCCCTAGCCCAGTGCTGGCCTCCGCCTCCATGGCCACATCCTCTCCACCCTCTCAGTGTGGGGTGAAGCCACACTACTGCTTACTACTTTGCTAACGATGCTTCATTACAGGCAGCAACCAAGCCAAGGGTGCAGTCTAGGGAACTTGCAAAATACCCAGAAACACTCTCAACACCCCAAACAGCCCTCCTGGGGCAAGCGGGGGGCTCTGGGTTTTAGGGGACTCCCAGTACCTCCACTGCAAAACATGTCAACTGAGAACACATCTGCATCTCCAAAAGCAAGTGCTGGTGCACCCCAGCCCCACAACCTGGTCCAACTGCTGCCACATCCCTCCTTCCCACATACACAAGCCAGTATCATGCATGTCTGAAAGCAGCAAAGATGGGAACAAAACAGCCCCCAGCACCATTTGGGGCACTGACCACTGATACCCACAGTCCCACCGTGCCACAGCCCTGACCTCACTGCATCTGCCAGCTCCTCCCAACCCTATGTCCCCCACCCAACTCCTTCCATCTGGGCAGTAGCAGGCAGACCAAGCTCCACCACCAGACACCTCCTCCCGTTGTATTTTACCAACAGAGGCCGGGGCAACCAGCTGGAGCAGCTCCTCACGTGCAGCAACTGCGCAGCACCCGCCGGCATGGCCACCTCAGCTCTGCTCGCCTGGATAATCCGGCGCCTGCCACAGTTCAGTCCCACTTATGAAAACAGCAGAGAGCAACCCAGACGCTCCTATGGCGGGGCCATATCTGCTGCAGGAATTTAACTCCCAATCCCAGCCAGAGTGCTCCGTTCTGCTGCTGCTTGGGTTTCCTTAAAGCCTGGCCTAGGAGCACGAGCTTGTAATGATGTAAAATTATAGCAGGCTCCTGTCTAATGTAAAGAGAGACCGATGAGGCCTCAGTGCCCTTCAGAAGCAGCATCTGGTCTCCACCAGGACAAACACCCCTGCTTAGCAGCAGGTCCTGGGAGGATGGCTCTGTCTGCCTAGCTCCAGTAACTCTGGATGAGTTTCCACACCACAGTCTTCAGGCAGGCAGAGCAGAAGCTCTGACTTTAAGTAACTGCCTCTGTGCTTATTAAAGAAAACAGAAGCAAAGGCTGGGTGGGGTGAGGTAGGTGTTAACAGTGCTCTCACACGGTGGCAGGGGTGCTGGGAGCATCATGGGGTGGCTGAGCTGGAACCCGCTCTGGCAAACCCCATATGAGTGGTTGGGAGCAGCTTCATGTTGCCGGATGGGTGAGGAGAGCCACCCACCTCTGGGCACCTGGATGTGTAATGATTGAGCAGACACCCAGCTCTACACACCTGAGTGTTTGCAAGGCTCAACCTCTCCATCCCCAAAACCCATCCCATGGCATGGGGTTGAGCACTCAGTCCTGCACTGCCAGGGCAAAATCCATTGCTTTACAGTTCCTAGAAGGAGAGATGGGCAGCAAGGGCAGGGAGCAGCAACCCATGTGCCAGGGCTCAGGTTGCACTTCCCAGAAGTGGGCGACTGGGGAAGCCAAAATTAGCAGGAGGCTAATTCTGCCCTGCAATACCACAGCAACTGCCAACGGGCATCCCGCGGCCTGTCAAGCACAAGGAGATGCCGCCAACCCCTTGCCTAGAGGAAAACGGGATGAAATGAGGCCAGAAGCCATGGGACGACCTGCAAGGCAGGTTCTGAGCTTGCACTGACCTCATTCCCCAGCCCCAAATACCCTGGCACCCCTCTGCGCACACCCAGGTCCAATGCCACACACCCGGTGCAGGGGGAATGGAGATAGCGGTGTCCAGCACCACCTCGGCAGTGTGGAAGCTAATGTCGGGGTTATTTAAAGCGCGAGTTTTAGCAGTGTTCAACTACTGGTTGCGTGATCAGGATAAAAAATCGCAATCCTAATTCCTGGCCCCCCGGTGCCTATGGCAACTGGTATCCGTCTCCTTGGAAACTAATCTCGTGGTATTTGAACAATGTACCAAGGGCCTTTAATCTCCCAAACACTGTAAATCTTTATTCTAGCCTGCTCTCCTCCTACCCCAAGAGCCAACATAAAAAGCCCTGTTGTTTTCCACGCAGCCAACAGCCTAACTAATTTTATTTTATACGGGCACATG
>VZRI01001004.1:77137-89539 GCA_013397515.1 Upupa epops | reverse complement strand
CCCCCCCGTATTTTTCCCCTCCTCTAAATTAGAGAAATCCCATGTGTGCAATGCCCATGGGTGCTGCAGCACTGGTCCCCAGTCCTGGTACAATGTTTGCTTTCTCCACATGGTGCCCAACGCCCCATCCTGGTTGTTACCCCAGTCTGTGTGCCCACTCTGTGTCCATGTAACTGGGAGCTGCTCCAGACAATAATTATCAAAATTTTGAGTTATCCCTCAAAAAAAGCCCATACTCCAAGAATACAAAAGACACAGTGCCCAGGCTAGAGGTAATGAGTTTGCAAGGGCTCAGCAGAGGATGATCCATTCCAGTCCTCTGTGGCAGGCACCTCATCCTGCTCCTCATTACTCGACCCCAATGCTTTTTCTTTTTGTTGATGGCATCAACCCCACTGAGGTGGTCCCATCTGCACCAAACTGACCCTAGTCTATGGTCAGTGCTGCTCACCATCCACTCTGTGCTCTGCCCAGGTAATTACCCTGCAAAAAGAGGGCTCTGACAGGGAGCCGCTGCCTAATCTCATTATGGTTTAATTTTATCTCTAATATTTCTCTCTGGTTACCGGTGTCTCCGTATCAAGAATTCCCCATGTTACAGGATGGGCTATTTGCTAATCCCAGGCCTGGCTTCCTGCCACACAAAGAAGCTCAATAAAATCTTAAAATGGCTTTCTGAGGGGATGGAAGGAGGCTCACACACAGGAGCATCCCACACCCTGAGCTCCCCCTTCTCCCTCATTTTATTTTACGGGATGAGTCTGAAAGGTGACAGCAGGTCGTGGGTTACCCTCTGCTCCAGGCAACAGGAGCCAATGTGCCAGGAGCCGGTGCTGTTTGTGCCTTGGTGCCTGCCCAGTATGGGGCATTTCACATAGATGCCCCATTAGGGCAGGGGACTCACCTCAGGTGTCTTCCCTGAAGCCAAGCAGACAGCTACCCTGCTGTGACCCTTTCAGGGAGGCAGACAGAGCCATCAGAGCAGGGAGGCTGCCGGCAGCTACCTGAGTTCCCCATTTCCTTCCCAGGCAGCCTCTGCCCGTGGCACCAGTCTCGAACCTGCTGTTTCTCATGCAAACCCCACCATTACCCTGGCGCTATCGGGGCTCGGCATCACCGCTGGCTGCCAGACACAAACAGCTGTGGGTGCCGGGCAGGCAGCCCACACCCAGCCCAGCAGACATCACACTCCGAGAGGAGAAGATGCTCCAGCAGCCGCTGGGGATGGGTCTGGCTTCCCCGAGCCCCGGCATCGAGACCATGGCTGCCACACCAGGTCCTGCCATGCTGCTCCTGCACACTGGCAGCAGCAGCTCCATGGCTGGTGGGGACCCCAGGGTCCCCAATCCATGTCTGGTAGAACCAAGCACCTCCAGCCGAGGTGTCCCCACTGGCATGACTGTCCCTGTGACTCTCAGCAGGATTCTTCACTGTCTCCTATAGCTGGGGGGCACAACACCACCCTGTGCCATATTCACAGGAGACTGGTGTCTTTACTTCCTGAGCACTGCAAGCTATGCCCTAGCCCTGCCCTACTTTAGCAGGGAAGGGACAGACAGAATGACCAAGACAAACCTGCATCCAGAATGACCAAGACAAACCTGCATCCAGAAAGGGTGAACACACACACCTGGAACCCAAAGTGCCAGCTCCCCAGTGAAGCCTCCGCTACTCAGGGCTGCAAAGAACTGCCCATGTGCACCAGTGCCTTTGCCCAGGAAGGTCAATGCAGCATCCCAGGGGATCCTCGGTGGTGCCAGGGTACCGTCTCACCCCTCCAGCAGGATTTGGGGTGGGAAGGGTGGCAAGTGATGGGGTGGAGGCAGCGGGAGCGGCTCTGATAGCCTTGATTTGAGCTGTGAGTCAAGGGCTGCTTGGGTTGGCACTGGGGCTGGCCCCAGGGAGCCCTGCAAGGAGTGCCCTGGGCTGACCAGGATCTGGCCCTAAAATCCAACCCAGCCTCACCCACATGCTTCTGCTCGGAGTCACACAGGGACAAAGTGACCCAGCCACCGTCGCCTCCTCCCACCCAGGACGCACCAGAGCTGGAGCTCCTGCACTGTCACTGGGACCAGCATTTCCCTTCCCCTGATGCCTTGAAACCACCAAGGCACACAAGTCCCGGCTTTCCCAGGGGAAAACTGGCCTGAGATCAGACCCAGTCCCTATAACAGACTCACCAGTCCCTGTAACGACCTCGAGGGTCACCATTCCCTATACCCTTCAGAGTCACAACCCGTTCTCCTCAGCCTCACCTGGGTGCCAGTACAATCCACCAGCCCTGCAGCCCCTCTGGTCTCTCATCCCACTTCACAGTGAGTTATCAGTCAGCAGAAGTGTACCCCAACACCAGCATGATGGAGCCGACCAAGTCCCCACGATACAGCATATTTGGGGCTGGTGGAGCCTGAGGTCTTGCACCAACACATGTTCCCCCCTGCTAAATTCCAGCTTAATTTTCATTTCCATTGTATTATGAAACACATTATCTGTTGAAACTAAGTCAACAGTTGTTTGCATTTATGTGTAAACACAGCGAATATTAGGAACGGGGCCAGCATCATATTTGCATACGAAATGCTGCCTGCACTGCCCTCGCTCCTGGCTCTTCTCCATCCCTGCAGTTGAGGACATGGGGAAGTGGGGAGAGGGTGAAACCTAAGACCAGAGCATCCCAAGCAGCAAAAAACCCCACCAAACCCAACCCATGTTATTCCCCCTTTCTAATTTTATTTTCATGCAGCAGGAGGAAAAGCCAACCCTATAAACGCACAAAAGGCAGGGATGTGCACACCCCTTCATCTCTGGCCCAAACCAAAACCGCTTCAAATTCCCAATGACACGCACATCATCTCAGGCTGCTTTGCATAGCACATAAATATTTATTTGCTTTTAATCCTGCAAAGCAAACCTGCCTCGTGGCACATCGCCTTTCCTGCCGAAGCACCAGGGGAAGCAGCATCCCGAATGTGGAACCAGCTCTGGGTGTGAGGGCAGGGAAATGAACACCCAACGCCCAGTACCCACTGCCCCTTGGGGTGCCCAGGGCAGATTTGGGGGTGGTTGTAAGCCACCCAGGTTCCTCACCACAGGGAGTGCCCAAGCACTCCATAAATAACAGAAAATAAATGTATGGGTGTTGGGTTTGGGTGCAGAAAGGGAATCAGTGCTGGTTCAGCTCTGGGGTAGTGATGCTTCAGGAGATGTGACCAGCAGTGGGGACTAGCCCCTGAAATAAAAGGGGGCTAGTGCACAGCTTTGGGGCTGTGCATAGGGAGAGCCCCTTGTCACAGGACAGGGCATGCAGCTTATTTTTTGGACTCACAGCTTATTCACACATCTTCCTGTGGGGTCAACAAATGGAAATGCTCTGATGTCTTCATCTGTGAAACAGCTGCACCGCTGGGGACAGCTCAGGCTCTCCATCATCCCCAATCTGGGATGTCACCAGGCCACAGACCTGTCCTGGACCCAAACAGCCTCCGACACCACAGACACTGACAAAGAAAAGGGAATTTTCAAATCCTACCTTGCCCTAATACCAAAAGGCCCCTAATCCCCTCTTGCTTCAGCCAGAAGGATGGTAAGCAGTGCGTCCACCCGCATCCAGAGCAGCTCAGACTGGGACTCACTGAGCCTGAGACTGTGAATTAATTTCTTAACCAGTTCCCCTTCAATGGAGGACAGGCAGAGAGGGGAGAGGCACCCACCAGCAGCAATGTGGGGGCTGAACTGGGGAGCTCTCAGCACTATAGGCAGCCATGGAGTGGCAAAACATGAAGCTACTTTATAAAGGTCAAGTAAATATTTAAGCAGGAGGGTTTATTGGGGCTGCTCTGCTGCTGTGCCTGTCCTCTGGAAGGTTGCTGACCCAGGTAGAGCCCACAACCCTTACTGAAAGGAAAATGCTCTTTTGTTTCTCTAAGATAGGATGAAGCACCTTAACCTCTGCCTGAGGGCAACAGTCTGAGACTAGGAGGAGAAATCACCCCACACCCCCTACAAGAGGCTCAAGCACTGAGCATGACCCCACACCCTTCCAGCAGCTTCAAAGGAGCCCTTCACACAGCTCAAAATGCCACCCCCAGGATATTGGGGTCTCCAAGGAAGGCTACACACCACATATCCACATACCCCAGCCTCATGCCTATCACCTCACTGCCAGGGACACGAGAGCCCTCAGAGAGGCACCTCAGCTCTCCCCAGCATCCTTCCACCTCCTCCAACACCAGGGGTGACAGAGAAAGACTGGAGCAGCAAAAAAAATCAATACTGAGACAGAAGGTTCTGGGCTTCACTGCCTTCCAAAGCATCGCTGGTGCAAAGCGGGCTAGTGAGGGGGGGGCAAAGGATAGAAACCTCCCTGGGCACAGCTTGGTTTGAGCAGAACAGCATCTGTGGGGAGGATTTCCACAGGCTCCACTGATGCTGTCTAGGTGGTGAGCACAAGGGGTGGGGGGTGCACAGCCAGCCCAGCACCCCCTGAGCCTGATTTGACCCACAAGTGAAGACCCATGGGGAGAATGGAGACCCTGGCCTCACATCCTTGTTCCCACCCCGGCAATGCTCATGTTGATCCCCCTTGCATTTGGGGCTGTAGAGCCACCATCTCACTGCTCTGCTGGTCCTGATCTGGTCCTGTGGCTAGATCTGGCCACAAACTGGCATCAGCATCACTATCCCAGCAGGGACAGAGCTGGGGAAGCCAGACACACTCGGGAATGAGCCCCGCACATCACGACGAGGTGGCACCCCCCAGCACCCTGCAAGGTGTCACTCAGAGCAGAACTAGCGCTACTTTATTTTTAATTATCAGGTTTGAAAGAACGACGGATGCCTACATGTTCCGGTGCATCGACGGCAACACAGCACTATCCTGGCTGTTAAAAATAGCCCTTTGCAGGAGCACAGCTGCCAGCCACCCACGGGTACCCTCAGCCCCACACACGCTTCGCTCCAGCCATCGGCATCACCGTGTGCTGGCCCTAAGGTCAGCGGGTGCAGAAACACTCTTAAAAAATAAACTGCATCAACCAAAAGCACCAACAAAAATATTCAACAATATCTATCACTGCTTGCGGGGACCAAAATAAATCGGGAGGAAGGAAGAGCACTGGGGATAAATCCACAAACACTCTTGGGAGTGTTTCCAGGGGACAGGAGCATCGTCCTTGCCGGCAGCTCAAGTGCAGGAAACTTCTGCATCATGGCAGCGACGCAGGAGCGAGTTTTGATCATGGAGAGTGTTGCACGCAAGCAGCAATGGGGCTGGGCTGCTGCAGGTGTATTTCCCACGGAGATAAAGACCCTGGTTTTCAACAAGCGGCAGCATCGCACAGAAATTACAACAGCAAACACGGGAAACAAAGAGGTTTTCGAGAGAGCGCGTAATCCACTGCCGAGGGGCGGCTCAGGGACAGCAGCAGCTGTAGGAAGACAGTGCAGAAGAGATGTGGGGCTCAGTTCATGCTCCCCCACTCCTCATAAAGGAATAAACCTTAAGGCAGATGGGGAAGAAGCAAACCTACTGAAATGACACAGATTTGAGGAGGGAGGTGGGACTGGATGCTGGGCTGCCTCCTCTTCCCCACAGCGGGATCCAGCTAAGAACAGTGGGGAGGACATGGGTGGATGTCAAACCCATCAGAGCCAGCTCTGTGCCCCAGGAGGGCTGCAACACATCAGGCTGAGCAGGTCCCAGGACTTTGGGGTCACGTTTGCTTTTCACACATCTCCTTGTCCTGCCCTCTCTTCTTAAATAAAATAAATAAATACAACCTGACACTAACTCTAACACTTCCAATAAATGTTTAATGTCCTGGTAAAGGTCGCCTGCCACCCGCTCCTGCCGCAGCCCTACATTAAGAGCCCATGGGCCGCTCATTCAGAGCCCTGTGTGGTTTCAGCGGATTTCACGCTCTGCTCCCAAAGCCATTGGTGGCCGGGGGTTTTGGCGTGGACCAGAAACCTAGAGCAAACCCCTCAGTTTCAACACAACCCCCAGCCAAGCTTTACCTGGACGTGCAAGGGGGGTGTTTGCATTTTTGAGAGCAAACCCCCAAAGCTGTAGCGCAGGGTGAAACACCAGGTGGTTTCTGGGCATTTGTCCCCAAAAAGGTGGGATGAAATCACAGCCCCGCAATGGCCCTAAAGGGTGCAGAGCCGTTTATTTTCCCTGATCCTCCTCTAATGAAGCTAATTTATAACCCTGTCAAAAGGCACACTCAGACAAGGGGCACCAGCACTTCTCCCTTCCCCCCTGCCTGCCTTTCCTAGGATGAAAACCTCCAACCCAAACCCCAACCAGGATGTTTATTTAAGGCCCAAAACCCCAAAGGCACTTTAAACAAGCAGAGTTCCTCACATATTTAGTCAACCGAGTNATGTTGTGGGATGCAGGGACCTGGTAGCATCTCAGGGCATCCCTGCAGAGCAAAGCATCCCCACACAGCTCAGCGATGCAGTGACCCAGTTTTTTGGGGACCTGCCTGTGGCCCCACCAGCAGCCCTGATGGGAATTGCTCCTCATCAGCTGCAAAGGCTCATCCCCAGCTGGTTAAAAGGGAGAAAGCCATAAGAAAAATCCCTTTCTCCATCTGTACCAACCACTTCTGTTCCACCCAGGCCATGCAAAACCCATGACGGTGAGCACCAGAGAGCAGGAGCAGAGGAGAGGCATTGTGGCAGCTCCCACGGCTCTGCCAGCACCACGCAGCAGCACTTTAGCAGATGGTGGATCATAACATCGTTCCATTTCCCTAACAAGATCGCTCCAGTGGAACCCTCCTACAGCCGGGCGAGAGCGGCAGAAGGCGGTGGCCTACTCCCGGGCTTTGACAACCCAGGAGCCAAGAACATATGTTTGGGGTTTTTTTAAATCTCTCTGTAAATCACTGTTTCATGTTAATACGCTGATTTATTCCCTTCCCCAGGCTCGTACACAGCACAAAAGATGAACAATTCAATCCTTTAAATCCTCCTAAGTGCCAGAGAGCGGAGCTGCAGCAGTAACTGGGGCGAAGCCACTCCAGTGTCCCCAGCACAGGATACATGCCGCTGTTCCTCTGGGCAGGGACTATCACCCATGGTTTGCAAAGCAAAGGGGGTTCCAGCCTCCTAAACACTGATGCACTACAAATAATAGAGATCATTCCCACACAGTTAGTCATTACCAGAGCTCTGGGTAGAAACGATAATCAGGACCCTGCTAATTATGGAGCTGTAATCCTGCCTTTCCTATAATTCTTCCCATTCCTATAGTGAAACAAGCTGAAAACTGGCCTGGTGGCGAGCAGAGTGACTTTGATGGGAGCCTCAAACAGGACCCAATGCCTCATCCCAGCAGGCACAGCCCTGCTGTAGCAGTGCTGGGTCACATACGGCAAAACAACCGCCCTGTGGAGCTCAATGCAGGTTCAACCCATGTACAAACTACCCTTTAGGGTCCCTTTTCGGAAGGTCTCAGCAGCATCTACCTTGGGACACCCTACCCTTACCACACATGTCCCTCTGGGGTCTCTGGATCAGCAGCCCAACAGCCTATCCCAAACCTTTCAGCATCCTGGAGGCTCTCCCTGAGGGTGCAGAGCAGAAGAGGGCAGTGCCTGCCTTATTGGGGTAGCTCCGTGGTGGCATCCTCAATCTGACATACCACACCACAAGGGCTCCCCAATGGCAGCCCTTATGGAGGGATAATTAGAAGAGGACTGGGTTCTCCTCTTTCATCTGTGCAAGCAGCATGGCGGGGCTCTGCTCACCCCCAGGCAGCCACCTCCACCCATCACAATGGCCTGAGCCATCATCATCACCATCACCCAGGTGCCAGCAGGCTGAAGCTCCAGCAGCAGATGAGCAGCCCAGCGGTCAGTGTCCCATAGCAAGGACACACCACATAGGTACTAACGAGTGGATGGATTCCTGAGCAGGATACACATCCAGACAGCTGGAGGTAAAAACAAGCTTTGCTGAAACCTGAGGGCTGGAACATGCTCCTGGGTGAAGCAGCTTCTCACACAGCAGCTAGGTAACTCCAAGCAGGTCTTCTGTCACCTGCCACAATGATCATGTTTCCTGGCTCTGGAGACCTCCCCTTCCCCTCACCATGAGTTTTTCCTTAGCCACACTGACCACCTCCACGTTCTTCTAATTCTGGTAACTACCAGGGGGAAAACTTTGAGAGCTTTTTGCCTTTTTATTAGTGAAGAAGAAGGATCCAAGGCCTCACTAGAACCATAACCCATGGCTGGGGTCCATGTGTCCATCCCCTGCCTAGGCCAGGAACAGGACTTAGCTCCATCCATTTACCAAATGCCGCATACAGACAGATTGTTCAGCCCTGTTTCAAACTACCCCATCACAGGGCCTGGGCACCACATGCTTCCCTCAGAAGTCTGCAAATCCCTCCAATCTCCATCCACCCACCACAGGGGAGGCTTTCCCCTCCAGGAACATCCCAGCTATGCAGGACACACAACCAGCATCACCACACGCTACCCAAAAGTGCAAGAAGTGCTCCAAAACAGAAGAGGTTACAAACCATCCTGCCCACTGGTTTTCCTCTTGCCCATTTCCACTGGGAACTGTACCCCAGAGCACCCTCTGAGCCCCTGGGTTTTACTCTGCTCATGAGGCTCCAAGAGCAGGTCAGTAGCTGGTCCATGCTGCCCACCTGAGCCTTTGCACCCACTGGGATGGCTTAAGGGCACAGCCAAGCCCTGGCACACCCCACATGGTCAGGAGACATCCAAGTTTGCCCCTTCAATCTCCCAGGGCAGAGGTGCCAGGCACACAGGCAGGCACTGGGTGACCCGTTTCCAGGACCCCGCCTGGCTCCTCACCAGCCTCCCCCGGCAGCATTTGCTCCTTTGGATGGATGTTGCAGATGTAAATAAAATGAAGAGAGACACCTCATCCCTCCTGCAAGAGTTAGAGACCAACTCTGAGCAGGGAAAACATCGGTGCAGATATGCCACAGCAGCACAAAGCTCCTCACTGGTCTCCACCTCAGCCGAGGGAGGTGAATCCTCTTCTTAAGCCAGTTCCACCAGCATGGAGCAGGCAGTGAGAAGCCAGAAACTCACACAGAGGCTGTTTGTGTGCAGGAATGTAAATCCCAGTGTGGTGCTGGCTGCTCTCAGGGAATGGACTTGCATACCCAGTGCTTTTCTTCATCCCTCCTACAGCAAAGCCTGGCTACACCAGTAGGTCCCTCAGAATTCACCACCAAGGTGTCCATAAGACAGCACCTGGCTGCAGTTGCCACAACAGGATGTAGAGGTGTCTTCACCACTGGCTGCTTTGGGGGATTTCTGTGGCAGCAGCTCCCTGGTCCCATTGTTCCACCACTAGGACATCTTGCATCAGGGCTGTGCACCACCCTGGGATTCCTCAATGTTTCCCTCAGGCTTGCAGTTAATTCAACCAACAGGGCAAAGGAATGAAGCACTGAATTAGAAAGCAAAAGACCCTAAATGTCCAATCCATAAAATTCACCTGGATGGTGGCCATTGGGCAGCCCCCAGTTTCCTGCAGTTGCTGACCAGGCTGGGAGATCCTGACCTCTTTTTCAAGACAATGCTTCAAACAGGGTAAATAAATGGGTCCTGTGAAGGGACAGGATGAACCAGGAAGAGCAAAGCTCTGTGCTTTAAAGACCCACCATCTCCCCAGCAAATCTGCACAGGCCACCATCCTGACGGAAACCAAAAGCCTTTCAACAGAGCTTCCACCTGGACTCTTCCCAATAAATGGATCAATAAATTCATTTTTAGCTCCTGGATAGACAGGATTTCCATCCTCGAAAGGGGTTTCCAGTAGGTCCTACCCTCTTCTCCCTGTCCTCAAGAGAAGGCTGCTGCTGGTGGTAAAAACTCACCCCACAGGTCTTCATCATCTGCCTCTGCTCCTCCAAACCCCTGGAGGAGGTTTGTCCTTGCCAATGAGGTACAACACAGGCAGAGGTGGTAAGACAGTCAAGAGCAGAGCACAGATGCTAGCACAGCCCCTTGCCCACTCACCCTCTTCCCCAAACCATCACCCACCCCCTGAACCCAACCCCAGCCATCCTGGAAGCAGCAGTGCCCATCCAACTCCTTCTTCCATGATGAACCACCATCACCTAACACATGCAAATGGCTCTGGTAGTGCAGAACAGCCTCACCGGGTTAGCTGAGCGGCTGGTCCAGAGCAAGGGACAGCTGACACCAGCCTGTGCTCACCATGGGGTCAGTTCTGCCATGGGTGAGCAGCCAGGGACAAGCCCGGCTGGCGACTGGTGTTCCTGAGCATTCCCCCAGCCTGGCTGCCGGGTGCAGCCGCTGAAATTCCCAAAGGAAGTACAGGGCATTGATAATTGCTGAAAAAAATCTGAGCTATTTCCTGCGGGAGCAGCAGATGGGAATCCCCCATGAGCTCCAACTGCAAGAGGTTGCTTGTTTGGGTCTAGGGTTTTGGAGTTTTTTCATCCTTGGAGCAGGGTATCATTCCAGTGCTGCATGATGCATAACTTCTGGGACAGCCGCTCTCATCCCCTTGGTGTGCTGGCCCCAAACCACCCTCCTCTCTGTCACCTTCTACCCCACACGAGGTGCCACCGGATGCCTGTCAGCACTGGGCTGAACAGACAGTGAGGGCACCGTGTCTCTCACCCAGGCTAGTAGGGCCGGTTGCTAAATACATCCCTGAGCAGGTTCTTTCACTCCTCTCTTGGTTTCTCATTAGCAAATCCAAACCAACAGCGACCCACGACAGCCTCAGCAGCTCCTCCACCAGCTGTAGAAACCGTTCCAGGAGGGAGGGTGGAGGGAAGTGGTGGGGGCACCAGTGAGCATCTCCTTTGTCACCCCCCAGCTCCTGTGAGCACTTCATGAGGCAACTGCCCAGCAGGGTATACCCCAGGCAGATGAATGCCAAAAACATGGCCTTGAGAGGCAACACCAGTCCAGCACAAGAAAACTAGCAACACAGCCCCAAACCAGGGCATCCATCCACTAGCCACCATTGTCCCGGCAGTCACCAGGACCCTAGAGAGGAGCAGAGGACAGCAAGCAGCCCCAGAGTACACACACAGAGCAAGCACTGCAGTACTTTCCACAGGAATAGGAAATCTTGCGGGCTCAAACGAGTGACAGTGGATAAGGTGGGTCCAACCGTGCCAGCAGAGACCCAGGAATCCTGCAGAACTAATAGCACTCACGTGCATGAGATTGTTCCCCAGCTGCGGCACTTTCAGCAGCTACTCCAGCAGGAGCAACCCCTGAAGCCAGAGCTCCCATCCCACGAGGCCCTGTACTGATGTCCCCAAGTAGTTCCAACGTTTGGGGCTGGCAGCTGATGAGTGATGGATGTCATGGGAGCCAGGTGACCCACCTGAAGTGCCCACGACATCTGGCTCCACAGCTCTGCAGCGATGCTCAGAGGCACCAGTGATGTCTAAAGGTCTCTGGCACAAACATCTAGGATTACCCGCACAGCACAAGTGGGTCCTAGCCTTGCTCCAGCGCAAGACGCAGTAATAGGATCGCTCTGATTTACTGCTTATCCCAGATAAGCCCAACGCCAGCCCCGTGCACTGGAAGGACAAGGGCATCAGCTCCACAAGAAGCAACTTTCTCCCCATCTCAGACATCCCTGTGCACTTCTGTTTGCCCCTGCCAGCTCCAGGGAGCAACAGGATGTCCGTCCATCCATCCATCCACCCATCCATCCATCCATGAATCCATCCATCCATCCATCCCCTCCTCCCTCCCTCCCCCGCCCCGTAGTGCCCAGGCCATGTTACCAGCATAGTCGAAGCCCCGAGCGCTTCGTCAGCTCAATGCTGCGTTTCTATTTCAAGCCAAGCTGCTGCCTTTCCCTGCACTGGCAGGGAGTGAGGGGAGCCCCGCAAAGCCCCACTTGCACCCTCCCCACACCGAGCCTGCCACCACTGGGGGACACAGTGGTGGGCACTGAGGGGCAACCTGACATCTCCTGTCTGGCTGCTACCCCAGGACCCTCCAGTACGGTCACACACCCCTTAGCCCTGCTTCTCCCCACATGCCCCTGCCATCCCCTGCAAGCACCCCTGCAGCACTTTTCACTCTAATATCCCCCCAGTTTTATTTGCTTCCTTGGCACCCCTGTAGCCCTGATAGACCCGACCGACCCCAACCCCCATTGTGGCCTCTCACCAGCCCCGGCATCCCCTAATTAGCAAAATGTTCCACCAGCTTTAACATCCTCAGCATCTCCCCCAAGTCCTGTAGTCACTCACCATCCTCCCTAGCCCCCACTGCCCTGTAACAGCCCCCAGCCCTAACCCCCCACCCCACAGCATCCCCCATCCCTAACATTCCCTGCATCCCCTAGCAGTAACCAGTATCCCATTGGCCCCTGCACTCTTCCAGCAGTTCTCCCCCAGCA
>VZRI01001004.1:0-67807 GCA_013397515.1 Upupa epops | reverse complement strand
GACAAGGGGTTATAGTCTTAAGCTCCATCGGGGGGAGGTTTAGACTTGACATTAGGAAAAGGTTTTTCATCACTGAGTAATTATAATTATAAGAGTAATTATATTTTCAGAATGGGCTGCCCGCAGAGGTGGTCGAGTTGCTGTCTCTGGATGTACTCAAGGTTAGTCTGGATGAAGTGCTGAGTGGCATGATCTAGATGTTTAGGTTTACTTGGTTGATTTTAGGTTGGACTGGATGATCTTTAAGGTCTTTTCCAGCCTCATCATTACTGTTAGTTACTGTTTTATGAGATCCTGAGTCACTTCAGTGCACAGGGAGCTGGTGAGCCCAAAACTCCCAAGTTAGTCTCCTCTCAAGAAAATAAAATAGCAGGATGTCACAGACCAGACAGCACAGCCCACCTTACAGTTCTATTTGGCCAGTGGTGATGGTGCTACAGTCAAGCACCTGTCATTTCCTTGGCCTCTCTCTTAGTCACCCTACAAAACCACCAGCTATTGGGAGTTCGAAGCTTTCAGGTTATCCCAGTAGTGAAGAGGACAGCGCAGGAGAGGTGGGTGTTTCCCTGCTGTAGGAAGTGCTGATGGGCCAGGGGCAGTCAAGGAAATTCCCAGCTATGGAAAGTTGCACCACGGGAAAAAGCACCAAGGCCTGGGGCAAATTCCCTTCATTCTGACCCATGGGGGAACAGCACAACTCCACAATACTCAAAGCATCCAGGGCACATGTGGTGGGAAGAGGGGAAGGAGGCTGCGAGTTGCCCAAGAACCAGCACTGTGTCCTCATGGCCGAGAAGTCTGGTGGTGTCCTGAGAGCATTAGGAAGAGCATAGCCAGCAGGCTGAGGTTTTCCTCACCTCTAGCCTGCTCTGCTCTAGTGAGGCCACATCTGGCGTTACTGTCATCATTTGTGGGGTCCCGAGTTCAAGGGAGACAAGATGGTATTGGAGACAGTCCAGCAGAGGGTATGAGGATGCAGAGGGGACTGGAGCATCTCTGTGCTAAGGAAAGGCTGAGGGACCTGAGGCTTTTCAGCTGGATCAGAGCAGCTGACATGGATCTGATCAATGCTGAGGAACGGCCAAAGGCTGGGGACAGCATGGGGTGGTGGTGCTGCTTAGTGGTATCTAGCAACAGGACAAGGGGCACTGAGCACAAACTGAAACCTGGGAAGTTACACCCAAATAAAAGGAGAAACATCTTCCCTGTGAGGGTGGCAGAGCCCTGGTCCAGGCTGCCCAGAGAAGTGAAATCCTGCTCTGGAGATTCCAGATGCTACCCTGGACATCCTGCTCTGGGTGACCCTGCTGGAGCAGGTGCTTGAACTGGAAGAATCCCAAAGGTCCCTTGCAACACCCACTCTTCTGGGATTCTGTGGCTTACCCAGACCTGCTCTGCCCTGGCACCAATTGCAGTGCACACCCAGACTGGTCCACAACCTCCACTTCCCTGTGCTCAGAAGGTCTGCAGTTTGCTGGGAGGGATGAGGATGGCCCAACCACCATCTCTGCCCCTGAACAATCCAGATGGCCCTGCTCAGATGAGTAGGTGCCTGTCTCAGGGTGAGGGGAGGTGGGTCTGTAGAGCCCACTGTGACACTTGGGGTGTTGTGAATGCGTCAGAGCAGGACTGGGGACATGAACACAGGGGAAGTTATCACAGATTAACATATAACAACAGCACCTCGCTGCTTAGCAGCTGAGAACAGTGGCCTAGGATAGTAGTCCTGCGAGGCAGTATTTGCTCCTTCCTCACCTCCAGCAACAGGAGCAGAGGAGCAAACACCAGGAATCACATCCTGCATCTCATGCCCCTGGACAGCCCTGTGACCTCTCAGTTCTTTGCAAACTCTGCTCTTGGCAGAGCCCAACGCTGATGGCTCCAGGTCACTGCTTGGGGTGAGAGGGACTTGCCAATGCCGCACATCTGAGCTGTGAAAGGAACCCTCTTCCTTTCCCCCAGCCATTGCTATCCCAGCACAGTGCAGAGTGCAGAAGAGCCCAAACAACCCCCAGCAGCCCCGCAGTGCCCAACTTCAGCCACAGATTTTATTATTTAGTAATGAGCTCACCACACCAGCAAGCCAGGACGGGGTGGGTGGTACATGGATACTAAACACCTGCAGGAGTTACACAGACTGAGATTTGTACAGAGGGAGAAAGAAAAGGAATCCAATAACAAAATAGACAGTAGCAGTCCAACCTTAGTTTTTTCTTTTTTTTGTCTTTTTTTTTTTTATATCGTACTAACAAAACCCGAGAGCCAAAAAACGCCTACGCTACAAAACCGTCGTACACACCGCCAGGGATCGGAGGTTATCATCTGTTTAGACATCTAGCATCGGCTTTATTCTGGTAACTGACATGAGGCCTATAGGATCTTCGTGTATTAATAACTTCCCTATAAGATAGTGTGGAGCTGCTGAAGCTGCCCAGCAATGGAGCACTGGAATTTCTGTTCAGGTTTTTACAGTGTTGTTTGCATCAATTTGTTGAATGAGACCCTCATGCATCTCTATTGCTGCAAGGCAGAGGAACTGCTGCTGCTGCTACTGCTGGTGGGGTAAGTGAGAGCTGGGCAGCCTTGGCTGGCAGCTGGCACTGGGCACAGCCCCTCAGCCCAGCGCCCTGGGTGCTGCAGGAGGGATAAAGCTGAAATCACCAACTAAGCCTGATCCTCTTCCCTTTGGTCTAGAGTGCTGGAGAAGAAATCACTGGACACGGACCAGTCTTTATTTCAATGACTGTGATGTCTCAGCTTTCAGCAGAAAAGCATCACTGACTGGCTGAGTAGGGCTGCTGGCCATGAGGACTGGTCCTTCACTTGGTGCTGAGAGCTCCAGCAGTTCCTGCCCTGCTGTTCCCACCCCACAATGGAGCTACGGCTCAGCACCGAGGATTCAGTGCTGGATGCAAAACCAGCCTCACAGGCACAAGCTGGGGGAGGGATTGAATACAGCCCCCCCACCCCATGCCAGCTCTCAGGGATAAGAGGAAGGCTGAAGCCAAAGGATGAGTGAAGGCACAAACAGGAACAGCCCCTGACCCACAGGAGGAGATGGGGGGCATCAGTGCTTTGACACCTCTGGAAATGTCCCTCTTGGACCCACACCAGTAAGACCAATATCATGAAGTACCTTACACACCAGCACAGAGGCAAAAATAGCACTTAAACTTACAAATAAATAAAGGGGCCCGGGAATCTTCTTTTCATTTCCAGGTCTATCCCTAGTTTGGTCTCCCACAGCCTCAGCATGGGCAACCAGAGCAGGAGCCTTGGGGAAGCCTGTTCCATCCTGGCAAGGGAGGATACAGCTGGTGTCCAAACCCACTCCTGGCTGCTTCACGCGGGGTTGAGCCGCAGCTCCGCTGATGCGTGTGACAGCACATCCTGTCCAAGTGTTGTCAATCCTGTTTGGGAAGCAGCTCCCAGACCTGCACCTCACAGGGTGGAGACCCAGGGGACCTGGCTTCACGCCACTACTGTTGCAGTAGAGCCCTACAACAAAAATTACCCCACCCCAAAGAAAGCCACCAGCTCCTGGCTGATCCTTAGGGACCAGCACAATTATTTACAACCACAGAAGCCCATCAGTGGAGATGTTAAACCCACCCTGCCCTGTCTGCCACCGTTCTCTGCAGGCACCTGAGCTGACTGGGAAGAGCCACAGGTCTGAGCTGCTCACAGGAGATGGTCCCTGGGAAAAGACACACTTCTCCAGCCTGATCCACTGCCACGCTGACAGTTTTGGATCTGATTAATGGAACCAAACACACTGTGCTCATCACCACCTCAGGGGGGTCCTGCCCTGTGCAGAACCAGAGGTGCACTGGGGAGCTGGATAACACAGGTCTCATTCCTCTGGAGATGAAGACAGCTGGTCACAAGTCATTAGAAAACCCAGCAGGGAAAGTGAATTACAGCCCAGAACAGGCTCTCCCCTGGGCTTGGAGATGGAAGCTCTGCAAACAGCTCTCTGTTAGCTACACTCAAGATAGCAGTGGCTGCAGACCTAACTCCAGAGACTGTCCAGCCAACAGCAGCACTTTGGGAAACATCAGCCCTGAACCATGAACAACTGAAGCTCCCTGTGAGCTATTTGCGGGCAGGGGCTGGAAGAGCAAATGCTCCCACTGGGATTTTCCCAAGTCTCTCTGGGACCACCAGCCAGGTGGATTCTGGAGCCCACTCCTATGATCACTGGGAAGTCCCAGATCTAGTCAGGCATATGGCAACCTTCCTGGTGATCAGTAAGAGCTGATGAAATTCTTCTAACAGGGCAGGATGGGATCCCCCTTGAATTATTTACAGCTATTAGGTCCCAAACCCTGCCTCCCTGTGCTGTGTGTCAGGGTGAAACTGTTTTTTGACCTGCTTTGTCCCCCTGAAGTCACCTTCCTCTTATCCTCCCTTTGAACAGAGGGCGATCAGCAATACCACATCATGGGAGCAGAGTTCAGCACTGTACAGAGTTCAGCCCAGATCCAGCAACATCCTCCTCGTGGCAGAAGTGCAGTCATGAAGCCTAGGCTGTTCCCAGTTGATTTCTGGCTGCCCACTCCTTCAGGGAAGTAGGAGTCTGACAACCCAGTAAGAAAAAGTGGCACAACTTTGTAGGAAACCAGGGCAAAAAGCAACAAAGGTGACATGCTGTGGTGTTCATCTACCTGTGGCCTGGCTCAGATCTCCCCTCTCCATGGTGTCTTCTTCTTCATCAGATGCCCCATCACAACACCACTTCCCTTAAAGATGCAGAAGTCAGGCACTAACTAGAGAAAGCCTGGCCAAATACTGCTGTGGCTTTTCCCTGTGTTATCAAACTGGACACTCTCACACCTTTAAGAGCTTACTGTCTCCTTCTTCTACCCTAACATCCCTTGGGAGCTGTGGCACAAAGTGAAAGAGTAAATCCTTTTGAAAAAGGAACATGGCCCCCACACTGGCCTGCACTGCTGCGTAGGACACAAGAGCTGTGTGGACTCCAGTTCTGGGTTCCTTCTGCTCTGGCTGCCTGTGTTCAGGTCATGAACAGAGGACTGCTGTACCCATCAGAGACAGGCACTGCTGCAAGAGCACTGACAGCAGCACCACAGCCTCCTCATTCCCAGTAATAGGATAGAGGCATCATACTGAAGGGCTCTGGAGAAAGGGCAGGCAGTCCCTGATCAGCTGTTAAGGGGGGGGCACCACCTCCTCAAGGTGTCTGTTCCACACTGACTGTGGCCAGCATGGAGCAATCAGGGCAGCAATGCTGAGACCCAGCCAGCTGTGCAGTCCTGTGCTCCAAAAACATCCAACAAAAACACACATGAATGCCGGGACCAGGCTGGACAGCCTGGCTGTGGCCCACAGCATCTCTCTGCAGGCAGAGAGGTCCCCAGCATCAGAGGCACCACAGCTCCTGCCCCAACGGTGGTGGGTAAGGAAATAATTACTCCTTTTAAACAGGATTATTTCCCACGACATACTATTTCACAGGTACGAGGCGTGGCCTCCGTGCCTCAGAATAGTGATGGCTTCAACAAGGTGAGGAGGAAGCATGTCCCCACACCCATCTCCCCCAGCCTACACGTTAACAGTCAGCCCAGCAGGTTTCACTGGATTGTGCAGGTCTTCAAGACATCAGGGTGGGTGGAAGAGAAGAGACAGACCACGTGGGAATGGTGCAGCCTCTGGGCATGTGCTTTGGAGCTGAACACCTCCCGTGGGGTTACTGGGACTTGCTGACACCTCAGCCACCCTGTTCAGGGCTGCTGTCATCCAGACCACATCAGCTGGTGGGACAAGGGCAGCTCAAACAATACAAATTCCACAGTCAAAACCAATACAAGTAAGAAACTAAACCCAGAGAGACCTTTCTGCTTCCTCCTGGAACAATGGCTGTCTTGGAAAACTGGACTCCAGGATTGTCCTGATCCCATCAGGTAGAACACTATAAACATTGTCCTGCTGGAAAGTGAAAATACTGTGTCTGGTCTTTTGGAGGTGCTAAAGCCAGATGTGGTTTTGTTTTTTCCTGACTGTGCAGAGGAGCTGATACTGGCATGAAATGATCCTCTTCACCTTTTCTCTATCAGAGCTTCTCCTGGAAGAAGAGAGACCTTGTTAGACAAAATGAGGACAAGCACAGAGGTGTTTGTACAGAAGAGGAAACTGAGGCATGCAGTGGAAAATCACCACACCAGCCATACTCCCACCTACGCTAAGTCACACTGTCTCTCCCTCAGGCTGGCCATCCTATCTGTGAGGAGGTTGAGTCTGAGGCTACAGGACTTGCCCTACATCATAGAAACTAAGAGCTCAGGACACCATGTCCTACTGGTGTCAGCCATGGGAAGGGGATGGCAGAGATCTGAGACCGAGCAGGTTCTAGCTGGGTCCGCCAGAGAAGAGTTGTACAGGCACTAGCCCAGAAAACTGAGCTGAAACTTCCTTCCCACTGCTTCTCCCAGAGCAAGCACCCACTGGTGCTCAATGTGTCCCTAGCATCTTCCTGCTGGCTTCAAGTGGCTGTAGTGGTGAAGATGGGGTTCCCCACTTGGCTGAGAAGTGATACTGTCTTTTATTTTGCTGTGGGTGTGACAGTCAAGCACAACTGCTCCTCTCCAAGACTGTCCCTAGCACAGCAGGCAGGAAACCCCACACCTTAGTCACTGCTTTAAATAACATTCTGATCAGAACTCACCTCTTGCTTGTGGGGTTTGTCCTGCTGGTGAATCCCGTTAGCAGACCCAGAATTTCCCACAGTCTGCAATGGAGAACAGACACTGCTTACTGGAGAGGGACATGGAGCCCGGTGGTTCTGCTTGCACGTGCTGAAGCCTGACTGGACTGACCCCTCCCTTCCTTTGTCGCCCACCCCACACGAAGAAAGGGGATGCAAACCCCACCCTACTTTTGGAGAGAACCTTCCTGCCCTCTGCTCCCTGGCCCAGTCCCCTCATACCAGACCATGTCCTTCCCAAGTACAGAATCTCCTTGCAGTTCCTTGTGGGTGCTGACCTGCTCTTCACTTCTGAATCTTCAATCCCAGTAAACAACCCCTTGGCCAAGGGCAGCAGGAGCTGTGGGACGCAATGCCGGGAACATCCCAGCAGCAGAAAGGACATTTGCCATTCACCATCTCCCGTCTCTGGGGACACAGCAGCAGCCAGGGCCCGCTGCTCTAACTTTAGAAAACCCAGGAACTCTGAAACAGTTATGACGTTGCTTTAGGAGGGCTAACACAGAGACCTTGAGCTACAGAATAACGATGCAGCCAGCACAGACAAGAGAGGAAAGCTGCAGCCTCAAGCCCCAGCCTGCCAGATGCCAGCTGGTTGGGTGGGTCTGGCAATCCCATTCTCAGTTGCTGGTGAATTGCTGGTGGCAGCAAAGCCAGACATTATGGGGGGACAAGACTACAAGATGTAGAATCCCTCATTAGAGGAGTACCAGCTACCCAGTTCCCATTCGTACTGTCACCACGGAGGTGCGTGACCAATGAAAAGGAACAGAAGTTTAATTTGGGAAGGAAGAACAGGCAGAGATTTAAACTGAACTCTGCCCTGAGAGCCTTGACTCCTTGCCAGGCACCAAATCCTACCAGCACAGAGGACAAGAAAGAGTGCTGCTGCACCCACACCCCTGAGCAACTGAGGACTCACACAAGGCAATTCACTGCACCTGGCTGTGTGTGCACTGAGCATCTGTCGCACCTCCACGGGTAGGGTTGATCTTTGGCCCCAGTGAACCAAGAAGGGTTCAATGTCTTTGCTTGACATTCAATAAAAAGGTCCCAGAGCATGGCTGCCAATCCCTCCAGAAAAGGCCTGAGGGCTGAGCACTTGACCCCTGCTCCAGCCTGGCCCCAGCAGCAAGACTCATCCTTAGGCAACTCCTGCTGCTGTCAGAGAGGGGATGGGCGGTCAGAAGACAATGCAGAAGGGGTTAACACTAGGAATGTGGCTGCTGGGCAAGAATCATCCATTTCCTAACCACTGCCAGGATCTCTGCAGGCCATTGACATCCTCAGGCTCAGCTTGAAAGCCCCTGGTTAACAACCAACCCTGTTCGTAAGGAGAAGGATGAACAGCTCTCACCCCAAACTGGAGAGCTTTCATCCAGACTTCCATATAAAGAGGCACTTTAAAACAGGACATCAATGCAGCCTGAGGCATAGCTTCCTGTAGTAATCCCTCATCTCTCTCTTAGCACCTTGACTGTAGCTGAAGGCTATCTTGTCCTATCTCCCAGATTCTCAAGCATTAAAGTATCAAAGTAATGCTGGGGATAGATTAGCTGACCTCATAAGGTCCAGTACAACTCACCTTGTGTAAGATTAGTTACTCCCTACACTCAGGAAGAAATAATCACCACCTGCACCACAGCAGGAGACAGGAGTGTGAAAGGGAAGATTTCCTTTTCTCTAGGGACTTAGCACTAAAACACAGAGGGAATAACTTTCCCCACCCTCCCCCAGCTTCCACAGATGAGGTTGTCATGATGCATTTCCATTCGACATGTAGCTATTACAGCAGCAGCTCAAGTCGCTCTGGAAGTAGTGACAGGATTATAGTTCATTTTGGACTGACACAAACTTGTCATCACCAGTACATCTGTCCTGTCTGCTGCTGGCAGACGGCTGCTGCCGCTGCACTGCAGGACACAGAGCGACGCGTCTGCAGCACACAGACACTCTGCTGAGCCAACAGAGCTGTCAGAGCTGCGGTTCTTAGCCAGCACCCTCCTCCTGCCTGCCTTCCTGCAAGTGCTGCTGCAGCAGAAACGGCCATGTGGTGGATCTGCAAACTGCAGAAGTGTCACGGGAGGAGAAGGCTTGATACCCCCCTCATGTTACCTACCACAGCACAGCTGTACCTGTATGCAGGGAAAGAAGCTCTCTGCCCATTCTCCCTGCTAGGGGCTTGCTCTGTGCTATCCTAGGGTGCCTGCCTGAATGGGAACTGGAGCTTGTAACTGCTTGTAAATGCAAGACATTTTACAGCTAAACGTGAAACGAGCAAGTATGGGTGGAGCACTGGGGCTTCTGGGCTCTGGAAACCAGGACCTGTTTGCAGCCACAAGAGAAAATACGCTACAGAAGCAATAACGGATACAAAGCACAAAGCCTGGCAAAAGGAGGCCAGGAGGAATCAGCCAGGGCTCCCAGGTATGAGAGAGGAAAAGCCAAACATGACGAGTCAAGATCTCTGAAGCCTTTCATTTCTCAGAAAGGTTTGTGAGACAGACAACACAGGCAGTTTTGCTTTTGTCAGAAGAAACAAAGTGGGGACCAGTAAACTTGGGAAGTAACTGGAATAGCAATATTCGTGGTCCATCAGCAAACCCAGATCAGATATAGAGATGCCCCTAGGAGCTCGTAAGAGGAAACAGAAAACATTTTCCCAGTGTTGCCTCAAGCTTCTGCTTACGGACTGCAAGGAAACCTCTCTAAAGAAGAGGGCTGGTAGAAGCCCTCAATTTCCATGTGATAATGTGCCTGCACTGTGCCTGCACAGTGACATGTGGCCACATGTGACTGTATACAAAGAACAGTTACTCATACTGCAGCCTTCCCCTCGACACTGCATTCAGCAACAATTTTTGCAGAGAATGGATCCATAATGGTCAAGTAACAAGGGTTTTCTTAGTCTGAAGCTACAGCACAAAACCTTGCCAAGCTCCTTCTAGCAGAAAGGGACGGGTCTGACTGCATCACCCTCTACAGCACAGGGCACGAACCCCAGAGACTGCTCAGCATGGATGAGCAGTGAAGGGTAAGCCACCTGAAGAACAGACACTGATGCTCTACCTGTGTTTTCTCAGAGGAGAGCCTCATTGCCTCCATGAGCTTCTCCATCTGGTGGCCCTGCTCCAGTGCATTGCGCAGCACATCCTCTGTGGTGACCAGTCTGTGCTGCAGCCGGATGACTTCAGACTCTGATGAGGGATCAATCAGGGAGTATCGACGCTGATCCGTTACCGATTTTTCCTTGTCCTTATGTAACAAGGGGAGAAGAGGAGCAGGTAAGATTAACGCCAGCAATTAAGTAAGGTAGAAATCCACATTGTGTCTATATATAGATACCATCATAGATTCATCAGATCATCAAGGTAGGAGAAAACCTCCAAGATGACCAAGTCCAAGCATCCGTCCTACAACCTGCAACTACTCCTCAAACACCCTGGCTGCCCATTTGTTGAACCCCTGCAGCGATGGTGCCTCTATCCCCTCCCTGGGCAGTCTGTTCCAAGGTCTCCCCACTCTTTCTAGGAAGAAACCTCTCCTGGCACAACCTGACCCCATTTCCTCTTGTCCTATCAATAGTCACTTGGGAGAAGAGGCCAACCCCCACCTCACTCCAACCTCCCTTCAGGTAGTTGTAGAGAACAGTGAGCTCTCTCTCAGCCTCTTCTTCAGGCTGAACAGCCCCAGCTTCCTCAGCCTTTTGACATCAGACCTGTTTTCCAGCTCCCTAACCAGCCCAGTTGTCCTTCTCTGTCCCCAGACCAGCACCTCCATGTCCTTCCTATTCTGTGGTGCCTAGACTGCCCCAAGTACTCAAGGTACAGCCTCACCAGGGTGGCATGTAGGGCAGGATCACCTCCTTGGTCCTGCTGGCTGTACTACTGCTGATGCAGATCATCAATTCTGGGAGCTCTAGGGAGACCCTGGTATTTAACTGGCATTAAACACATGAGTGGGATCTCCCTCTACTGGCACCCCCCCCATTTGATTATCTCCCTGCCTGTCATGGGAGGCAGTAAGGTGCAGTAGTCACACCAAGAAATCACACAAGAAGTGTCCCCAAAGCCCCTCCTGTCCTGCAGAATGCACTGCACCAAAGCAGAGGATAACTAACTCTCGGAACGTGTCCCCACTCTTTCTAGGATGAAGATTTTCCTAAGATTCAATCCATATGCAAACACACACAGCTATGCTTGGATTCCAACAATAGATGGGGTCAGAGCACAGCTCTGAAGGCAACCCAATCCAATCCAGCACAACCAGTAGTAGCTTCAGCTTGTTCCCAGCACTGCTCAAATAAATTATTCACGTTTCAACCACTGGAGGACACTGAAGCACAGAGCAATCAAAGGACTTTGCTTATTCCTAGATCAGAGAATGTGTAAAATAGCAAGGCAAAGCTGACCGCCCTTGAGTTTCTCCCACAAATTTTAGCCCTATTTAGCCAGAGATCTAAACCCTACTGGAACAGAAGGACATATGGCCAGCTTACCCAGGTGCTGCTAGGCCAGGCCATAGGGCCCAGATGCTGCCAAGGAAGGCCCAATCAGATGCTCAGCAGCACAAGTATGAAGTCTTGGAGCAAGGGTCAAGGGCTAGGATCCCCTACCAGCAGCACAAAACCTTCCCTCTCCATCCCCCAGGCCAAGGCCAGGAGGGGTTTTGCTGTCCTCACCAGCACAACTAGCTTCTCTCGCAGTCCCTTGATGTCATCTTTGAGCTTCTGTTCCTTCAGGCGCCACTCGGCTTTATGCACTTCCCGACTTAGGTCCCGCTCTGGCCCAGGCGAGTGCCGGTTTGCCTCCAGCAACAGTACCCTCAGCTCATTCAGGCTCCTGGAAGAAGCAGCATGGCAAGGTGAAGACATTTCCAGAGCCCACACACCACTGAAGTCCCGCTGGGCTTATTCCCACCTCTGCTACGGATCCCAAGACAGGGCAGTGAGCAAACCTGACCCAATTCCCACCACTTTGGGGGCTTCAGATCTCCCGTCTTCCCCACTGTGCCAACTTCAAAGAGACTGAGAGTCAAGCAGGGCACTGCATGTCAGCACAGGGCAGCTGTCAGCTTCACTGGCTTGTAGGTGACTCCAGCTAGCATCTATCTGGGCACTGAGCCATCCTGCAGCTCCTGGAGAGCAGCAATAGGGCAGTCCCTCTGATAATGAATGGCCAGCCCCTAATTGTAACCAAAATCCCACATGAGCATCTCTTAAGATCAGGAAAGCTGGGCACTGGACTTCAACAATTCAACTAGATTTCTTCTGGTAGTAAATCATGGCACTCTGAAGGGAGACCCCTGTCTCCAGCTCTGTCCTTCAGACTTGCAGACTGACCTTTCCTTCTTGAGGAGCTCCTGGCTAATCAGGACCAGCTGCCCTGAAGCATCGTGTGTTTTCTTGGTCAAGGCTTCCAGTTCACCTTCCAGTCTCTTCTTTTCCTTGAACACTGAATCAGCCTTCTTTTCCGCTGTTTTGCATTTATTTTCTAAAGCTATGAGAAGCAGATGATACAGGGGGAAGGGCACTGTGGGTTTTACTCACATTCCTGGTTTCTGCCTTTACCCAATTCCTGCTCCTCCCAGTACAGGCCCAGTTGGCCCTGGATCTGGCCCTTTTTGAGGGGAGATCTCAGACACAACACATCCCACTCCATCTGCTTCTGCCTCTTTCAGCTTTTAACAAACCATGAGCACAAACCTTCCCTCGCAGGCTACAAAAACCTTCTGCAGGGTCTGTGTTCAGCTGCTGAAGAGGGACTGAAAACTCCTGAACACAGTTTCATTGACAATACCCACCAGGGTTTTACAGCAGCCTGTTTCAGCCCCAGTGCCCTGGTTTAACACCAGTTCACAGGAGGAACAGGGAGACACCTCATTCCCACCAGCACTGGATTAGGGACTTACCACTTACTTGGACCCTTAGAAACTCAGTCTGGGACACCAGTGATGACACCTCTTTGTCTCTCTTACTCAACTTGTCTTGGAGGTCTGAGGGAGAATGAAAAGGAAAAGATCAGAAGCTGGAGAAACACACTGTGCCAGTCAGGAAGGTATCGAGTATACAGCATGGTTTTGGGGTGTGATGGGCACAGTGGTGGTACCCTCCATTGGCAGAGAGGCAGCAGAAGACAGATAACGGGTGTTTCTCACTGCATCTCAGCCCCATTCAGGCATTAGGAAGGAAATCACACTGCTGGAAACCATATTTGACTTGGTTAAGGAAGCAGCCACAAGTAGAAGGGAGAAAACATTAATAAAACCCACAGAAAGGAACTCTGAGCCCATTTCTTGGTGTTACCTCCTGCCCTGGGAGGCAGAGATGGTTTGAAAACACATTTTTGGGCATTGATGCATTTCCATGCTCAGAGCTGTGGGGGTGAAATATGAGAATTTTGTAGCTCAAGTCTAAATTGGTTTGGTTTGAGTACATCTGTCTGTGGCTTATCCAGTGTGGAAACAGCAGGCCCATGGACTGAGTGGCTAATTCAAGAGCAATGTTGCTGCATCGCATTGTGCTGAAGGGAGCCCGGAGTGAATTGGGGGTTGGCATCTTCTCCTTAGGGACTGGCAATAGGATAAAAGGAAATGGGGTCAGGTTGTGCCAGGGAAGGTTCAGATTGGATCCTAGGAAAAACTTCTTTTCAGTAAGAGTGGGGAGGTCTTGGAACAGGCTGCCCAGGGAGGAGGTGAAGGTACTGTTCCTGGAGGGCTTCAAAAAACAGGTAGCCAAGGTGTTTGAGGAGATGGGTTAGTTTTTGGAGGTTTTAGGGTGGATGGTTTGACTTGATGATCTTGAAGGTCGTTTTCAACCTTGAAGATTCTATGCTCTGCACTCACTGGGCAGGAACTACCTGTCCACAAGCAGCCAATGTGGTATAGAGTGAATGTCATCATGTTCCTGCAAATGCAGGAAGGAGGCTGACAGTGATGTCAGTGAGGTTTAGCTGACACTGAGGGCAGAGCTAGAACTTAGAGGAAGCGAAGGCACAAGACTCACTGGAATAGGGTGTTCCAATAAAATGTCATACCTTCCATAGTCTGCTTCATCTTTATCTTTTCTTCCGAAATATCATTAGTTTCGATCATCTGAAATAAATGTAAATTGAGATGTAAGCCATCCCTTCACCCAAAGATTCAAAGGAAACTGAACACAAAGCAGGAGCAGAGACAGTCATGATTCTACATTCTTCCCAGAGGGAACTAGAGGATTTGGAGAAGTCACCTTTACAGCTGGGTTGTAGGCTAACCAGTACCATCTGAGATCAGACCCACACAACAGGCAGCTGGGCACAAGAGTGGGGTTCACCCAAGAGGGAAGAGAGATCAGTCTTCCCCCACAAGCTCTGGTTCCAGTGTTCACACACTCAAGAGTATGTGCAGAGCGAAGCTGCTGCCCTTTGAATCAGTCTCCTGTGGCTGGTCACAGCAAGGATGCAAATTTGCTCTTTACCATTCAGACAACAAGTTCCTCGCATTCTGGAGGATCTAGCTGTGCCCAAAGTTATAAAGCAGTAATAAAACACTGATAAAACAATAATTACTAGAGAACGGTTACATCAGTATGAATAATAAAAGAAAATGCTGGTCCCTGCAGAGGAATCTGCCTTTTCCCCATTCTATTTTGTCTATAGTGCAATGAAAACCCAGAACCCACATTGCTCATGGCCAACTTCTCCATTACAGAGGCCACAGTTCAGCTTCTTCATGACCAGCAGCCTGCATAGGGACCCTGGCCCAAGCAGTTGCTATGGCCACACCAAGGAGGCTTCCTGCCTGGGCTGCAGGATACATCTAAGAGAAGCAGGAGCAGCCCAAAGGTACTTTGAGTACCAAGAAATGATTTAGCTGTTCTCTGGAAGGGCAGTTGTGGTTCTCACTTGGAAGGTCTAGGAAAGATGGTCACAAGTCATGTTTGTTTGTGTAGAACATCTGGATAGTCAGTGCTGCAGTCAGAGAAGATCAGTCAAGACATTTAAAAATAGACTTTGCCCTGCAATGCTCAAAGGCTCTCAGCCAGGCCCTTCTTCCCACGCTTCCCTGATTTGAATGAACACACAGTTAAAATAATAATTTCAAGACTCCCTGGTTCTAATCCAGTACTGATATCCCCCAGAGCTCTCCCATGTATGTAAAGGGTGCTAGAACAAGCCTCTAGCTGCTGCTCTGACATTCCTTCCCATTTGGATATTTGCTCTAACATGTGACATGTTGTAAGAGCACCCCCTTCTCCCAGGGCCCTGGCTGGACTTACTGTTCACAATCGTCTGTACTAGATGAAACATGTTGAGCAACACCTGGCACACTGCTGATGCTCTGGATTGCTCCCCAGGCTTTTGCCTCTCCTGTCCAATTCAGTGGGACTTTCTACAGACACAAAGCTCTGACTTGGCCAATAGTTACTCATGGGCTGGACTCTGCTGCCTAGAGATGCCACTGATCTCAGTGGGGCTGTTCACGTTGGCAAATCAGACATGGGCACAGTATCCACAGCACTAGCACCTCTGTCTGGAAGGGTGATTGCACTGCCAGTGGGAGATTTCAAATGAGAATTTGTAAAACTCGCCCATTCCACAGCTTGGTTTCATTTTCTGCATCCCCACAGAGATTAGGTTTAAGTTGGGTTTTGCGCGTTCCTCATGCAAAATTCCAACAGAGAGAGGTCCAGCCTAAAGCCATGAGTGACAACACTCACCCATTGCCAGCCACATGTCCCTTGGCCATGCATAAAGGTAGGATGGCAAATAATAAGCTCAGAGATGAGTTGAAAACAAAGGCCACAGAAAATTTATCTCTTCATATTATTACTGGACTTATTCTGGCCTTTCCTGGAGGTTCAGGACTAGCATTTCATGAAGAGCTTTATTTCCCCAGCCCAGTGACACCCTGACTCTAGCTAGAAGTTCTTTCACTGTATACCTCAAAAAGTGAACATTCTCCTGTGTCACCTGTTTCTGCTGTGAAGCCTCCGCACTGTCTGTGCTGCACTACTGGCACACACCCATCCCAGCAGCACTGTGCTTGGGATGAGAGCCCACGCCAACAAACCACAGAATCATAGACAGTGCTGAGTTGGAAAGAACCTACAAAGGGCATCTAGTCCAACCACCCCACAAGAATGGCCATCTCTAACCAGAACAGATTGCCCAGAGCCCCATCCAGCCTGACCTTGAATGGCTCCAGGGGTGGGGCCCCCACCCCCTCTCCGGGCAGCCTGTTCCAGGGATCCCCCACCCTCAGATTCAAGAACTTTTTCCTCCTGTCCAGCTTCACTCTGCCCTTTTGCAGCTGCAAACCATGACCCCTCATCCTATCATTCCCTGGCCTTGTCAAGTCTTCCCCAGCCTTCTGACAGCCCCTTTCTCTACTGCCACAGCACTCATGAGCCTCCTAGCCCAGACGTGGATCAATTGGCTTCCTTTCCTCTATTTCTTCTAACTGTGCCACTGCACTGGCTCTCAAGAGTAGGATAACATCCTCAGCATGGAGATGCAGTGCAGAAAAAGCACTACCAAAGGGAGATAAAAATGTCCAGGTTTTCTGAGGCAGAAACACCTCAGACAACTGCTCAAGGCAGCAGATGAGGATGACTACTAGGAAGGGTGAAAGGTTACTAAATGGTGATAAACAAGCAAAACAACCCCCAAGTCATACATTTGCATGCTGAGCAGGATGCAGGGCCTCCATGGACTGCAGCTTGTTCTCTAAGACAAGCAGTTTTTCCTGCAATCTTTGGATCTCCTGTTTGCTCTGGGCTTCTGTTTTCTGTAATGTTTCATAGTCCAACATCTTCTTCTCAGCCAAAGAAATCTGCTCTTTCAAGAAATCTATCGCTTCTGTTTGATCTTTATATTCACCATGCAGTTTCTCCAGTTCATGCATCCTTAGCTCAGCATCTCGGCATTTGTCCTTCACATCCTGGAGCTCAAGAAGATGCTGATTGCTTATGGTTTCCAGTTGCATTTTCCAGTTGCTGTTCATTTTTTCCACTTCATCCTCAGCCTCCTGCAACTTCAATTTGAGACTCTCTTTCTCCTTTATATGAACAGCTGTCTCAATGTCATGCTTTGCCTTCAGGTTCTCCAACTCAAGCTGATGCTCCATCTTTATACTTTCCATGACTGCCTTCAGTTCCACGATCTCCTTATGCTGGGTGTCAGGACCTGTGTTCAATGTGGCTTTCAGGTCCTCCAGAGACTTCTGGTGGTCAGAAGCTAACGTGTCCAACTTAGACTTCCAGTTGTCCATGAGCCCCATGTTCTCATTAGTGGCCTGCTGAACTTTATGCTTTAGGTCAACAATTTCCTGGGAGTACTTTTCATTGACAGATTTCAGCTTCTCCATCTCCTGCTGGTACTTTTTTAGTGTCTTCTCGTACTTCTCCTTTAGCTGGCTGCTCTCCTTCTGATGCTCCTTGTTGGCCGACAGCAGTTGATCTCGTAGGCGAAGAGCCTCGGACTGCAGGCTAAGGCTGTGCTCAGGGGTGTCTGCTGCGTGAGAACTCTGGAGGCACTGCCGTAGCTCATCCACCTCGCTGCGCCTCAGGCTCAGCTCCTCCTCCAGCTGCAGGATTCGCGACTTCTCTGCTACGGTGGTTAACTGCAACACAACAGAGAAGCCAGAGTCAGTCCCCACCTCCTTTCTTAGCAAGCGTGCTCCAGTGGAAGTAACCCAAAGTACATTAGTTAAAGTTCAAATAAACAGGAGAAAGAGCATCCAGCACCCGCAGCATGGTTTTGCACCAGGGTAACCAAAACCAATAACTCACAGAGCTCATTCCTTGTGCCAACTACAATTGGGTTTTTCATACAAACCTCACAAAACACCCATCTGTGAAACAACCCTTGAAACCCACCAGAGCACAACAGTGGGTTTCGAAAAATAATGTCCTGAAAGGGCATTATATTTCCAGACGAGACACTGTGCCAGCTGATGCACGCAGGGTCATGCAGAAGCATCCCCAGCATTGAAACCAGCATTAAGCTTATGGCATTTCCTTTATTGCTCAGCCATCCTCAGCCTACAGCCCTCACTTCTGCATTGTCGTCTGCTTACCCTGGTGTAAAAGGGAAAAAGGCACTTTCACACGCTGGGGTTTATTAGCAAAGCAAAAATAAGGTAGAAGGCTGGAGGATGCAAGACAATAAATCCGGCCATGGTTAACACTGAGCATAAGGGTCAACGTATTATGAGCTGGAAGTAGCCAGTCAGGGCTGAACTACCTGCTGGTTGCAGGGAGTTCAGGGAGCTGCAGCTAGAGATGGAGAACACAACCAGAAAAAGGCAGAAGAGCAAGCAAACCAAGCCGAAACACAAGCTGTCGATTCCATTTCGGTTCAATTGCCATTTTCCCCAGCGACCATCAAGCCAGAGGGCTGGGTGGGTTTATTTTGGATGAACACATGGACGTTTGAACCATTTAGCCCATTTGGAGAAGCTCACGTTTGTGTTTTCTACAGCTCTAGATTCCATAGGTGAGAAGCAAGCTCACTGTAGCAAGTTTGCCGCTTCCCACACCACAGCAGCATGAAAAAGCCCTGCCCACATCTGGATGCTCTTAGGGTTGGGTGCGACGTTCATCTGGGCAGCCTGTCCATGTCCAAGGATCAGAGCTGGTCCACCTGAACTCAACAGTATCTTCCATTTCAGATGGCAGCTCCCACAACTGGAGGGGGGACAAAGGGAATGCTGATTGCAATGTTATTTCCTAGCACAGCCTGGGGGAGTCTCAAGGCAGGATGTGTTGTGCAGGATGCAGGTAGTATTCAGGCATGTTAACAGAGATGAGTTGTGAAGAGCTCATGTGTCAGATGGTGGCATGGGGCAGAGAAGCAAACTCGGTCTGAGAAACAGGTCCCCAACACATGAAGCAAAGCCAGAAATTACATGATACTACTATATTCTACTATATTTCCAGGAGAGAGAGAGAGAGAGAAAGAGAGAGAGAAAAGAAAAACCAACCCCCTCCCCCCCCAGGGAAGCCTACATTTAAGTCAAAGATCAATGAACCCCCCAAAAAACCAAATGAAAGAAACCCCAAAGCAAGACATCATGAGCATCAACGCAAGTGGCAAGCGCACTGTTTTGCAGGCAGGGCAAGAGGGGGGCGATTACCCTGTTGTCCTCTAATTCTCTGAGGAGTTTTTCAGCCTGTGCCTTCTCGAACAGCAGGCTCTGCTCGAGCTCCCGTATGCGGGCATGCTCCAACTGCGTCTGAGTCTGGTCACACAGAGGGGAAAAAAGAACAGTGGAGATGGGAAAAGGGGGAGAGAGAGAGAGAGACAGAGAAAGAAACAGAGACAGAGAGAGGGAGAGACAGGGAAAGAGAAGGAAAGAAAAGGCTGCAACATCATCTTCAGTGTACAAGACAAGGAAAGGCAGTTCACAACAGGAGGAGAATAAAGATCCAAACAAGCAGAAAAAATCCAACCAAACAGAAAACAGTCACTTCGGGGTTTTACATGGTACTCATAGCAGCTATTCACAAAAAAAATGGAATCCACGATGGGAAAACATCCCTCTGCATGAGAAAGCTGCTTCAGTGTTTTGCTGCATCAATACTTATACTGAAGAATCTTCCTGGAAAGGAAAGCTCCCACTGCTGCAGACCACCAGAACAAGGCCCCTGCACCACGTAAGGGAATGCAAACACCTTGCAGTGATTCTCTGCATCTCTCCTCAGGAGGAGTCACAAAGTAGACTGAAAAGAGCTGCAAGTTCTCATCCTTCCGACAGCACCAGGTGGAACAAAAAGCAGCACACTGCTACAGCCATAAATCCAGTGTGCGGAGAGCCAGCCAGGGACAGGTAGATCCCAAACTGGTCTAGAAGTCAGTGCTTTAGGTTTCAATAGGGCTGCTACAAATTTCAAAGGCGTTTTTGCAAAATACAAATTAAACAGCCTTTTACACAAGAAGATAGAGCTATTTGTTTTGTGGGATTGTTTTTTATAAACAGAAAAGCACAAGAAGCTGTAACCTGCCCAAATCTAGGAGGTTCATCAGGGCATCGTTTGGTTGCCCTTTTCTTTTCACTCTTAAAGCAGAAGCACCATAGGGGTGCCTTTGGTGGCAGAGCTCAAGACTCTGCAGTGACCACTGCAATATCATGTAAAATTCCCCATAAATAAAGAAGAGGAGACACAGGAAAATGCATGCAGGCCCTGGCCTTCACAGGTTTTCAGCTTACAAACCGAACATTTTCATCTGAGTTAAACCTGACCTACCCAACCTCAAACAAACCTGATCAGAACACAGGTTTTTTTAAATCTTCATTTCCTGCCCTTCGTTTACCATGGAATTTTTGCTTCTCTGTCTTTTCTATTGGAATCAGTTTTAGGGATTTCCTGCCCTTTCCTGCAATAAAGCAAGTTTGGGTTAGTTAGGGAGAACGATGTTTCTAAAAATCCACCTTTTCTCTTATGACTGGAAGGTGTCACTGTATTCACTGATGCTTTGTCTGATGAGTTCAGACTACTCCATACTTTACGTGCTCTATTTAACCCCTGAAGGAGAAAAATAATATGAGTTCTCAAACCCAACCATTAGCAAAACCCCCAAATCCCACTGAAGTGCTGAAGTCTACTGAAGGCATCCTAATCAAACAAATAAAATTAATTTTGCACTGAGTGGCTTGTCTTCAAAGCTCAAAGAACCACATCCCAAGGAGCTCCGCCTTGATTTTCTTTACAGGGATAACTGTTCCCACTGATAGTAACGAATTTTCTTTGGTTTATAGCAGCTCAAAATGCCCAAGTGATACTTCAGCACCGCAAGCTTTTGGCATTACTTAACTGCTGGTCAGCAGAAAATGCTGATCTACTGCAAAACTGATCGCAGTCTCCCAAAGAAACGCTCTCAAAACTCCTGAGGTTGACAGTCAATTTCTCAGTCAAGTCTCCTCAATACCTGCCAACCCTGCTATTTTCAAAGTCTGCAAAAACACATGAAACTAGAGGAGAAAAGTCATCAGGGAAGAAGGTGGAATCAACTGGTTTGCAGTCCTTATGTACAGCTTCCCCGAGAGATTCACATCTAGTCCTGTATTATTTGTTCCTGCAAACTGGTTTGCCTGCCCAGTATGACTCAGAGCCTCTAATCCAAATGTTCTTCTGCACTTAGAGAACTTGATTCTTGCAATTAGCCCTGAATTACTCTTCACAATTCACAAACTGACTTTCCACCGCTGTTCGAGGCACAAGGCAGGTTTCATGAGATAAGCATGAGACAGCTCCCTGAAGAGGTTAACATTTCCTATCATCCACCACAAAAAGCCTTTCTTAAACAGCTTTGCTTTCTGCAGCTGCTTTCCGCCCTCTAATGTACTAGAACATCAGCACTGCCAGCCAGGATCAAAAAACGGTTGAATTTGCAGCTACATTTGAAGGCTAAACCCAAAGCTCCTTCTTTATCAGCGGCTCAAAAGCTGGATCCATATTTCCACACTTCAGGCACACTGATTTCTCTGGTCAAAGAGCTTCTGCCACCCAACACCAGTTTCATTCAAAACCTGCAAGATATTATGAGAAATACTGCAGGATTTAGCACAAACTCCAGATCCAGGGACTGCAGAGGAGAGGGTCATTTCCTTTTTTACCCTCCTGTCTATTACTCGTTCTGCAATATAAACATCCTCCTCTGCGCATGAAGAAGGGGGCTGCTAGTGTCAGAGGGCAGGCAACTGCTGCTGGGTTTTGGGATTTGGGTGGTAGCTGGGCTCTATATGGGGATGCGAAGGGCTGTGCTAGCAGCCACTGGTTGATTTTGTTGTGATTTACAACCATTTCTCAGGAAACACATTGCAACACAAAGGAGACTTAGCCTCCTGATTTCCACTGACAGACTTTTGCTTATGGGAATTACTTGCAATCCTGTCTCCACAGCAAAGGAGGATGGTGAGAATTAACTCCAGTGGGTAAATCATCAGTCTGAGCATCCAAATGAGACAGGGTAGAAAGTAAGAGGGACCAATATAAAGCCCTCTGACAGTGTCTGTGCTGTCACTGGTGTTGGACCTACAGGGAACATCCCATTTCTCTGGATCATAGGAAATCAAGCTGCTCCATAACTTCCCTAAGAAGTTATTTTTCTTTTCTACATATGAGCATGGAAGTGGGAACAGGACCGTGGCAGCCTCCAAGGAGCTTGGCCACTTTGTAAAGCCCCCCCATTGTAAAGCAACTCCTTCCCAGCCCAAAGGAAAATCAGATCCACCCTCATCTTGCTAAAACATGGTGGGCTTTCAAAAACATTTCTAAATACAGCTGCTAGCCAGCCCTGGTCCTGTTGTCATTGTTACACAGCCAGCCCTAAACACCTAGAGCTGACACAGAGACAGTTTGCTGCTCTCAAAGGGAATGGGAATGATGGTGGGTCCACTACCCTTCTCTAATTCACTGGGGGAACCTGTTGTCCAAACTGAGGAATCAGCAGGAGACTGACCTTGATCCCACACACTAGGCAGAAACTGCATTTACTGTCTTTTAGCAATGGCCTGCTGTCAGGGCATTGCTGTCAAACACTTTCCTTCAGCTCCTGGATAAAAAGGAGAGGTTTATGCCAAGAGGGTCAAAGGCACAGGGAAGACATCCATTGCCCAGTTTTCCCATTCCCCTGGACTCCTATTGATGAGACTGACAGTGAAGCACAGAGGCAGGTCCCTGGATGTTTGTGGCTGTCACTAACCAAGCACTCCAGCAACAGTGAGGGAAAGTCCTGAAGTCCTGATGAAGAGGACTTTGCTCTCACTGAAATATTTTCTTTTCCTTTTTTCACCGCACCCCCCCCTCCCATCTGCACAGTATTCACATCAGCATCACTCTGAGCAACAGCCCTTCAAATGAAGGGTAATCCTGGTGTCAAACCCCTCACTGTGGACAGAGGACTCCACAGGCAGGTTCCACAGGCCAACCATGGCATTTCACTGGAATAGAGCAGCATCCAGCTGGGAGACTACGAGCGCCCATTAGCTGTCAGCAGCAGGCCACTGTGGAGACAGCGACTGAGCAGTCAAATCATTTCTGTAGTGGAAAAACACATGCTGAATTGCATACAGTCAGACTTTAGCATGGCTTGGCAACTCATGGCAATGCTTAAAGCCAGGCTGGCTGCATGTGATTCTAGGCAACTTTTGGCAGTGTTAGTCACTGGGTGACATTAATGACCAGTATCCACAGCTTACACCCTGGAGTGTGCAGCAGATCCAAAGCTATCACTACAGTATTGTTTGGAGTTAAGCAAAAAGGGGCAGAAAATACTCCAGTGAGGCCCCACATGCAGACTAATGTTTTGACCCCACATTTTGGCCAGAGCGTCAGGAATTACCTCCAGATCCCCCTTGGTGATGGATTCTTCCTCCACACGGAACTGCAAGTCCTCCACTTTCCTGGGGAAGGGAAAAGAAACCAAGAGCCATCAGTAACACCCAGCTAAGGCAGATGCTGTTTGTAAGCAGCTGTTGTACATGGGCCCCCAGAGGGATACACAGGACCTCTGTATACAAACAGCTCAGCAGAAGCTAAACAGAATGACCCCTTGACGTAGTACAGGAGTTTCCACACAGCAAACATCTGCCTTCTTGCAAGATTCTGATGCACCACCTCCCAGCAGGCACAGCTCCTGCTCACTGAGGTGTTCCAGACATGAGCAGCACAACCAGGTTTAGCTGGTTTTGTTAAACCTTGTTATTCTGCAGTCAAGATCTGGGAAATCCCTGTGCTGAACCACCCTGAGTCCATGCAAAATATTTCAAGGAAATCAGAGCCTCTGCCTCCTCAGCAGAGCATGAGCAATGTTCAATGTTTCCCCACCATGGAAGTGATGAGCTGCTCTGGCAGAACCCTCTCCACAGGAAACCACAAGCACAATGCAGATATGCCTAGGGCTCTTCTGCAAAATCTGAAGGGAAAACCCATTGACAATACAAAATAACTCAATTTTCTGCTAAACTCAGTCCTCTTTGTTCTCTTTACTGGGTTTTAAAAAAGGCAGTAATGGGGATAATGGGGGTTGGTAGCCAGATGTACGGACCCTGATCCTGTTACAGATAAATATACCTGTGAGTGTACATATCTAACTTGATAAACTAGCTTCCTTGTCCAAATCTCCACTAATTAGAGGAGGCATCTGTTGATATTTAGAGAAGAACTTGGCTGTGTTGAGTTAAATGGTCTCCTGGAGCTGGGAAAGTGAGCTGCCTACCAGGAGAACAGGGAGATGTGCAAAAAAGAACAATTCACCCTCAGGAGAAGCATCATTTAAGTGAAATCAACACTCTTTTCAGTGACTTAATACACAGAAATGTGTTTCTTTTCCCACTGAAGAGTTTAATTACAAACATGAAGCAACTAGACTCTAAGAATGCCAAGATCTTCACTCTTCTCCAGGAAGGAAGTGTATGCATCATCGCATCTACATGGCTGGGGCCTCTGGCCTGTGGGGAGCTGATGAATTGCACTACACCAAGGCTTGGGATGGGGGAAGTCCTTAAGGTCAGTAGATCACACACTAAGGGGAAGGAAGTGGTCTTTAGCCAGGCTGTATAGAAAAATGAAGGGTCAGGGATGGCCCAGCCTGCACAGCACTGTTTATTATCCCGTGATGTTATTTTATAGTGTGTCCTTAGCCAAGAACATCTGAAGGCAAGACCTCATCACTGCCCACACCCTTGCCAGGAGTTAATCCCACTTTTCCTGAGTAATACCATTTTACACAATGACACAGCTGAGTTTGGATCAAATCTCAAAGTAAGTGATACTACTAGAGTCCTTCACTCCTTCCTACTTTACCTCTTCTCCTCTTCCAGCTGATTCAACAGCTCAATCTTCTCCTTCTGCATCCCATCCACCAGAGCTCGTGCCCGCTGGAGGTTTCCTTCTGCCTCGGTCACGTACTGCAGTAAAAGAAGAGCCCAAGCCACAGAGGTTAACAATGTCTGAAGTACAGAGCCGTTTAAGGGAAGAGCAAGAACAAGGTAAGAGGAGGTTTGGATGATCCGTTTCAGAGAACACTATGGTAAGGAAGCAGATTTTCCACTGATACCAAAAAGAAAGAAATGGCTTCGTTTCCAGCAGCTATAAGTTTGCCCCCTGCTCAAGTGCCTCTGCGCTGAGCCCTCTGGAAAACTCAGCTGTTATTAACAGGTTGGCTCTTCAATATTGAACAGTTTTGAAAATCTAGTCTGAGGTCACCAGGGGCAATTTAACAAGAGGGACATTTTAGACTTGACTTGTTACTAGTAATCACTGGGAAACACAACGTACAAAGCACAGGGAAGATCACAGAACCACAACCTGTGTTGGCTTGGAATGGACCTCCAAAGGGCATCCAGTCCAACCCCCCCTACAACAAGCAGGGTCATCTCTAACCAGAACAGGTTGCTCAGAGCCCCATCCAGCCTGACCTTGAATGGCTCCAGGGATGGGGCCTCCACTCCCTCTCTGGGCAGCCTGTTCCAGGGATCCCCCACTCTCAGATTCAAGAACTTTTTCCTCCTGTCCAGCCTCACTCTGCCCCTTTGCAGCTACAAACCATGACCCCTCATCCTATCATTCCCTGGCCTTGTCAAGTCTTCCCCAGCCTTCTGACAGCCCTTTTCAAGGATGGGAAGGTAACTATAAGGTCCCCTGGGAGTTTTCAGGCTGAACAACCCCAGCTCTCAGCCTGTCTCCACAAGAGAGGGGCTCCAGCTTGCAGTTCATTTGCTCATTTCTCCTGCATTTCTGACAGAGAAGACACAGAAGTCAGAAAGACACAAAACCACACAAAGAGCAATGAATTTGAGAGAACAGCAGTTTTTGAAGATAATACACACTGCTGAGGGACACAAACACAGCTCCTGTCTCCAGTACTGAAGCACAGGAAACTGCATCTGCACAAACGCTGGTGAAAAAAGACGCTACTATGATTGTCCTGTTTTCCTTATGGATCTCTTGACTTCATTAATGTGATAAAAACATCCCCTCATGTGAACTGAGCTTATGGTTGCAGCAGTGTTTGATAGCATCAAGAAACCACTGCAATGCAGTCACAGCCAAGGCCAAACTGGATGGTCAAGGGGAATGAGTTTGCCCTCCACTTGCATTTCTACATTTAAATGTATTGATCCAGACACAAACTATCTGCTGGGATTTGTCTGGCACAGCCCTTCTTCTGGTCCTGGCTTGGGTCACAGAGACCACAATTTGATGCTGGCAGGAATGGAGAGAGTCTCAGCTCATCCTGCTGTGCAGGAGGCTGTCTCCACATAAAAAGCAGAAATTCAGAGCCCAGGTTTGCTGTCAGGAAGGTAATGCAGGAGTAAAATTATGATCCACAATTCTGAAAGTTGTTCTGAAAGAGGATGCCACACCTAGTTTCACAGAATCACCTCCTACCTGCTCGTGCTGGGCCTTCATGATGGCAATCTCTTTCTCCACCTCACAGATGTGGCTAGTGGCTTTGGCAACCTCAGCCCGCTCAAGGTCACGCTCTGCCAGGAGCTGTTCAATGTGCTGCTGCTTCTCCTTCAGTGCCTCCTGGAGAGCTGTGGTGCCTGAGATTTTCCGGGCATATCGAGAAGAGGTCTCTGTCAGCTGGAAAGACAGTCAAACAGAGGTGCAGATAAAGCTGTGCCCTTCCCAGTCTAGAACAGCTTTAAGCCCCCTGTTAAACCTGGAATGCAGCTCACCTACAGGTCATTGGCTAGGCTGTATGAGCTGCAGTTCCAGCTCTGGATCCGACACATGGGGTTAACTAGTCTGCAAAACATCTGGTCACTGCTCACGAGTTCAACAGCTCTTCCACACTGCAATGAAAGGCCCATTTCCCAAAGGACAGGATGTGGGGTTGCAACTGGGTCAGGAAAGGTCATCATGTACTGCATCATCTGTCTTCTTAAATGTATTTCGTTGATGACCTGCATGGGTGCAGTCCCAAACAGTGAGCTCAGCTGGGAGGGCTGATCTCAACTGTAAATTGGTATGGACTGCTTGGATCCACTCCCACTAACGGATCCTCATCCTCGTCCCCAGCCAAGATGACTGCAGGTGCTCTGCAGCACAGGACATACCATGGCAGAGCCAGGGCTTTTAATATTATTACTGTCTGCTCTGGTGTCTGCCTCCCTGAGCACCTGCCAAAGCACAAGGCATGTGATCCAGGACAGCGTCACCCCTCCACAGGCACTGCAGGAGCTCTTGTGTGGCTGTTCAATACAACAGCCCATCACTACACAGCAGGACAAGCAGTAATGTCTTTTTTCTGCAGAGATCCTGTATGAAAGCTGCTCTTGATGGTAGAGCTGAGCTTTGTCCCACTGCAAAGTGCAGTTCAGGATCTTTCATGGTCCTGACTGCTCCATGTTGGTTACGACTCCTGTGTCCATGGAGGAAGTCCCGTTTGTAAAGTTAGGTAACAGTATTCTCATCTCCCTCCTAATTTCATTGAAGGTGAAGGTGCTGTTGTTCCAGTGCAGCTGCTGAAGCAAAATGCTAACCCTCAAAGGATTCCAACCCTCTGTAGGATCACAGCAGTGGACTGAGGCTGCACAGCCAGTGCTGAAAAGCCACTTACCAGCCCACTGCGGCTCGGCCTGCCCCCAACTGACGATGCCACCGAGCTGACAGAGCTGATGGAGGAGCTGCTGGGGCTGTGGGTTAAGGCAGACACTCCCATGGCCATTCGCTTACTCTTCTTTGCCTTGGCAGGACTGGTTGATGGAAAACCGATCCGGATCACCTTGTGGATGGGGGCAAAGAGGCCAAACTTGGGAGGGCACTGAAAATACCTGCAACAGGGGAGATGCACTGAGTGAGAAGCAGCAGAGCATCCATCCCACCCAAACCTGACAGGATAGCACTGCTAAGCCATATGCAACCCCAGCCCTCAGCTCATCTCTCTGATTGCTGGGATGTTGTGGCAACCTCCATGCTTTCTCTTTCCCCTCTTAAGCAGGGAAACCTGAGATAATTGCCTCACAGTAGCTGCTGCACAGTTTGATGAGATGCCAGGAAAGACCCATCTGGTAGTCTGGAGAGACCAAGATCCCAATACGTAAACACAGCAAGAGCACACACTCCTGCACCACAACCCAGCCCACCCCAAAACCTGCATGTGTTCCCTACCCTGCTGTGCAGAGTCCTGCGGTGAAGGGTGTAAAACAAAAAGATCTGAATCACACAGCTCTGTGCACATGTTCTATGGGGTAGAAACCTTTCTTCTCAAAGCAGAAGGGAAAAACAGCAGCTCCTAATGTTAAAGCTAAAAACTCCAGTGTGTGCCACCCACTCTGGGTGGCAGAGAGAGAGAAACTGGCTGCTATGCAAAACAACTGAGAAAAAAAGAAGGGTAAAAAAGGAAGATCAGGTAATTACAGCATGAGGTCTTCCATAATTGCTCTTCCTGATGACTACTGCTCTCCAGAGGCCAATTCAGAATGAGCCAAACTCCACTGCGTCAAACCTTGGGAACCCCTTCAGAGCTTGGGCTGATGGACTCAAGCCAGGATTTATTTGTTGCTGGCCAGCTGTGCTGCTGCAAGTGAACCCAGATCTCTTCAGGCATCTCATCCCCTGGTTTCAAGACAGCAGCCAGCACAGACAACTGTCTCCTTTACCAGTTCTTTCTCACAGGCTTCACAGCAAGGCCAGAGCTAATACCAGACCCCAGAATGGTCTGTGCTATGTGAAGATAAAAATCAGGTCCTACTGAACAAGTGACAGAAGCCCAACTTTGCAAGCACAGGTCCTCCCTCTCCAGATGTGAGCAGCTGCTTCCCTAGTTCCCTGTTATTTTCAAGTGCTGGCAGCCACATAGTGTCCCAGGCAGAGCTCTTGAGTGCTTGGGAGTCCAGAAAACAACCTGATCTTCACATAGATGAGAAGGTGGTTCATTCTCAAACATCTGCTTAAGCCCAATTGTTAATACAACAATTTTTAAAAAACCCCTCTACAACCCCAAATCCCTCATCCCTCTCTGCTTGCTGCCAGCGTAGGCCCTTGGGTTTGGCAAACCAGCCACCCTGCAGGCTGACCTCACCACACAGACCCAAGGAAGAAAATCAGTATCACCTCCTGCAAACCAGCCAGGACCCTGCTCAGTATCACAATCTTGAACTGTAGTAGCTGAAGGTGGAACAGCACCACAGAGCCCTTTCCTGAGCCTATGTGGCCTAAGTGTAGGCTGGTACTTGTGGCTGTAGAAATGCCAGAGGCTAAGACCTCCTCAAAAGCCCCCTGATAGCTCTCAGCCAGGTGATAGCTCACATCACAGAATAGAGCCAATGAACAACAGTGGTGCTGGGATGGCAATGCAAACTGCAGGGGGGAAACAGCCCAGGAAAGTCTGAAATAGAGATAAAATCTTCAGTACCCAAGGCTGACACATTTCAAACTGTGTGAAAACAGCTAAACAGCTTAGTGGGCAAAGAGTCTCCTAAAAGTAGAGGCAGAAAGGGAGGACCAGTAGAATCAGCAGGGAAAGATTAACACACTAGAGATGAGTAAGTGGAACCTGCCTGATTTTGTAAATAAAAAACCAACCCAACCCTCAGCAGCAGGTCTCCAGTCTCTTGTACAGACAGGAAAGCAGATGCAGCAAACCTCGGTGCCCCAGCAGCACCCATCTGATGTAGGGAGAGGGGCTCACACCATGACACCCTGTCATCCGCAGCCAGAGAGCTACAAGCTGCTCAGGAAGGCTTGGCCCTTCAACCTTCCCTTGATGAATGTCCAGCCCTGGAGCCCCTTCCTGAACCTGCAGGAAAATCAAGAGTGACCCTTCACAAATTCCAGCCAACTGGAGTCGCCCATGGCAGCAAAGATGGTGACAATGTCCTTTGCTCACTCATTTGCCCACACGCTGCCTCTCCTAGTCCTACCAGCCTCTGCTGTTTCAGTCAGCTTCTAGTACCCAGGTCTCCTCTTTGGCTGCAGCAGCCACCACTGCTGTGGGGCAGCCAAGCCATGGCTGCTCACTAGATGGCAACAACCACCTGAGCAGAGACTCCAGAGTTTGTCTCTGCCCAAGGTGATTCTGGCAGGAAAAGCTCACGGCTGTATCAGGAATCCTGTGTGGCTGTGGGAAACAGTTTGTGTGCCACTGCTGTGGTGGCAGGTATCTGTCACTGCTGGCACAGCTGTGATACCAGCCTGGCTGCAAGGGGCAGCCAACACCTTGCACACTGCCCTCAGTCTCCCCTGCTTAACCACACTTGTGAATTCACTCCTGCTCCCCAAACTCTGCTGAGGAGGCTAAATTTTCCCTGCTCTTCACAAAGTGGAAAGCAAAGGAGAAGCCTTGCAGACAGGGCACATACCTTAACAAGCTCAGCCACGTTGTAGCAGCTTCAGAAGACAAATGACTTCTAAAAGTTGAATTTTGAAAAGACAGCAACAAAGGTGGAGTAGAGCACCCTCACATCTGCCTTCTCCACCTGTCACTGCACAAGGATAGTGAGTTACTTCTGAGTACCTCACAGATGAAGCTTGGAGATAATTTAGTGTGACAAACAAAGTAGGGATTCACTGCACAAATTATTCTCTGCCATCCTGGTTCTTGTGAGAACAGGCTGGAACTCAGCCATCTGTGGCCAATCATTTACTGCTTTCATGCTCTGACATGGGAGAAAGGCTGTGTTTCTCTTATTGTGGGCTGCCGGACAAATCCAGGCTGAGCTGAGACAAGAAACCTCCGTCACAGAACCCGAGATCTAACAAGGCAGGAACTCTGTCTCAAAGTTAAATCTCACCTCTAATGGAAAATTCTGTTAAGAAGCTCTAAAAAAATCACAGGATTTCCTATAAAGGAACTGTGAAAGACAAGGAACCAGTTCCACCTGGATTTGGAGCAGAGTCAAAGTGTTGGTGAGTAACTCAGATCTGAATGTGCTCAAGGTCAAGATCTGAGGCTGGGGAGTCATTCTCCTACCTAACCTCCACACAAACACAACAAGCTGCCAAGACTGCGAGCTGTCCCTGCCTGTTTTACAGACACTAACAAGAGCTTTTTTTGTCAAGAAAGCAGTGGAGGTGCCTCTGGAGTCAGAGGTGGTAACATCAGTCAGCCGACAGCTGTCACCCTACAAGATTAGTACAAGGGCAGCCAACAACCACCAACTGCTGTTTCAGAGCTCTGTAAATTTGTCCCCAGAAAGGACAGAACAATCACTGAGCTGAGGAGGAAAGAGAGTCAAATCTTTTATCTTCTACAGTTCTGACAGGATGAATTATAGTCAGCGTTAGAAGGTTTCTGAGGGGCATGTGTGGCAGAAAGCAAAGCTAATACAATCACAGCATCAATTTCTAGCCAAAACTGAACCACACTCTTAAGTTATCTTCTCTCGCTACTTTCTCCTGTTTCCTGAAGCTGCTCAGGTTTCTTCTTCACAGATGTTATCTGATCCTGCTTTAAAGAGCTTCACTGATGAGGTTTTTATTGGTTTTTTTATTTTTATCCCTGCCTACTTTGCTCTGAAGCCTAGAAGGCTCTAAGCTGGACTCTTCCTCCCAACCAAACACAGCCTTAACTCTTCCTCCCACGTCCAGACGGCACCCAGCCACCCAAAGAGATGGGTAGCACCCTACATGCCCCAGGCTGGGTCTGAGAGCAATCAGTACCTTGTACCAGCAACTGCCCCATCGTTCTTCCCCAGAGGTTCATCCAGCTCCACACCACACCACTCTCCTTTGGCAAAGTCTGTCTCTCCCACGTAGCGCACAACTCCTGTCTTTGTCCCACCAACCTGTTGGAGAGAAGATGCTGAAGGTCAGAGACAGCAGCACTGGCACTGCAACTAGAGAATAGAAACTGGGATTTATGAAAAGAGGAATGAGTGAAAGAAAAACCAACCCACAATCAACATGAGTATTTTCTCGTTTGGATCTAATGAAACCAGTACAGATTTCATATTCAGTTTTCCCAGAACTAGGGTTGTCTCTTCCACAACTAGCAGCACTTTGACAAACACCCCTTTTTGGACCTGCCTGCCTGGAAGATGTCAGAACAAATATAATAAAAATATATATTAAGGCATTAACTAACTGCACAAAGTTACTTATTAGGCCACAAAGGAGTTTAAGCCCTGCAAGAGCAGCTTCCATCTCCGTTCTGTAAATAGCCAGGAAGAAAGAGATGCTTCAGCTTCAGCATTAGGTACTTAGCAGGTTACAGACAGAACAGTCACAGTAGAACTATCACTCACAGTCAAATGGCACTGCCCCTTCTGATTTGAGTTTATACAGACTTCACCTCTTAATATTGCTGCAATAATTTAATGTCACTAACACATTTTTTATCTGTAAGCTGAACGCAATAGAGGTGTAATTCATTTTCATGTCACTTACAGGAACTCACTGCTGCTGGTAAGTTCATTTCTACTGAGTTTTGATAGATCATATCAATGACAGATACTGAGCCACGTTTCCTTTATGAAGCCACATGAGTCCAAGCCCACAGAGCCTCCTGTAAACACCTGAAAAACCTCCTGAGCTCCATCCATCAGCGTGACTCCTTCCATGCTGTTCTGGGGAATCCACTGAGGAGTTACACTCCTCCATCTGCACAAACAGGACTGCTCAGTCATGTCCCCACAGATACTAGCTATTTTGAGAAAGCTGTTACGAAGCGGGAGAGGCAATAACTGGCTCTGCTGAGGTAACACACAGGGCAGTTAAGAGATAAAGGCATGTTTCTACCCAAAAGCTCCACATCAATGAAGAACAACCCTAACACTGCCCCAAACCTCAGTATGACTCTGCTTCCAGAGCAATAACCTTCCTGACATCTTTTCTGTGAAACACCCTCACCACATAGCATCATCCTCTCCACCAAGTCAGAACAGGCACACCTGCTTGGGGATGAGTGGCTCGAAAACTGTCCAGCAGAAAAGGACCTGGGGGTACTGGTAGACAGCAGCTTCATCTGAGCCAGCAGCATGCCCAGGTGGCCAAGAAGGCCAACAGCATCCTGGCCTGTATCAGGAATAGCGTGGTCAGCAGGAGTAGGGTAGTTCTTGTGCTGTTGTACTCAGCCCTTGTGAGGCCTCATCTTGAGTATTGTGTTCAGTTCTGGAATACTTGTTATAGGAAAGACATGGAGATGCTGGAACAGGTCCAGAGGAGAGCTACCAAGCTCGTGAGGGGTTTAGAAAACAAGTCATATGAGGAGAGGATGAGGGAGCTGGGTAGGTTTAGTTTGGAGAAGAGGAGGCTGAGAGGACCTCATTGCTCTCTACAACTCCCTGAAGGTAGGTTGTGGCGAGGTGGGTGTTAGCCTCTTTTCCTTGGTGACTTCTGACAGAACCAGGGGCAATGGTCTGAAATTGAGGCAGGGGAGGTTTAGATTGGATCTCAGGAAGAAATTCTTTCTAGAAAGAGTGGGGAAGCACTGGAAGGGCCTTCCCAGCGAGGTGGTGGAGTCCCCATCCCTGGAGGTGTTTAAGAACTGTGTAGCCATGGTGCTTCACACCCTGCTAGAGTGACAGCATGGAGGGGGATAGTGTTTTTCAATCTCTCAGGTATTTAGGTTCCTGCAAGAACCTTGTGGGGATAGTTTGACTCAGTGATCTAGGAGGTCCTTTCCAATCATTTTTATTCTGTGATTTTGCTCTGACAGCCTGGGCTCCCCACATCCTTATGGGGCTGGCAGAAGCCAGTACTGTGCTGTTACATCCACATGCCAGCACTCAACCTTCCTGTTGAGTTGCTCACCTTATGCAGGCACACAAAACCACTCATGGATGGAGAGCCTATAAAATTCATCTGCCTCAGGCACATAGATTGACTTAGCCCCGATAATCTGCTAATGCTGCTGCAATTAATGATGCAGTTGGGAAAAGTCAGCTGGTATCCATGGCTTTATTGAAACAAGCCTTTGCTGCTGACAGACCCTTCAATAAATCACAGGGATCACCTGGGGAGGAGAGGAAAAGGCAGCTTGTGAGAGCCAGGGAGGTTAGTGATGGCACAGCACAACTGTCACTCAGAGACACCTCATCTGCCTATGACCAGCTCCAACACCCCTATCCACAGCCCAAGTGTGGAAGTCAGCTGAGTGTGGGTGACTCCTGCTGGACTACCACCACTGCAGCATCACAGAATCATAGAGTTGTTAGGTTAGAGAATACTTCCAAACCCATTGAGTTCAACCCTTAACCCAACTGTCCCAAGGTCACAGCTAAACCCTGTCCCTGAGTTCCACATCTCCAGGATTCCGAAACATGGCCAGGGATGGCGATTTAATCCTCTCCCTGGGCAATCTGCTCCAGTCTCAGTGGCCAGAGGATTTCCATCCCATGAACAGCTCTGCCAGCCATCAGCATCACTGCTACCCTGAGTCACAAGTTCCTCTATGGAAAACTCATGTGCATCTCCCAGCCTGGTGGGTGAATCATAGCCACAGCCACATCTTCAACTTGCTGAGCATCTGGAATTAAGCAAAGACAACCTGCACAGGGCAACCTGCCGAATGCACAGAGTTACGAGGGCTGCCAGTGGACTCAGCTACAGCCCAGCTGTACAGACACACCTCGGCTTCTAGAGTTGACAAGTTTTGTTCAGGCTTTTCTGAGGGGTCTTTAGCAGAAACCTTCCCAAAACTGCTACTGAGCTTATCCTTACCTGAGAGAACAGGATTACATCAAGTGCGAAATGCTACTAGTTTTAGAGTTGTTTTAAAAAAAAAACATAATGAACAACCCCCCCTCCCCTAAAATCAGCTGCTTCATGACGCTCCAAACCCAAAAAACTATAGTGACACCGTGATAGAGCAGATTTTTCTTCTGGAGTGTATTTTAGCCAACATCATAGAATCACAGACTAGTTTGGGTAGGAAAGGACCTTGAAGATCATCCAGTCCCAACTCCCTGCCATGGGCAGCGACACCTCTTGCCAGGGTAGGCTACCCAGAGCCCCATCCAACCTGTCCTTGAACACTTCCAGGGATGGAGCAGCCACAGCCTCTCTGTGCAACCTGTTCCAGGGCCTCAGCAACCTCATAGCAAAGAACTTCCACCTTATACCAAATCTACCGTTCCTCACTGAAAGATCTCCCATGGCCTAAAGAGACAGTCCTGGGCTTGACCTTCACCACAAAGCCAAGTCAGGAACATCTAACAGTGCTGTGCCCTGACTGGTGAGTCAGAACAGCAATGGGCACTCGTGGTAGGGCACCCACACAATGATAACAGCAGCATCACTGACATGGTGTTTTACTGCGGGATTCTCATCACAAATGACAAAATTGGATGCAGACCCGTGTCCCAGGGCTGAGAAAATGATGCTGATCCTGCCAGACACTGTCTTCAGCAGAGCTGCTAATCTATCATTTAGACCATCTACCGAATCAGCACCAGGCTGTATCTCAACATAGCAGCTGCAAGTTAGGCTTCCCCTGGCCTGTGTTGGCTCTTCTCTCCTCGTACCCTCCCTGCTCAGCCCATAGCGCTTCCATGCTCTCAGCAAGAGCCTCTTATCAGCTGTCCTCAACCCAGGGCCCATGGGCAATGCCCTGCCTGCAGAACACTCCAGTACAGCACAGGGAGGAAAGAAAAGTAAAATGGCAAGTGTCATTCAGGCCAAGCAGGAGTGCCCCTGCCCCATCGCACACTGCTTGGGGTCAGCAGTGGCTGTAGACATCTGCCTGCTCCAGTTTGGGCTGCAGGCTGTATCCTATGCAGATAGAAGCAGGTATGTTTCCTTCAGATCCTTTCCCAGCAACTATCCCTCATCTGCACAGACAAAGATCTTGTTTCTACCTGAGCTGACAGAGGTAGAAGCCCTGTTTCCCCACTGCATGTGATTTAGCTCACATGTTAATCCAGATACTGCAGCAGCAGATTATTTGTGCAAGACTTGATTTGAGTGACAGAGGGTGTTTGCAGCAGCATGGGAGGTGGGTCCAGCCATTACAAATCATGTGAAATGATGGGAAATGCAAGGCACTACTTACTGAGGTCCCAGCTGACAGCCAGGGACAGTGTTCAGCAAGCTGGGGATAAGGTGAGGATCCAGTTTGTACTCAGCTACCACAGATTGTGTTGGGTTAGAAAGGACCTCCCAAGGGCATCTAGTCCAACTCCCTACAACAAGCAGGGCCATCTCTAACCACATCAGACTGCCCAGAGCCCCAGCCATTCTGACCTTGTCTCCAGGGGTGAGGCCTCCACCACCTCTCTGGGCAGCCTGTTCCAGGGATCCCCCACCCTCAGATTCAAGAACTTTTTCCTCCTATGCAGCCTGACTCTGCCCTTTTCCAGCTTCAAACCATGACCTCTCATCCTGTTGTCCCCTGTCCTTGTGAACAGTCTTCCCCACCCTTTGGACACCCCCTTTCAGGTACTGGAAGGTCACTATAAGTTTTATCTATAAATACAATGGACTTCAGGTGGCAGTCAGCCATCAGCAGTTTCACTATGTCATCTGTGAAAGGCAGAATCATCAGGGTGAGAAGAGACAGTCAGGAATTACAGGACAGTCCTTCAGATATGGAATTACAGTAATTTGTATAGTTTCTTCTAATCCAACCATGTCTCTTCGTGCCATTCTACCCCCAAGGCACAATTCAGCCTGGCACAGCCCAGCCCAGCAGCACTGCTGATAGAAGACGTTTGCGCACATTTATCTGTCAGGAGGCATCAGCGAGAAAATTATGTCCTAGGGATGTGGTGTGAGAGGGAAGCCTAGAATTATCGCATCTCCTGCTGAAGCTGTCTCTGACAAAGTCCACCCATGACTTCACCACCGGCCGCTCACAAATCCCATTTAATGACAGACGTGGCACAAAGAACACAAGGACTGGTTCAGCGCTTCAGCCCAAAAGGGTGGTTGGCATGGTGTGTGCAGGCACAGACAGCCTCAAAGGGTTAACAGGGCAGCAGGGTAAGGCAGGGCTGTTGCTTTGGGCTACTTATTTCCTCTTACTTTCCCTGCAGTGACAGGGAACCCTGTGACCAGGGCAGTCCTGCTGTATTTCACACCCCACATCAGAAGTGAACTTGATACAGTGAAGGAAGAGCTTGGACTTCTTGTTCTGAACTGAAATGTTCTCTGAACTCCCCTGGACTGAACCCAGATCTTCTCCTGTCGTTTGACTCCTCCAAGGGACCGGTAGGCTGCAATTCCCAGTGGCTGTCACAAATCTCCCCAGGGACAGGGATCCCTTATTCCCACGCTCCTGTGCAAGGTCTCCATACTGCAAGCCCCTCCAGTTGTGACAGAACCATCTCTGGTCTCCTCATGGGTGGAGCTAAGCTGAAAGCAGCCAACTAAATACTGGAAGCACCTTCCCTGGAAATACTGCTTGGGTAGAACTACAGAACAGGATCCTTCTGTCTGGTTAGCAATAAAGAGATAATGGTTCATCTGTACAGCCCCGACAGGAGCACTGCTGCACCCCAGACACCAGCAGGTTAGGAGAGCTCCAATGGTTAATCAGGAACACGCATGAATCCACCCTTTGTAACAGCACACACACAGCACCAGAGCTTCCATCTCAGGCATAGGAATAGCTCAAAACTGGCAGCAGCAGAGCAAGCAGTTGTCTCTGTCCCGGGAGAAGGGCTGAAGCTGCAATTCTCCTCATCTGCGAGTTTGAATGGAAATCCCCTTTCACTGAGGTGGTAACAGGCTTTCTGCAGCTTCAGGTTGGCAGAGCAAGGCTGGGGTGGGGGCATGCAGGGGCTGTTAAAAGGAAGGATGTGATTCCTGAGAATTTCCTGTCGCTGGCTAGAAGCCAGGGGCTGCAGCACACTGCAGGCAGAAAACACTTCGCAGCACACAGAGGAAATGATTAAAATCACACACGCAGTGGGAAGCCCAGAGTCGATTCCCATCAGCTCAACGCAGCAGTCCTGCCCGTCCGTCAGCCAAGGCTTCACTCCCTCGGAATCTCCCTGCAGTGCTGCTTCTGCTATTCCAGCACCTCTTCTAGCTTTGGCAGAATCACAAACCCAGAATCCATCCAAAGGGTGCATGTGGCATTATTCCACTGTAACAGTCAATCAGCCCCTGGAAAAGAACCTGGCCCTTCAATCCTCTTATTTCTCACCACATTTCAGTACTGGAATGTGCAACCCCAGTTGGGAGATGGAAGGAGGGCTGGTGGACATAATACCTCTGTTCAGAGGAAGTTAAATATTTATTTATTTATTTACTTACTTACTTATTATGTAGATTGACATACAGAAAACAGCCACCTCCTCCGCCCTTCTCAAGAAAGCAACCAACACCTAGGGCAGAATGAGCTCAGCTGCTGAGAAAACCTCCCCTCCCCCAAGCTTGTAAAATGCATTTTCTTAAGGAAAAACCACAGTGCTTCCTCCCAAGCAGAAAACAGTCCACTGCTCCAGTACTGTTTCCATCCCCTTGTTCCCTGGAGAAAGGCAGGAAGCCAGTACCACATTAAGAGCAGCACTTCAGTGAAGATCAGGCTTTGGGCAGCCTCATTCTTACTGAAGCTGAGGTTAATTGTTCCATGTTCCTTTGCCAGACTCCAAGAGTTGAAGTCTGCAGTATCAGGTTGGGGTTTTCATTCCTCTAATGCAGTTTCCGCATATCTGGGAAAAAGTATGAGTTGGAAAGTGCCAAAGGCAAAGATTATCTCATTCTTCTAATGGAAAGTGTCTAATGCAAAGCTAAAAGTCACATTTTACAACTGCTGAAGAGACAGAAAGCAACTGGGGACAAAGTCATTGAAAAGAAAAGATGTCTTCAAGCTATAATGGGCTTTATTGAAGTTTAAAAAAATCCATCCCCAGGGAAGGAGCAGAATGCAGGGCAGCCAGGTGTAGGTCTAAGAGACCTGGAAGGGATCCCTGCAATCCTGTGCTCCATCCCCTGAGCAATTCCACAAAACACATGTCTTCCGTTTTGAAAAGCCTTTTGTGGATCCTATCTGCCTAAAAGCCAGTCTCAAATCAAAAGAAAAGTCTTTCAGAAAAGCACAACAGTAATAAAGATGAAACTACAGTCCACAGAGGACACAAGCAAAGATTCACTTCGGGAATGTGAGGCAACCCACAGCTGCTGTTTCTGTATTCAAACACCAAACATGATTAGCTGGCACCTCTGTTACTACAAAAAGCCATCGGCCAAGTCCATAGTAATGACCCAGAATAGCACTTTCTTCCTTCTTGTGGGCATCATTTTCTCTTTGTCTAGACCTCTACTACTGCAGCACGCAAGTCCCCATGCTGCTGTAAGCTGAGTGTTCCTGCTAGAGCCAGGGAGATCGTACAGGTAACAACTGACAGGGAAAAATGGTCTCACATTGCTCCAGGGTAAGTTTAGGTTGGACATGAGGAAATACATTAGGAGAGGCTGAGGCAGCTGGGGTTCTTCAGCCTGGAGAACAGGAGACTCTCAACTCCCTGAAGGGAGGCTGCAGTCAGGTGGGGGTCAGGCTCTTCTTCACCAGGACAAGAAGGCAGGGCCAGAAAATGCCAGGGGAGGGTTACGTTGGATGTTAGGAAGCCCTTCCTCATAGAAAGGGTGATCAGATCCTGGAATGGACTGCCCAGTGCAGTGGTAGAATTCCCATCTCTGGAGGTATTTAAGGACAGCCTAACTGTGGCCCTTAGTGCCCTGGTCTGGCAGATACGGTGATGCTAAGTCATGGGCTGGGCTGGATGAGCTCAGAGGGCTTTTCAGCCTCAATCATTCTGTGATTCTGTGAGTGAAGGAATTAACTCCATCAGCTTAAGCTGCAGCCTGCCCAAGGTTGCTGCTATCACCAGCAGAAAAACCCAGCTCCCCACAACCACAAAACACATGTGAGGCTGCCTCTGATACTCCCCCCGCACACACAGCTCCTGATTCACATTAATTGTGGAGCCAAGCTCACTAAAGCTGTTATGACCCAGACAGCAGGTCTGTCTACACTACCCTACTGCCACTAACAGTACTGAAACCATGTGCCCCACAAAAGAACTGCTCCACAGCTAACTTTACATGGGAACCAGATCACCCAGGATCTGCACAGGCTGACCCTCTGTGACTGTAATAGCTGTCAGTCAGAGTCACCTCTACCTTTGAGATCCAAGGATACTACTGCATACAGACAGATCCATGTTGTCTTGGGTCTTCAACATTTGACACCCAAAAACCAAACTCTTGTACAGAATTGCAAAACTAAACTCAGTTTTATCATGTTTTCATGTATTTCTTCTCCTTCTAACCCCCCTCTCTGAAAGCACACCTGCTTTGCTAGGATGCAAATAGTGACGAGACTGACAGCTAAAGTCAAACAATGGGAAGTGCAGAGCTCATCCGTCAGAGCAGTCATCTCTCTCAAAGTCTTGCCCTTTCATAAAATTAACTGCAAGTTCGTTTCTGCACAGGAAGAGAACTGGTGTCACATTCAACATGAACTCAATAATCTTAACAGTCATTTCCAACCTGAACAATTCTATGACTCTCTGTAAAAACTGAAGCATCACCAGGGGACTAACCAGCTAAGAGAAGCAGTTCTTGCAGATTCTTGCACCCAGTGTACCACAACTGCAACAAGTCACTGCTTCGGATCCCTCAGAACTCCAGCAAGCACTGTTAAGGGGAGTACCCCTGGATAAGAAAACATTAAGCAATGACTTTTCATCTATTTTCCTCTCATGTCTGAGTTGCGACTTCTGACCTCACTCTACTTGTCACGACTTGGCCTACAGAAGAAAAACAACCCAGGAATGAGTTCTCCTGCAACAGTGTGAAAGAAGAACCTGTCCAGAAGACCCAGCAGTGAATGCCAAAGTTCAGGAGCTGCAGACACCCCCTTCCAAGGCCATGCTGTGTCTCACACCTCGTCATCAACTTCATCTTCCTCCTGCCTTGTCTATAGCCTGACTAGGGAGGCTGGGAGGGAACAAATTGCTGCCCTTTGTTTTTCTCGGGGGAACCCCACAATCAACTCACCAGCACACGATCTCCAAGCCGTAAGTCCTTCTCCCCTTTTTTCACAGACCCACTGTCCGAGAGGTTAGACCCAGACTCGTTGCCTGTCTTCATGGCGCTGTTGAGGACGCTCTCCCGCAGTGGGATAACACGAGTGGAGAGAGGTGGCGTGGCGGTCCCCGAGTGCAGTGACAAGTTCTGTGCTGTCAGGGAGTCCACAGAGGGGGCGTCGCTCCCTGAGCCCTCGGCCACCGGCTGCCGCGTCAGCTTGGATGGTCGCGTGAAAATCCCCTGCAGTGGCTGGCATTCAAAGTAACGCACTCCTCCAACAGAGCCGTCATTCTTACCCACCGGGTCATCCAGAACGACCCCTGCCCACTGACCTGGAGCAAACTGCGTCTCCCCAAGATACTGGATTACACCTGGCTTCACTCCATTTACCCAGACACGTTCGCCCACCACAAAGTCTCCCAGGAAATCATCGCCCACCTCGGCAACCTTTGAACCCAACTTCTCGGCGCTGGCGGTGGAGGTGGTACCCTGCTTGTGTAAAGGTGAGCCTGTGAACCAAGGAAAAAGAGGTTTTGGTATGTGGAGAAAACCTAAAAGGCAACAAAAACACCAGGAAAGGGCATTTAAGCAAGGAAACACCTGGGGCTACAACTTGGGTTACAGGTTACTTGGGTGAAGGATAAAAACTCAGTGACCCCATTATTACACGTCATCACAACATAAAGAACCAACCCCATGTCCTCGATCCCCTTTACAACACCCATCTATCCCAGTCCCATCCCAGCACCAAAGGGTATTTAGACAGGCAGCACAAGCATGAACAAGCTCAAAAGGACAGGAGTGTTGGTAAGTGCTTAAGGATCAAAAGGCAGCCAATGAATTGCTGCTTTGAGAAACCAAAGTTCTACTTTCATCCAAAAATACTTTAAAAATATTTAAAATAGTAATAATAAGTGAGTGTGGCAGTGATGTTTTAGTACCTGGCACTACAAGCACTCTGTGTGTTTGTAATCCAGTTAGTCCAAGCACTCAGAGCCCCACCAAGAGCACTAATAGCTCCTGTGGGACCATGCGGCTGCTTCTGCAAATGACTGAGTTTTCAAGCCTGCTGCTCTGCCCATTGCTGGAGCAGGAACCAGCAGTGAGCAGACACCTGGGGTAAGTTCAGCACAAAGACCAGAGCTATAAGCAGGAAGCACCCACAAACCCCTGCATTCACAGCCTGCCTGGGGCTCACACAGCATGCTCTGACCTTGGTAAAACACACAAAAAAGGACAGACTTCTGCCAGCATCAGCCCGTTGAGCCAAAGCCAGGCCTCCAGCAGTGCCTCACTGTGCTGGGAGAATGAACCACGCAGGTGATGCTGGAGATTCCTGTCTCGCTCACACTCTTGATCAGCCAAACTCTCCTACACAAGGAGGCCCTTAAGTCTGTAACTGGTGTCGGAAGGGGAACAAAGAGAACCTGAGCAAATGGGTTACAGTGACCCCACTCTTGCTGACTCCAGTGTCAAACTCTTCCATCCCAAAATTTTGGCTTTCAGCCCGAGGAGAACGAAAGACAAGGACATAAGGAGTTCATTAAAACTCTCTGAGAGCTAAAAGGGGAGGTTAAGCAAAGCCCTAAAAGAAACCACATGAGACTGAGGATATTACCCCACCAAGTCACATGCTGTGGCCTTCAGCCATGCTCAGCTCTTGTTAGTACTGATGTTCCCTGAGCACTTCTCCCCCACAGCTGGTGTAGAGGTGGTGTGCAGCACACTGGTCCCACACACCTGCCCCCAGTAAAGCAGACAAGTTCTAAGCTGAGACTTCTGAGTGCCACCAACCAGAAAAGTCTAAAGCACACTCAGTAAGAAATCTGTATTCGCTGCCAGAGAAAGCCCCAGCAGCAGGGACAAGCTGGACCTGAGTGCTGATCTGAAATGAACTGTGAAACTTGCTCAGCCTCAGCCATCACTACGGCTCAGCCCGCACCATTTCCACAGCTCTTTCAGAAGAAATGGGCCTGACAGGAGAAGCTCAGCCCCTAGAAAAGCTCTCAAACCAGGATATGTCAAAGCTTTGCTAATGTCAGGGGAAGAGAAGATCACCAGCACTTCGGTGTTAGCAGAAAGAACTTCCAGTCTCTGCTAAGCCAGCTCTGTTAAGAAGGATTAATACTGGTACTATGGTTCCTGTTAGACTCTAAAGACCCAGCAGATCTATGTGGCACCACAGCACCAGTTTGTCTGTGGTTCCTGGGCATGAACAGTGCCTGTGGCTGGTCTGAAGTTCATTTGAAGGAGAGAGCAGCAGCTGAGGCACGATGATACAGCCTCTCCTCCTGAGCAGAATCACCTCCAACCTGCACACTAGGCTTCCTGGGCTGCAGCTGGAACAACTTGAAAAAAATCAATCAGCCATGGCCTGGATACCAACAAGGGATGTTCAGGAGCCCCATCCTGTGACAGGCATAGGACGGGCACTGGTGTAAATACAGTTCTCAACTGAAAAGCTCAGTGACAACCAGAGTGATGCTAGGCAGAGCTCAGTCAGCTCCCTGCCTGCGTTCTCTGGCCCTCAAATCTTCTCAGACCTCATATGTTCTTCATTAACTGCGTCGGGTTTTTTTGGCAAGTGTCTGACATTCAAGCTTGTGTTAACCCTTGATCCTGTAAAAGACCAGCAAAATGAGCTCCAGTGGAGGGATGACATTACATCCAGGAACTGGTTTCACCTTAAACAGTGAAACCCAAAGACTACAAGGACACACAAAGCTTTTGATCCTTACAAAAGGATTTAAGTAAAAACCGATGGGAAGGAAACAGGGCTCCATCCATATGAACCATAAACCCAAGCATACGCAGACAATAAAGCCACCACCTTCACATCAGTGTCTAATGGCACAGGAGAGCGAAGCAGCCAGACTAGGAACCAGCAAGTTACGTCTTTAAAAGTATCCTCCAGCTTGACAACCAGAGACATCTATGGGGGTTATTGCCAGCAATACCTACGATAGGGATCTCTCCTTTCATGAGTATGAGGGCAAATTCCATTAGCAACACAACTTAGGTGCAGGTTTCATGCTCAGCACAGTACTGTACCACACAGATGTCGCACAACCAGCAGGTCTGCAACACACATGAGCACCTTCCTGAGCAGCACAGTCGAATTCCAGTCTTCTGTAAGGGAGCTGTGAGCACTGAAATGGGAGGGCTCTGCATGGGTAGCCTCAAAAGATTAAAGCTGATTCTCTCATCCTGCTGGAGCTCAGGTTTCAACACACAAGCACTGTTTATTGTGGCTGTTAGTTAATGAGCATGACAGAGGTTACAGGAGCTCTTACAAACAGCTCCACAGTAAGCAAACCAGTCAGCAGCGAAGCTCAGGCAAAGAAAGGCAGGAAGGGCTGCCCAAGGCTGAACAAACAGCACCGCAGGATTTGAAACCATGTCTGGGCTCACCCTATTCCACTGCAAGAGCAAACACTGTTTTGGACCAGAAAGAATGAAAAAAACAGTTTGTTGGGTTCTTGGTGCCCCCAAAAGCCAACATTTTAGTGGAACTTTATGCACTTGGTTTGGTTTAGGTGCTGGTCTGACAGACAACCACGGTTATAATGTCTCAGGGAAACATCTAATTCCAGGTTCCCAAGCTCAGTAGGGCACTCAGGTATTACTGATCTTTTGTAAGAGGTGAACTATTCAGAAAGACAGGATTTCAGTGGGAAATTGCCAGAAGGTTCACCCTTTTCATTATGGCCATGCTGTAGAAACCTGGTATCTTAACTGACCTTCATTATCCACCTATCAAATATTAACTCAGCCTCCAGTTTCCCTACAGGGCAGCTACCAGACTCCTGTGCACCACTTTATTGGGAAAGCCAAGACTCACTGTGATCAAGCTAAACTTATTCTTCTTGGCTGCAGCGATGCTGAAATCATCAACTAGATGGCCAGACAACACCCACAGTAGTCTATGCAGACTTAACCTCTGTTCCTCCCATGCAGGTATTGAGGTTACGAGTGCTTCAGAAAGTAAAAGACAGTGAAATTTGTCCTTAATTCCACCAGTATCTCAGGACAGCCCAAACCAGAAATCAAGCAGCAGCACTGCTCTCCCACATCTGACATCTGGAGTCAGAAACTCTTAATGGGAAAGTCACCCAAGCACCCAGAACCTTTCAGCTCTCTCCAGAGAGGTCAGTGCCTGTGGTTTGGATTTGCGGTTTCTGGAGAAGAAAAATCCTTCTGTTCTACTTGGGCTCCCTAGTTAAACATTAACAAGTTGCAAGAAACTTGCTAAAAGCAAAGTAAGGGGACAGACCTCAGGTATGAACCTGAGAACAGTTACACAAACCCAAGATGAAGTAGCCGGAGTATTTCCCACTCTAACCCTGCTGTTACCTGGTGATGATGATTAAAAACCCAGAGGAACTCTCGTAATATTACTGTTCGGTATCTAACACAGCAGCTCACCTGGAAGTCAGCAATGAGGATCACAGCAATGGGACCTCAGAGGATCTTCCTCTGCACTTCTATCCAGACCAAACCTCGCTTGCTAGACAGGACTGCAAGAGCAGCTGCTCTCTCCCTCTCTCTCGCTGGAACCAGGCTCCAAGGCAGCATAGGTGGCTAGCAGCACCTCTTCCACTGGGGCTTTCCAACTTTACAACCTATTGTGTTCATTAGCTAGCTCATTCTTTTGGGTTTAAATGGTCTTCCTGTAGGTCACAGCCTTCAGGACTGATTTATAAGTCATATACAGCATCTGCTTATTGCACATCTTATCCATTTTCCCCTTTAGCGCTCACACAACACAACCTCCACCACACCAGGCCCTTTCTGCAAACCCATATAATCAGTTTTAGGGGCCCAGTTTAGATAACCTGGATGGCACTGATATTTCCAAAAGCCAAACAAATTCCTGTAAGCCAAGAGCCAGAGAGGTTAAAGGTTTTAAGTGAAGCTGCAGCCTGTTTGCAGGGCTCTTCTTTTGATGTCACAGTCATGTGTCAGACATCCCTGTAAGCACCAAGATATCTGCAAACAAGGGATGGATTCTTCCAGCTCTTGGAAACATCTGCTATAGGAAGGGTTGAAGAGACAATTTCATGCAGAGAATTAGCAAGAATTCTCCGTGAAGCACTGGAAGCTGAAGCAGGAGGAACAGAGCACTTGCTCTGCAGCAAAAGCAGCAGTAATCATTGTTGCAGGATGCCCAGTGAGATCCCCATCCAGTGAAATCAAGCATCCACCCACTCCCACTCTCTCTGCATCTTCCGATCTCCCACACCACTTGGGTTGCTCGTTTCTTATCACCAGGCAATTGAAACAAAGGTGAAAGGAAACTCATTTCTGTAAGGGAGGAGGAAGAGAAGAGCAGTTTAGCATGATAAGCAGTGCATAGTGAGTGCTGCCCCTGTATTTCCTACTCCCTGCAGAACCCTTTTGTAGTCTTGCAGCTCCCAAGACACATGCCAGGCACCCCAACTGCCAAAAGAAACAGAAATGCAATGGCCTGTTGCGTTGCCATGGGAATCAGCAGACAGCCGTTAATTGATAAAATGGAAGCCCATTAGATTTAAAAGAAGGAACAAAAGCAACAAGCGATGTCCCAGAGTACAGCACAACAGTGTCATGTGAGGCTGGGAGGGAGAAGTGAGAAAACACAAACACATTAACTTTACAGGAGCTTTCAGGAGCTTTCAGTGGCCATAGGAGAGGGTCCTTATCCATCTTCCTCTTTCAGAGGTTTTTACCCTCCAGTCCCACCACATCACAAGAACTACCTGTGCACTCCCAGGCTGGGCTCCCTCTCCATGGCAATCTGTAACCTTCTTATCCACCAGCCAGCAAGAAAAGCTAGACCAGCCTGGCAGGAGTGTCACCGGCACAAAACCTGAGGACACTACATCCTCATCTTTCTGGCCTCTACTGTAGATGATACTGACCTGTGAAGGCCAGGAGGCCCTGCAGCTCATGAGCATCTCTCATCATGCAGCCCAGTGACCAAACTAGTCAGCTCGGCAGAGCTTCTGGACAGTCCCATGACCTGTTTGAGGCCAAGAGCAATCTGGAAGCTGGAAAACCCCACTCACTGCTGGTCACAGAGGTGCCAGCTATAAGGAATCACAAAACATTTTCACTTCCACATGGATCAAGTGGCAGCCCAAGAGCCATTAAAGCAGGCTGCCTCACTGCTTGGCTCAATGCTCAAGTGATGATGTGGGGTTGTGGTCTCAGCTGGGACGGCAGACACTGCTCCTGTTCAAGATGCAGCTTGGGTGCAAGGCACCAGATGTTTAGGTGATACTTTCCCACTCAGTAGGCCATCACCCTTCACCAAAAGCTGGAGGTGTAGAACTCCAGAGTGCTTCTTTACAAGCAAGTACCCCATAGCTCCTGACTCTGTGGCTTCCACCCAGTGCTTTGACTTTGTGATCCCTTTAAGGCTCTATGGGTCTTCAATAACATTTCATCCACAAGCACAGCACTGCCGGAACTCACTCAGTGATGGAAAGCAGAGCTGGTTAAAGCTTTCCCTAGACAAAATGGAATGAAGAAGGACAGTCCACAGCACCAGCTGTCACACACTCGAGCCTCAGCCTATGTTTTTTATGCCAGCTGGTCTACCAAGCAAGAGACAGGGAGGTACAATGTGCTGCACCCCCAGGAGCTGCCACCTCATGTGCAGGGAAATGGGGCTTCGCTGGGCAGCAATAGTGGGGCTCCCATGGGAGAATTGCTGGCTGCTGCTGCCTTCACAGTGCTCAGTAATGGTGAGGCCTCACCACATGTAGTTTTAGGTTCCCACATGTGGATTGGATCTCCTTGCTGGAGCTTGGGTAACATAAACATGATGCTGTTAGCAATCACAAATCAGCCAGCCTGCTCTATCATACCCAAAGTCAAGTGATGGAGCATAGTCATGAAGCAGCTGTTTTCTGCAAGACTTATCGTGTCCTTTTCAATCGGCAGGATAAGGCAGAAACAGAGAGGGAAGTAGTGACTGCGAGAAAAAACAAAGCTTTGCAGGAGATTGCTGAATGCCTGGCAGCACATTGTGGGAGGCAGCAGCTGAAAAGATTTATGGCTGACTTGGAAACAAGGACTGAAAGCTCTGCAAGTTCAGCGCTGAAAAGTTGGGGCTGTAATCTGGCACTAAGATGAGCATCTAGCACCCTGGAAATCTCTTGCCCTTGCTGTTCTCTGGACTAACACACTCCCTCCCCCATATGAGAATTAGCTTCAATTTTGGTATCACTGGCTCATGCTCCTGTGAAGAGAAGACACAAACCTAAGGAGAAACCAGCAATGAGGAGGAAGGAAAAGAGGACAATGATAAAATGAACGAGAACTATGAAAGACCAAGCCAAATCAAATGAGAACCTCCGCAAAGCTGCTTTGGGCTGAATGAAGGGGGGGATGCCTGTTGAGGCAGATATTTGTCTTCACAAGGACAGCTGGGAAGGGCACTGAACCTCAGGCAGACATCCTGAACAAAGGCTTTTCTGATAAAGGTCTCATTCAGAGGCTGACTGGTACAAAATCTGCTCTGCCATGGGTGAGCTGTGCATTCCTGGTGCCCGCTGAAGACAGGAGGGATGGGGACCCTGGTGCTCACCAGCTCCGCTAGATTGGGCCAGTACAGTTCTTAAGAGAAAACAGCAAAGAAAATCCTCACACCTAACAAATACATGTATGTTTTCCAAATAATCAATGGCATTCAACAAAACATGCAGAGCAGACAGGTTTTGACAGCACAGGGCACTATGGAGGCAAAAGACCAGGAGAAAATACACTAGGTTTCTTTCACTGAGGGATAATTAACTAGCAGCATCGGGAAGGATTCAGTCCTCTCAAGATTACAGTCTTAATTTGTAAGTAATTATTTTTAAAAGCATACACATATTCTGTCAACATCCATGCTTAACACTTAACATGCTTAACTCTTGCTAGTCTGAACATGGGGCACCTCTTACACAGCTCTGGAGCATAACACTGCTTTCCCAGAAAATGATTGAAACAAAAATTCCACAGTTTTGGGGGTGTTTCAGGTTTAAGAGGGCACCCGTGTCTGCCTCCCCAGCTTGGGAGGCCCTCTACCTCTAGAAAGACGTCACAGATACCTTTCAAAAAGCAGGACTAGACTTAAGGCAGCCCCCAATACGTTAATGAATAATAGAGAGCTCATTGTTCTGAACTAAATAAGAAAACCAACTACAGAATATTCCACTTGGCAGTACCAGTCACTTTATTCTCCAGAGCTTATTCGAGCCACAGGGTAGAGTTTTCAATTTGAATAAGCCCTATGTCCTGTCTCCCCAGCCCCTTAACTAAACCGGGTTACCTCACCCAGACCACTGTGATTAATAAAAGACTTAAAGTGCGACAGAGAGCAGCCCAGGGTAAAGCCACGAGACAGCCCCGAACCCGAGAACGCCAACAGGAGGAGAGCGCTTAGAGGGCTGGCTGCAGCCCATGCCGTGAGCTGCTTTCCTGCAGCCCCAGCCTCCCCTCGGCTCAGCAGCACGCACTAGCACGCCTCTCTACTCACATAGCTGCAGTCACACCATATGTTCGGCTCCTTTAGAAACCCAGCACAAAGCTAACTTCTTAGTCGCTTTTTCTTTCAAAGAAGCCTGGAATAGCTCGGGAAGGAGCTCAGCCCATCATGGCTGCGAAGCCCAGCACATAGGGACGAACGCAGTTGTCGGTGGTCTCCGGGGCTGTGGGAATCTGTACGGGACAAGCAGGGTTTTCAGGGCTGCTGTTACGGAAGTGAAGACAGCTGCTCTCACTGAGCTGATCCAATGACAAAAAGAAAGAAAAGGAGGCAGACTCAGGTCTTTAATGAGACGTTTATAAAAGATTTCCCAGGCAGAGCCCTGGCGCTGGCACAGACAGAGGAGCAGTCTCAGGACACCTTCTGAACTGGAGAAATTTATCTTGAGCACCAAACACCATAAAGAGCAGCCAAGCAGAGCACGGTGCTTTCTCCCCACCAGAAAACAATCAAGCAGCAGGGTTTGGAAATTTCACAGCCTTTTTACACATAGGATTTTTGCCCAAGCATCATTCCCACATAAAACCCACTGGAACAGACTCTGGTGCCATTCCCAACCAGCTCCAGCACTAACTGGAAGGGAGGAGGAGCCAAGCGGTACATTGCTCAAGCAGGTGCACACAGAAAGGCCACAGATTTATTCACTCAAATGGTGGAATTAGCTCACTGCCAATAAAGTGTAGAAGAGAAGGTCCCAAAAATAGCCAGGCTTGGTCCAGTGAGATAGTAATTCTTACTTTGTTATCAAACTGGAGCCAGACACCGGCAAAACAGCTCCAAAAACAGCAACCTAGACATGGAATGTGATGCAGAAGCTGCTATGTGGGCACAGCTCAGGGTATTTGCTCATGGGACATAACCTCACCAGCCATGCACAGTCAACCTCTGACAGTCCAGGGGAAAAAATGTTAAATAACCAGGAGAGTGTACTTCTGACTTCACTACAAACTGCCTTTGGGCATAGTACTGACTCCAGACACATAAAAGCACTGTAATCCTCTCCTACACCCTGACAGCAGTGGGACGGTCTGGTTGCCTCCTTCAAAATGCTCTCGTCTAAGGTAGTGTTTTGCCTGGTGATAGCTGGTGATCTGTGCAGCTCATACCTGCCCTGTCAGTGAACACCAGCAGCACTTGGGAGCCCCACGGATCCCCAGCCCCAGCTTGGAGCATCTGTTAATTCAAGCCAGGGGCTAGGCGTGGAGCAAGGCACTACATCAGTAACATCTTCCCTACTCTTTCTGTCTTGACTGACAACAAGTTCTCATTTCTACCTGCTGAATCTCCGAAACAATTCCTAGGTACAAGCACAAGCTTTTCTCTGTATTTCTGACATTGCTCTGCTCTGCTTCCCTCTGGCAGGAGCTGAGCAGACCTTCTCAGCAGTGTCTCTTCTCCAGAGCTCAGGTGTAGAAGGTACTTTCTTATACTCTATCTTGAAGGAAAAAGTGCACAAATTTACCACTTGACATGCTGTAATGGTGGAGGGTGCCCAGTCAGCTCCTCACCAGCATGCTAACAGACTAGTGCCCAGTGTAACTAGTATAACTCGTTATCCTGGATGACAGAGCTAAGCCACTGTCAACTGAACCACTGGGGTGCTACCTGCAGAAAGGCAAGCACCTCATTTTGTCTTCTGTGAGGGTTTTTCTCCCTTCTCAGTAGAAAGATGATGCCATACAGCTGAACCATCCCTTTGAATCACCCATCTGACTTGCCTGAAACAAGGACCCAGCATCCCCAGATCCCAAGGGAACCAGTGGAAAGGTGAAGATCAACATCTCTTAATCAGCAGATAAACTGGTGCAGAGCCCCAGAGCTGTGCTGAACCCCAGCTTTGATTATCACTGCTCCCAGGCAGCTCTTTTTCCAGCCACACATACAGGGGCAGACCTATAGATCTCCTGCAAATGTCACACAATCGGCTGATTGTACCCAGACCCTCCCTGTGCAGAACATGGAGTTTGTTGGGCTGGGTTTGTTTTGCCTAATCTAATAAAAAGGGTATTTGAGAGCAGATTAACACTGAGTCAGTCTACTTTACTCCAAATATCTGGCTTAAAGAGCTAAGTATCCAATTGAAAAGGCAATGAGCTGCACACAAACAGGCACTATCTGCACAAAATCCACATCCCTGATTTGCAGTGGCTCTCTAATCCTTTTCCTTTTTTTCTTTTCAGAAAAAACAAGAGCAGGATCAAAAACTGACCCTAGAAACATACAGAGCTATGATACAAACACAGCAACCCACAGCAGGAACCTCAAACCCAACAGCTCTGAGTCTCAGTGATCCCCACAAATGATAGGTTAGAGCCTCCTGGGTGAGATGGTGGGTGAAGTGATAAACGGAGGTAGAGAAATCTATAGTGTAAAGTGAGTGATCATGAATTAAAGTGTGAGAGGTGACTAGCTGAGCCATACAAAAACATCAGCACACAGTCCCACAAGCCACCTGACTGCCCTTGTGCACAGTGTATGCTCCCAGTCATCTTACATCCTGCTGGTTTGAAAGTCTCACACATGAACTACCCTTCTCCATCACTTCTCCAGAACTTTCTGAGATGACAATTTTTATGTCTTTATCCTCTGAACACACTGTCCAGGACAGTCACCAGTGAGGATGATGTCCCCAAGCCCTTCACAGGAGTCAGGATTTTCTCAGCATCACACCAGCCCTATCTGAATTTTTCTTTTTCAAAGTCTGCGTCGAGTCCTTCTATTTTTGAGCAGTTCTGCGTTTGTTTTTTTTGAGCAAAAACGTCCAGAACTAACCCCATGCCATAAGAGATTCAGTAAAATAAATTTTACAAGAAAACAGAAGGCTCCTGCAATCTTCAGGGTTGTGCGTCCTAAAAAACTATACAGGATTAAGTGTGGAACAAGACAAGCACAGTCTTGGGAGACCTTCCCCCAAGTACTCACCAACTGCTTACCCTCAGCTAATTACAAGTGCACTGGTGTTAGAGACCCAGCCCTTCAGCCAACGACTGCAAGAAGCTGCATCAGAGGGGCAACTGGGAGGGCAAAAGGCTAGAAAAACCTGCTGGCCAGGGTAACTGTTTCCCTTCTGACTTATGAGGTTACATGGGACAAGTCACAGAATCATACAACAGTTCCAGCAGGAAGACACCTTCACAATCATTAAGTCCATCTTCTAGCCCTAACAGCACCACTAAACTCTGTTCCCCAACAAAACATCTACCCTTCTCCTAAATACCTCCAGGGATGGCAACTCAACCCCTCCCTGGGCAGGCTGTTCCAATGCCTGACAACCCCTTCAGGCAAGAAATTCCTTCTGACATTCGACCTGAACTCCCCCCAGTGCAGCTTCAGGCCATTTCCCCTCATCCTATGACTGGCCACTGGGGAGAACAGACCACCTCCTAAACTCCATCTCTCTACAACCTCCTTTCAACTAGATGTAGAGAGCTGTAAGGGCTTCCCTCAATCTCCAGGCTAAAACCTGGTTCACCAGGTTTTCTTCTATGCAAAAAATACTGACCTACCTCTCAGCCACAGGCTGGTGCTGAAGCATTTGGAGTGTCTGAATAGGAGGTTTCCTACGTGCTCAGCTTAGAATTATTGACAGTGAGAGTGACATAGAGCTAGTGCTTGCAAGGAATGGATAAGGCAGCTTGGGAGCACTCCTAGGGTGGCAGTTAACTGCTGCATAACGCTGCCCTGCGAACAGCACTGTGCTACCTCACACCAGTCCCCGAATCCTATGGCTCTTAATTAGTATTAACTTGAGCTGTTGTGAACTGGTGCATTTGTAAGAGGTGTTCATGGCAAAAGCTTATCCCTCCCTTCCTCTGGAACCACTGAGAATACCCCTGCACAAATACTGTCTGTCAGAGAATAGTTGATGATCTTGGAGGTCTTTTCCAACTTGAAGTCCAACAATTAACCCAACTGTCCCAACCCACCCCCAAACCCTGTCCCTGAGCTCCAGATCTGTGAAACACAGCCAGGGATGGAGATTCAATCCCCTCCCTGGGCAGCCTGTGCCAAGGCTTGAGGACCCTTTCCAGGAAGAAGTTTCTCCTCAGGGCCACCTGAAACTTCCCCTGGGACAGCCTGGGGCCATTTCCTCTTATTCTATCTATCACTTATTCCATGAGTAGAGACCAACCCCCACTTCTCTCCACCTTCCTGTCAGGCAGTTGCAGACAGCAAGGTCTCAGCCCCCTTTTCTCCAGACTAACCAGCTCCAGCTCCCTCTGCCTCTCCTCACAAGGTTTGTTTTCCAGACCCTTCCCTAACCCTGTTGCTCCTGGACACACTCCGGCACCTCAACGTCCTTCTTGTACTGAGGTGCTCAGAACTAACCCCAGTACTTTCTCACAAGGATTCTGTAAACCAGCTCATGTGAGTTAATCACTCTGCTGAGTCCTCCAGGCCATCCAGGACCCAGAAGTAGTACACAGGGCACACCGTGCTGGATAACAGCATTGTCCAAATGGTCTCATTTTGCGGTTCTTAATGGTTCTGAATTGGGCTGTTGAGTAACAGACAGTTAAGTTTTGACAACTCTTACTATTTTATAGTGAACACTGCCACATGGAGTTTCGTCATAGAGCTCACTACCAGATAAAGTTCTTTTTTCTAATGGCAATATAAGTTTCTATCATCTTTATTAATAAAAGGCAGTAAATATGCTACTGAATCCAAAATAGAGATAAATACCTGTAGTCTAAGTATTTTAAGACTTTATTGGACAGCCATTCGGCTACTTGCCAGGTCAGTGTGAAGTGGTTAAATCCAGCCAACAGCCAATACTTTGTGGCAACAGCCTGACGTCACTGTAATCCCTCGGATTTTCATCACAAATACACCTACACCAAAGGGATTCCTTCCTTTGATATGGAGGGGATACTGGCTCAGGCCTCTAATGATTCACCTGCTCTTGCAGAATTAATTCCATTGTTCAAAGCAGAAGATACAGGAGCAGATTCTTCCCCAAAGCTGCACCATTACTTCAACGGGTGTAACCACAAGCACTGATGTTACTACACTTACACCAGCCCGGCTGACAAGGATTCAGTTCATTACATTCAATCCACCATGTGCTGAACATCTGTGGGAAGCAGATTTTCTTTCCCTGCTGTTCTGCGAGGAGTGACAGACCAAAAGAGCGGGAGGGTGTCTGACCCCCATACATCCTCAATGTGTGCTTGCATCTCCTTCTACACTGAGTGTGCTGAATATTGAAGGATTAACTATATCAAATCCTTCTAAGAGCAGCTAATGATTAAGACAATTAAAACCAGATTCCCAGTTGTCTCTAGATGTCACCTGTAAAGCTGATTAAATCAAGACTGAGTCAATGCCCTTTCATTTTGCTTGGAACTCATCGAAGTGCTTCTCCTTGGGAGAGGAATGCTGCCAAAGGTCCCTTCTGTCCTCAAGAGGGAAACCAGAAGGGGTAGGGGAAGCACCACCTTCATTAAGCCTTAAAAACCCCTATACAAATGATGTTTCAAACTGCAGGATGGCAGAGAGGCTCATGAAAGGGATGTGTGAGCTGAATACAAGCCCTGTGCAAATACTCAAACAGTTGGCCTACAACATTGCCAGAAGAAGCTTGGCTTCTGGATATGCTGTGGGGATTAGCAGCACATACCAGGGTCTCAGGAGAGTAACAGCGTCCATGAGCAAGTGGATTTGTACAAAGCAACGTGACCTCAACACAGGGTTGTTCAGGCACCCCACAGTAATGAGACAGAACATGATTGAGCTCCAACAGTCACTCAAACAAAGCCCCTCCTGCTGTTGCAGCAGTTCCTACCCCTCAGCTGCACTGATCATCAGCCATCTCAGCTCCCCTCCAGCCTCACTTCTCTGCCTGAGTTGCACCATCAATACTAAACCAACAATCCATCCCTTCTCAGTTGCAGTTTTTCCTGTACAGACACTGAAAACAATCTCTTGTTTTCTTCAGATACCTGATAACTTCTTGAACAGATGATGTTTGAACAGATGGTTGTCTGTGTGTTGGTGGATGCTGTAGCTCTCACTACTAATTGAGAGATAATCTGCTGATACTGTAGTAGTCAGAGGCATTTGATCTCAAACCCTGGCTGTTGGCACCTCATCCTCCCAATCCCCCTGGGAACTGATGATGCTGCCTACACAGACCCATTAAGATAAAACAAAACCTAATCAAACTTCAGCCAGAGATGAGGCATTTCCAGTCTGACTGGAGGAATACCCAGACACTCAGGCTGCCAGCACGGATGTAACTGAGGACAGCACTCAGAAGAGAGCTCACAATACCCACAGCTCCAGGAGGCCTGAAGCTAAACAACAAAACAAATGTTTGCTAGAAAAAAGAGCAGTCTCTGGCCCTACGGTGCGGGGTCTTTTCTCTCAATTCACCAGTTCACAACACCCCAAGTTAATACTAATTAAGAGCCACAAAGGCTTTGGATACACAAGAATTACCTCCCTACATCTGTGCCAGTCAATCAGCTGCTCCAGGACAATCCCACTTCTTTTGTTTCAGACAAAACCGCAGTTTAGTGTCTTTCATATTTATTTGGGAATGAGAATTAATAGATGGGTACAACAGCAGGCATCCTCAGCACCTTCTTGCAGCTTTACAGGAAAACCCTTGTCAAGACACTGCCAACCCATCAGGGAACCACTGGTTCGCTGAGAACAACCTGCCCAAGCCTCTCTCTTACCAAAGGATGACCCCCTCATCAAGGACACCTCTCCTCCATCTGTTTTGCCCTGAAAGAATCTTAGAGGCAACAAAAACAACTTGTTATGGCTGTGCATCCAGTCAATGTACTCCAACAAAATCCTGAGAAACTTGAGTGGCCAACTGAATTTACCAAGATACTGCTGTTGACCCTGTTGTGGGCAAATAAAAAGGAATGAAGATTTCTCACTGAGGGAGATGAGACCAAGGCACAAATTCCACTGAGGAGCTAAAAGGGTGAGGAGATTTAGACTCTTCCTGCAGAACCCACGAGGGTACTGTTCGCTAGTGATGGGACCTAGGTGGATGCAAAGAGATTCATTCATTCATGTAGATTTATTGAGTCTCTGGAACTGGAAGAAGCCCTCAAAAAGTAACTGTATTTCTAGAAAACAAATCAGAGAGCAAAGTTAACTCCCCTTCCAAGAGATTCAAAACCTGATTGGACCCTGATCACAACATACAATTTTCAAAGGAAACCTCCTTTAATTACAAAGAGGGACCTGGTATGTAACCCAATGGCTCCAGACTGTCCAACCCGTTGGCCTCTTTTTATTCTCTGATGCTCGAAGCAACTGAGCATGTTCAGGGGAGTGACAGCTCTGTTCACCCATCCTATGTACCCAGCCACCCATTTAAGCCATCCCAATTGCTGCTTGCACAAGGTGAAGCTCAGCCCCTCGACACACCACCAACTACCCCCCAGGATGTAACCAGCCTTGGCCATCATCAACCAGGAACCAGTACAACTAACCACCTCACTAATGGGTACAGTTCAGCCTTATAAAACCCTCATTACACCATTCTTGACTTAATTACTTTTTGGAGACCAGAATCTTGTGCTCTTTAACTGTCCCATGAACAGTCAAGTCTGTTTCCCTTTCATTTCAGAAGTACCACATAGTGTTTGCAAAGGCGGACATTAGGCCAGCAGATATAAATGCTTGTGTGCATTTATTTTTCATCAGAAATAACCCAGGGACCTTTACACAAACAAGAGATGGAAGTCCCAGACTCCTGGCAATGCTGCACAGTTTAACTCTTGGCAATAAACTGGGCACACACAGAAAAACGGTTTTGATATGGTCAAGCCCAAACAGGACATTAAGGTCACAGACACTGGTCCCTGCCTGCTCAGAACAAGAAGATCCACCTGTAGAAGTCAACATCTAGGCTGGATTTAGCCTAGATGTGTTAAGGTCTCACTGTACCAGTTTTGGGGTTGTTTGCCTGCAGTGATGAAGTTACATGTCATCCAGCTTCAGCTGCAAATCTGATTTTCCTTTTTCCCCTCCCTTTTGCCAGAATCCTTTAATTGCACGAGAGGTTTAAGAAGCATAAAAAATCCCATAAACCAACAGCAGAACCAGGTGACAGCAAAAGGCAGGGAGAAACGCAAGACTTACTCCTCTAAGCACATTATTCTAACACTGCTCTGAGCCTCTGAAACCTGAACGCTCCCTTTCTCAGCAGCTTTCACGTGTTCCACCAGCTGGGAGGGCTGTGCAGACCTATCCATCACAGCTTCTAGCCTCTCTCCACCTTGTAACTCCAGGCAAACCTTTTTCCAGGAGGAGGGTGGGAAAGAAATCCAGACCTAGGAGTTGTGTGAGCAACAAGCAATGGGAAGATTCTATTGAGATCTTTGCCAGTGACCCCTGCACCTTGAGCACAGAAACCTCTCCTGTACAGGAAGCTAAGAGGAGGAACTGCCTTTTCTTGAAGTATGGGAAACAAGCCAAGACATTTGTGGGAAACCCTCTCCTGAGACAGCTAGAAATGAGTTTTCAGGCTCGTTTTAAGGAAAATCGTTACCACAAAGCAGCTGAACTTATTTTTCCATTGTTCCAGCTTTATGGGAGAGAATGGAGGGGGAGAGTCAGTACAGACACCACTCATTGAGGCTAATGTTTTCCAAGAATCCACATCAGGTGCCAGTCCCCACTAACCTTCAGTGGAAATGGCCATTTCAGCCCTCCTCCCCAAAAGAAGGGCCCCAGCCACTCCAAACCAGTGCAGCTTACTCACCCCAATACCTCACAGAATGGCAGAATCATTCAGGCTGGAAGAGACTTCCAAGATCATCCAGTCCAACCATCAGCTCAACTCCACCATGCTCACTTAACCCTCTTTCCCAGGGCCACATCTGCTCATTGTTCAAACCCCTCCAGAGACAGCTACTCCCCACCTCCCTGGGCAGGCTGTTCCAACACCTGACCACTCTGTCATGGAAGAGATTTTTCCTGATGTCAAATCTAAACCTTCCCTGGAACCACTTGTGGCTGAGGATCTTTGCAAGAGCCAGACTAGGCAGGAGACACAACTAGGCTCCCAATGCTAGCAAAGTTCTCCACAGACTGGTAGGAAACAGGGCTCTGAGTAAGATTCAGAGGAGACCTGATAGACTGAGGCAGCTAGTCAGACATGTGGTGACAACATCATATTTGGTCTCTAAAGAAACCTACAGCCCTGATCTGTCAAAACACATACTAATGTATACAGCATCCTACATCTGCATCACTCCCCAGTGCTGGTCCCCAAGATCTGAGTTGTCAAGAGCTTGTAGAAATGTTTAACAGGGCACATCACTGCCTGGGGAAGGAGGAGACACCAGAGATGGAGGAGACACACTTGGCTTCCTACAAAGGACTAGGAACAAAGTGCTGGGGAGAAGAGAAAGAAGTCAAAACATCTTTGTTTATGGCCAACTAAAATGGACAATGGCAGCTGCTTGCACTTCTGTAGATATAACTGGTCAGCACACAGAAAGGCCGGAGGAAATGAATTTGAAAGTTTTCAATGTTTGTTTGCATCTATTAGCTCTGGCAACTCAACTGGAGAATGAGTACCTTCCTCTGACTCACAATCTGCAAGACATAACCTCAATGCGAGGCTTTCTGAGCCAGCCCCAGGCTAGCAGAGCCAAGAGACAATTCAGAATCACACAGTCAGGGATTAGAAGAGATCTTGAAAGATCATCCAGTCCAAACCCCTACAGGAACAGGATCCAGTCATACAGGGCTGCATCCAGAAATCTCCAGAGCAGGAGACTCCACAACCATTCTGAACAGCCTGTGCCAGGGCTGTCACCCTCACCATAAAAAAGTTTTCCCTTATGTTTATGTGCAACCTCTTCTGCTCCTGCTTGTGTCCATTGCTTCTTGTCCTGTCACTGGACACCCATGAGTGGAGCCTGGCTCCTTCCTCCTGACACCCGCCCTTCCATATTGATCAACATTAATGGGGTCACCCCTCAGATCCTTTTTCTCCAAGCTAAAGAGACCCAGCTCCTTCAGCCTTTCCTCAGAAAGGAGATGCTCCACTTCATCATCTTGGTGGCTCTGTGCTGGAATCTCTCAAGCAGTTCTATGCCTTCTGGAACCAAAGGGTCCAGAACTGGACAGAATATTCCAGAGAGAGAGAGAACAACCTCTCTCGATCTACTAACTACAGCCCTTCTAATCTACCCTAGGATGCCATTGACCTTCTTGGCCACAAGGACACATTGCTGGTTCCTGGTCATCCAGGTGCTCACCAGGACTCCCAGTTTCCTTTCCCCTACACTGCTCTCCAACACGTCAGTCCCCATCCCTTACTGGTACAGAGCCCTCAGACTGTACATCTTTACACTTTAGTTCTGCACTTCATTAGATTTATGTTTTTTCTTTTGCAACTGCATTTCAGGCTTTTGAAAATCTTGTCTTTCCCCAAGGGAGCAAATTCACAGAGATCAGTGCAGCTGTGGTTTTCTTCCATCAAGTTGCAGGGCTCAGGTGCTGCATCCAAGGCCTAAGAAAATGGAGGAGACTCTTGGAATTCCTGGCAAATGCCAGGCCACAACACACTCAGATCCTCCTGGAGTGAAGCAAACCCAGGAAGCACTTTCAGTGCACAGACACAGTTCACAGAGCTCAGGCAAAGAGCACAGAGCAGAGCTCGTGGTTTCTGCAGGACTCATCGAGTGCCTCACACAGCCTTCTCCATGCAGTTCGTAAGACCTGCTGTACAGTTCTGCATTTTTTAATTATCCCATCTCAGCAGACATCCAATCTATCACATGAAGGCACTTTCCAGCACAGAAGAGGACAGTAAAACAGAGAATGTCCCTTGCAGCATTCATGTTAAACACAAAAGAAAACTGTTCCCAGTCTCTCCATCCCTGCCATTGTCCCTCCATACCACCGGGAAGGCTCCCATCGAGGGGAGGGCACCCTGCTCACTGCATGCTGCCACATCCAGGAGCCCACTGGATGCCCAACAGTTAGTTACTTCCTCCAGAAAAGTTGGGGTATGGGTGTGGCTATGATGCAGGTTAGCAAGACGGAAGAGTGACGAGAAGCAAAGCTTCTGTGGCCCAGACCTGATTAATCCCAGGAAAAGCAGTGGAATACCACACCACAGTCATCTACCACCAGATTCTTTGTCCACCCTCAAAGCTTACATCAGTGCCTGTTGTGGTCAGGGTTTTACTGTGGTAGACACTTAGCTCTAAAACTTTGACACTATTTTCTCTGGGAATTTTTCCCCAGCAAAGACTGAACCCAGGATCTGTGCTGCAGTCCCACAGCCCACAATGATGTTGCTGAGCTCTTGGAGAGGCACACATGTGAATCAATGGGATTTGGGGCTGTAGACTCTGCTTACCATGTCAGATTATATTTGGAAAGGAAAGGAGCAAGAGGCAGTGAGGGGCTGGCTAGGCATGCACACAGCAGTAGCTCTTGTGCAGGACACAGAGCAAGAAGATAATGGCAAAGATGATGCTATCACAGTTATCTGTACACTGTGCTCTGCCAGGTTTGAAGGCTCTGTGACTGCCCCAGCAGCTCCACAAGACACAGAATCACAGAACTGTCCAAGTTCGAAGAGACCTCTAGAAATCATCTAGTCCAACCTCCCACCAAACAGAACTGCCACAGCACAATGCACAGGGCTGCATCCACATGGATTTGGAATGTGCCCAGAGCAGGAGACTCCGCAACCTCTCTGGGCAACTGCGGCCACGAATTTGTCACCTGCACAGTGAAGAAGTTTTTCCTCTTATCTAAATAAAACCTTCTGTGATGCAGTTTGTGCCCAGTGCTCCTTGTCCTGTTACTGGGCACTGCTGAAAACAGTCTGGCTCCAACCTTCCTACAGCCACCTTGCAGATACTTACAGACACGGATCAGGTCTGCTCTCAGCTTCTTTCTTCTCTCTAGGCTAAGCAGTCACAGCTCTCTTAACCTTTCATAGAATCACAGAACAATTCAGGCTGGAGAAGACCCTTGAGATTATCAAGTCCAACCAATAACCCAACCCTGACAAGATCACCATTAGACCAGGTCTCTAAGCACCACAGCTAAACAATCTCTAAACACCTCCAGGGATGGTGACTGAACCCCCTCCCTGGGCAGCCTGTTCCCATCTCTGACTATTCTTTCAATTAAAAAAGTTCACTCTTAAAAGAGATGCTCTAGGCCCCCAGTCATCTTCACTGTCTTCCATGGGACTCCAGTAGTTCCCTGTCTCTCTTAAACTGGGGAGCGCAAAAGCAGACCTTCTCCCTAGGGCAGAACAGAGGGATAGCATGGCCTCTCTAGAACTTCTGACCACACTTTTCTTAATGCACCCCAAAATACCATTGGCTTTCTTGGCTATAAGGGCCATTGCTAGTTCATGGTCAGCCTATTGTCCACCAGATCTCCTGAAGGCTACTGCACTATCCAGACGAGCAGAGGAGCAGCAGAACTCACAGAACCTACTCACCATTCTAAAACTTTTCCCACTCTCCATACACACCTTTTCTCATCTCATTTCAGACCTTCTCATGCAAAGGTCACTTTCAGTGTGGTACAGCCACTGCCTACGCAGGGCTGGCTTTGCTGCGCATCTCTGGCAGTGACAGATGGCTGGAGCTGAACAAGGCACAAAGCTGCTCTAGCAAACAAGAGATGCATTCAGCCGAGAGGCTGTGCTGGACCCCGGTGCTGACAGTCGGTGCTGAGTAACTCTTTCAGACTGCAGCACATGCAGCAGTCCAAATGAGGGAAGAGATCCGAGGCTTGTCCTCCTCGCTGGTTGGTTTTGAAGTGACAGAAATTAACTGAAAATAACTCCACAGCACACTGCAATTATAAACCCAGCATGAAGCACCTTGAGAGAGTCACAGCTGGTGGCTAAATGGACTTCACTGGAGTCCTGCCAGTTTGCTTCTCACTCACAGTTAGGGGCCAGGAGGAACTAGGGGAAGCAGAAATAGGTCTGGGGATAACTGCAAAATGAACTGCTCAGCCTAGAGACCTTTTCCTGAGAATTTCCTCTGTCAGTTTGCACTTCCCTCTAGCAAAGAGATAAGCAGGGATTTCAGGATCTTTGAATTAGACAACAAATAGCAAAATTAATACTGAACGCCTCTCAGGCACAGACAGAGCAGTTCAGTCACTGATCTCTACGTTAGGGCCAAGGAAGAGCAGTACTGCTCCATGCTGGAGCTTGCCTAATGGATCTCACATAGTAACCAGCCCCCTCTAACAAGACCTTGCACGTGTGCAACCAAGTTAAAGCCTTGAGCTTTACAGTACTACTCAAGGAAAGCATTTACAGAGTGGGAGAGATGAAACACACAGTCACAGAAGAGAAAGCTCAGGAAAACCAACCCGGGAGCAAAGCAGATCCCCTGATGTCTAAGTACTGGAGCAAAGCTGGGGCTCCTGAGTAGCAAGCAAGGTCTTTGTCTTTGCATGGCAGCCCGGAGCAGAGGGTATGTCCTTCATGGGACAAGGACACTACAGAAGCCTCACAGAGATGAGGGGGGAGGTTATTATTTCAGTAACTAACACTTCTGCATTTCTCTTGACAAGGAATTGCATTGTCTGGTGCCCCCCATCTCTGAAGTATCATGACCACAGGCTGATTTGTCATTGCTGCTAAAGCAACGTTTGTCCAATATTAGCCCCCATACTAAACCCACTGTCTGCCTGGCATAGGACTTTCCTGCTTCTGCCAAACAGAACTGGAACTGAAATAACACAGCAAAATGACCAGTCCTCTGGGCAGTGGCCTCAGTTATTATGGGACAAGAGTATGACAGATCTCAAGATGACAAATGGAAGTGGACTATATTGAACACAGGAGTCACTAGTAGTTCACAAGTGATCCTGATGCTTCTCAGTTACTATTTCAGAATCACAGAATGATTGAGACTAGAAAAGCCCCCACTGGCCAGACCAGGGCACTAAGGGCCACATCCAGGCTGTCCTTAAACACCTCCAAGGATGAGGACTCCACCACTGCCCTGGACAGCCCAGCCCAGGGTCTGATCAACCTTTCCTTGAGGAAGGGCTTCCTAACATTCAACCTAACCCTCCTCTGGCAGCTCAGGCCCTGCTCTCTTGTCTTCTCTCGAACCAAGAGGAAACCCTTGAACAAAGGATAATGAAAAACACTGCACACGCAACTTGTGTATCAAATATTTGCTAAGTGATGTCTGATAAAAACACACCCAGCAGTCCAACTGAGAAAATGATCCCTAAGCTAAGCACACCTCAAACGCTGCTGCAGTGTTAATTACCCTGGGTAGTAGCAGCTTGCCAGCTCAGGTGTGTGCTGGGTAAAAGGGTAGTAAAGGGTGTGTATGTATGTAGGGCTAGGCAAGTCATTATTCAAATCTCAGTGCTTCACATTATCCTGTTCAAACAAAGGCACTAATTAGAAGTAATCAGCACAGGACAAATCACTCTAAGTGCCTGGTTCTTACTCCAGCATTACCAGGGGACAGAAGCCATGGCTGTGGGGCAGAGTTTAAGACCGTGGCAGGTAAGGTTCAGATCTACCTCGTTATTAGCAGCTCTGCAAATGTTGGTGTCACGAACATACACAGACAAACATACACAGGCAAGACAGGAGACAGCAGCGCTCTCTGTCAGCTCCCAACTCCAGAGGATCCATTGATCTCCCACAAGTCCACAACCTGCTGATCTGTGTGTTTGTTGGGACAGAGACCGTTTACTAACCCCACTACTCTGGGTGTGATCCACACTCACAGCCAATCTATGTACAGAAGGGGAATTTCACGCCCTACTGAACACCAGCAGCACCACTTTAAGCCAGCTAATGACTTGGACCAGCTCATGCTCATGCCTCTGCCAACCCACATCCTTACCTTCTTTGGAACCAGTGGTGACGGTAGGTGCAGTGGTCCCTGATGTCCGCCCCATAGGGCTGGAGTGCTTCCCAGCCCTGCCGGGGATTTTAAGTCCACTTGGCTTCAGCATGTTTGCTCTCTCCCGTATCTCAGGTTCGTGGTGCCAGTGTCTCAAAGAGCTGTCCTGGTATCACCACTCAGGCTTCTCGATGATGGACCTCATCTTGCATTGGCACTGACCTGGGTGAGAAGAGCAAGGAAATCAGACAATGGGTGGGAGAGCACCAAACAGGCATCCAGAAAGCAGAGCCCAGCTCACTCCCACATCCCGTGGGGAGCCAGGATATTTCTTCTGAAAAACAACAGTGATCATCATTTCCATCTCCCATCTTAACGTTACACTCTTTACCTCAATCTCACAGTCTCACTTTAACCCCAGCATGCAACACCAGTGCTGAAACCTCCTATAAACACCAAACAGAAGTTTGATTCTGTGTGGGATTTGAGCAACTGAAATTGTTGGCTGCTTTTAAATTGTAGTCTTAGTTAATGGAGAAGCCCAGACCCAGTGCTGCTGTCTGAGTTCTTACCAAAGGCACAGCAAGAACCAAGGCACTAGACTTTTGGTGCCTGGACCTATTTTCAGAAGACCTGATTTTCTGAGGGCAGCTTCTCTGAATCGACAGAAAAAGGAAGAGGCCAGCATCTGAGATGGGGCTTTTGGCTCCTTTCCTGAAGAGCAAATCCAAACCCTTGATACACAAAAAGGGCATCTGACCTCAGGGATCTGCAGTCAGACTGAAGGAAAGCAAAACCCCATCTTTTAGAAACCTAACTGTCACCCTACCAACTACTCCCTAGTGAGGTCACAGAATCATAGGATCATTTAGGGTGAAAAAGACTTTTAAGATCATTGGCTGGACTTGCTGAGCTCAGCCTCAACAACAGTAATTCCATTGTAGCTGAAGTTTTTGCAAGGGAGAGAAGATGTTGCAGATGGCTCTTGTGTCCTGAAAGTGATTCTGCTGGCAGTAGTTGCTTAAAGGGGAGGGTTAGGTTGGATGTTAGGAAGCCCTTCCTCATGGAAAGGGTGATCAGACCCTGGGATGGACTACCCAGGGCAGTAGTGGAGTCCCCATCCCTGGAGGTGTTAAAGGACTGTGGCCCTTAGTGCCCTGGTCTGGCCGATGGTGTGATGTTAGGTCCTGGGCTGGCCTGGATGAGCTCAGAGGGCTTTGCCAGCCTCAGTCAATTCTGTGATTACCCCAACTGCCTGAACCCACAGCTAAACCCTGTTCCTGAGCTCCAGATCTCCATAACTGTAAAACACAGCCAAGGATAGCAATTCAACTCCCTCTCTGGGCAGAATGTTCCAAGGTCTGATGGCCCTTTCACATCATCCTTCCCTACATTCCATTCCCCAAACCTCCTCATTCCTCACAAGGATGCTGCACTGACAAGCACCCAGTGTCTCAAGCAAAAAGTTTCATGAAAATTAAAACAAAGGAGATGACTAAGTTGCTTAAAAAAACTGCAGAAAACATTCCTAATGGGTGAAGAAAAACTATTTTCATAATGGAGGCTATAAATCCAAGTGGAGCCCAGGCCAGCAGGCTGGATGTGGAGGGAAGAATTTGACAGCAGAACAAACCAGGGACACGGCAAAGAGAGCTGCAAAGGGAGCAAACCAGGGAGAGCCAGAAACTGGGGGGACCCCAGAGCAAAGGACAGAGCAGCCAGATGCAGGCAGCAATGTGGAGAATCAATACAGAAAACCCCTCAGATGCTGCGGGGGGGTGGTGGGAGGGGGGGGAAGNTAAGTGATTAAGGCATGAGTGAGGATTTCAACACAGACCAGAGCAGGGCGAGGGGAGGGCTGGGAATGTTCCAGGGAAAGCAGACAGAGGAGTCAAAACCACAAGGAGAATTCCAAACCTGTGCTCCTGAGGGCTCAGATATGTGAGACACCAAATAACAGTTTTGGCAGGAACAGTCGATGGTCCCACACTGCTCCAGAGACAGAGGCAGGATCAGCAGAGACAGCCCAGAGAGGAAGCCTGAGTGAAAACCCAAGGGATCACAAACCCTGTCTGTCCCCATGTCCCCAGCACAGGGTGTTCAACACCAGGTGTGGCTTCAGACCCTGAACACACCACCCACTCAGAAGGATTTGGCTTTCACACAAGCCAGGGCTATCTATGAGAAGCAGGATGCTCAGATCAGCAGGAACACTGGCCAAGAGCAAGAAGTTCTTGCTAAGGCAGAGAGAAACCAGCCTTACCACACTTGCACCAGCAAGGACCAGATGCTGTCCGGAGCTGGACAGGAGGAAGCACTTCCCAGCTCTATTAGCGTTAAGCAGCGAGACAAGTAACAGAATGTGGAGGTGAGATCCACCAGTCAGCCTGATTCCCTCATATTTGCCAAGGCATGAGACACCTCCCTCCCACCCACTCTTGTCTCCCAGGACACCTCTAGCCCAGGGCAAGCTTTGATTTTACACAGGGATTTGATTTGCAGCACTTCTGCCAGCAGGTGATGTGCTCTACAAGGAGCTCTCAACCCAGTTCCATCCACCTTCAACCTGAAGGTTTCCTCTCTTCACAGAACACTCTTACTCTGCAATCAACACTCCCCATCTCCAGACCCTGCCTTTGAGTTACATTGTCTGTCTGATGCTGTATTTGAGACTAAGCAAGAGGGGGATGACAACTGGTTGAACTCACAGCCAGGAGTGTGGATAGGGCAAGGATAGAAGGACATGGGGGAAGGGTAGATTCTTGTCTCCTACTGTTTTAAGCAGGAAAGGTGCCAGAAGAATAAAATTTAGAGTTTTTCAGGCCTCTGTCAGAGGGAAGATCCCAAACGTTACAGCCAGAACCACCAAGTTTAAGGTGTCAGTGAATTTACTCTGTTCCTCTATTCTTCTGCTCATTCATGACTAGATAGGGAGCGTGGGTTCATTCTCCCTCTGCTACTCATTATCCCTGAAGCTCAACTGGCCACACAGATCACAGGGCACTGAGGTTCTGCTCCTTCCCCAAATAACTGGATTTTATTTTTCCACAGGGGGAGAGAAGAGGAGGAAGTGCATTCCAACTGCCTGAAGATTTCTGCCAGAATCTTTATGCAAACACATCTGCCTTCACCAGACCAACGACAGAAAATAAACAAACTCCACAGCTGCTAATTAAGGTGCCCTTGAACAGACAGTCACCGAGATCAGTGAACAGTCACCACGATGAGTTCACAGCCACTCACCAGCATCTCCACACCACACATCAGACTCAAACCATTCTCGGATGGATACCCCTGTCCAGCTACGTGGGACATCACAGAGAATTCCCAGAGGGACTAACTCACGTATCTAAAGGGTCATTCTCACCTTCACACGCTGCAGACTGACCAAAGCCAGTCAGGAAATGGGAATGACTGCCTTAGTGTAGACCTGCACACCCACACACAGGGAAATGAGGATGAACTTGAGTAAACTATACTATAAATAAAAGCCAATTTCCACATTAGCTCCCAGTGAGTGACACAGCATTTATGCTGCAGAAATACCCTTGGCCTGGGACTTAGGCCAGACAGGCAGCTTATGAGGAAATCTTCCTTCTGGAAAGCCATGGCACAGGCTGCCCAGGGAGGGGGTTGAATTGCCATCCCTGGCCCTGTTTCATAGTCGAGGAGATCTGGAGCTCAGGGACAGGGTTTAGCGGTGGGTTGGGACATCTGAGTTCAGGGTTGGACTGGATGAGCTTGGAGGTCTTTTCCAACCTAAACCATTCTATGAATCACCCACATAAAACAATATCATAGAATCATTA
>VZRI01001003.1:8599-27817 GCA_013397515.1 Upupa epops | reverse complement strand
GAAACCCCCGTAGAGCGGGCGAGTCGTCCCCACCCCCAGCTCCAAGCTGCCACTGCGCGCTTTTTTTTTCAAGCACCCTCATGCAGGCGCCGTAGCTCCAAGCGGCTCCCGGGGAACGGCCCCGCGCCGCCGCGCCCCCCGGCCCCCCCACTCCCATGCAAGAAATAAAACCACATATCCTCCCAACAGATGAGAATGGAATACAATTTTTTTTGATTCCACAACCCAAGACAATTGGAAACACTATTGTTTGCATTTGTTAATGGAGAACCTGTTATAAGCAGAAAATGTGATTCACAATGTGCAAAAAATATACTTAAGAAGAAAACAGTATAGAAGTTCATTCTAAATGCTTCATAAGCACTAAATAAAAAATAAAACTGAATAAAATAAAATAAACTTTCAGAATTTCTCTCTCTTTAACTTTTATGTGCCATATTTAAAACATGCGACAGTTGAAAAACATGGTTTCTAGCCTTAAAGCAGTCCTAGATTTTTTTTCCTGAGTGTTTGTCCAAATTAACCTACAAGAATACTGAGAGATGTTAATAGTCTACTCCTAAAAAATCCCATGAGTGGACAAATAAATAAATGAATAGATTAATAAAAAAACAAGTTGATTGTAAAACTTAATTGTTTCCAAATCTTCAAGGAAAAAGGGGCCAGGACTTCTATAGAGATACTTGAAGCATACTTGTTTTTGTACCATATTCCTCTAGGGAGTGTATTTGTCTGGAGTAATAATTTCTGACAGATTTCTGATTTCTAAGAGATAGGTATCTTCTTAACTAACCACCATGTGGTATCTGTAATGACTATTGATAGCTTAGTAAATACAACAAAAATATCTTTGAAAACAAAGTGTCAACAACAAAAGAAGCCTTAATCATTTTCAGCTTCTATTAACACCTCATGAAATCACATGATAATAGTTTGTTAAGAGTTTTCAAAATGAAAGTGACTAAATTTAGTATGCTAAATTTATTTGAGGTTATGCCCTGTAGGTAAAATGAAGGTGAATTTCAAAGCATATGTAAAAGCCTGACACAGACCAAAGAAAATTTTTGACAGCCAGAAACACATGAAAAGTGGAGTATCTGTACTATTTGAGTTAGTTGTTTCCTGAAATCAAAAGAAGTTAACAAAAAATTAAAGCAAATATCTCAGAAGCACAAGGGTGTATTTAGAAAGGGATTTCAAGTTTTTTATAGTTTCCAATATAAGATTTTCTGTGAAATGAATACTTTGTGTTGCATTACAGAACATCCTCTGGAAAGGATCAGGTAGAGAGAGACAGACTAATACAACAAAAAGCTGATTGTGTAAAATATAATAACATGCACACACAAAAGAAACCCCTCTTAAAGTACTTCACAACCACTACAGAGTCTTGACTAAATTTCATTTTTTAAGAATTTCATTATTCCAACCTATACTTTAAGATTATATAATTACAGCTGTACCCAAACACAAACCTATCTATGTATAATCTCCATGTGTGTTGCTAAATTCAGAAAGACACAGAAATGATACAGTAGACACAATCCTGATGCTTCTGATTTAACAGCTATTTCTATTCACTGTGAGAAATGTGTATTTAAATTTCAGGTATTAAATTTCTCTGCATTGGAAGATGTATAAAATGGCTTAGAATAATTTAGGATTATTTTTTCTATACTTAATTCTCTTCCTTGTTTCAAAGACTTAATTCCATATTTCTATGATTTGTTTTATGATCACATTATTTTTACTAATTATTTCTAAACAGAAATAAGCTAAATTTTTGAGATAAAAGATCTGTTCATCAATCTTCAGATGTACATCTTCATGGTATTGTTTCTGCAAGAAAAATAGGTCTTCCTATTAGAGAATATTAGATATAGCTACTTAATAACATTTTGAAGACCTAGAATGTGTATAGATGTGATGTCTCTTGTAAAGCATAATCTTTACAAATAAAAATGAAAATAGAAAAAGAAATAAAGTTGTGACATTTCTTAACCTCTTGGATTTTCTTTAAATTATAAAACTGTGGGCCCTGGGATTTTATCAAGCCATATTTCTTGAAGTTTTTATAGAAATCTATCTCTTGGAAAAGACCTCTTAGATAATCAAATTCAACTGTCAACCAACACCACCATGCCCATTGAACCATGCCCTGAATGCCGCATGTACACATCTTTTCACACCTTCAGGGATGGTGGCTCCACCACTTACCTGGGCAACCTATTCCGACATTCTTCCACTCTTCCACTGAAGAATTTTTTGTAATGTCCAATCTAAACCTCTCCTGGAACAACTTCAGGTCACTTCAGGACAGTTGCTGTACAAGCAGTATATTTAAAGTTTATTTCAGTTATTTAGGTATTGGACTACTAAGACTCCAGAAAAGAAAGCTAGAGTATTATTAACTAGCATTATGTTTTGACTCTCTTCACCATGATCTTGTTGTAATGGTTACTTTCATATGGAATAATTCTCAGTGCTTAGGGCAGGTTATCAGCTCTTCTGACTTGGAGGTATAAATGGTAGAGGAGAAAAACTATTTGTAATGAATGTATTCCTGCAGCAACAGGACAGGCATCTAAGAGGAATGAAAAACAACCTATGAAAACTTAATGAGCTCAGCAAATATTGTGGGGTTTTTTCTATAGTGTTTCTGGGTTTTTAGTTGTTTGGGGTTTTTTGGCTTTAAGTAGAAACATCTTGAAGTGTCTGTCTTTTGAATTAGTTTTTCTAGGAAAAAGTACTTTTTTCTCCATTGAGAAAGGTGAGGCAGTGGGAAGCAAGGCAGAAATGAAATGAGTGTTTTCACAAGGAACTATGTTACAGGTCCTATTTCTAAAATGCTTAATTGGAGAACTAACTACACAGTTTGGTTATCAAGGCGTATCTTGCAGCAAAACTGAGAGTTTGGAGGATCCAATGATGGTTGAGGAAGTCTGTGTTGTGGCCAGAAACAGTGGATATTAAATATGTAGGCAAATCACACTCATTTTCATTTGGAAACCAGAAAGTCCCAAGCAGTACTTAGTGAAAACAGTGGAAATCTGCCAGCTGGCTTGGCTTAAAGAATTGCCCTGGCTCCTTATGATTCTAAAGAGAAAGTATAATTGAGACAATCTTTCCCATAGCAATTTTAAGCACTTTCCCTGCTAAAAGCATAAAGAAACTGAGAAAGAAGAGAAAAAGAGAGATATAACTCAAGCTCTAAAGTAGCTCCTATTCTTTTTTCTTTTCCTTTTCTTGTAGAAAATAGTAAGATAAAAGATGCCTAATGCACTCTGCATTTTGGAATCACAGAATCATGATGGCTGGAAAGGACCTCCAGAATCATCAAGTCCAATCCTCATTCCAGCAGCTCCCTAACCACCAGACCATGGCCTCAAGTGCTATATCTGCTTGGTTTTTAAGCACTTCCAGGGATGGTGACTCCACCACCAAACTGGGCAGCCTGTTCTGGTACCCAACCACTCTCTCAGTAAAAGAACTTCTTCCTATTATACAATCTAAACCTATCCAGTTGCATCTTGAGGCTATTTCCTCTCATCCTATCGTTAATAATCTGGGAGAAGAGTCCAGCACCAGCCTCACTAGAATTTTCTTTTAGGTAGATGTATAGAGCAATAAGGTCTCCCCTTAGTCCCCTCCTCTCTAGACTAAATAACCCCAGTTCCCTCAGCCACTCCTCACAGGGCTTGTTTTCCAGACCTCTCATCAGCCTCAGAACTTGCACCTGAAGAACTACACACATTTTCCTGTTTTCTCATTAAGCTAATACAAGATATAAAGTCTTATGGCAAGTTTTATACTCTTGGTATGGAAAAAAATTATTCATACCATATGTAGGGTAAATAACTGAGATACTCTTTCTAATAACTAGAGCAGTAATTCAGAAGTTTCTGATTATCCTTTAAGGTGTTCTTATATTCCAGTTTATATGAAAATGGAATGGAATCTCAAATTCCATTCTTCTTTTTGTTCAGAACAGGGTTGTGTTTAAATTTTCTATAGGAAATGAAAAAAGACAAAAGAAATAAATAGAACTAAGTGACTGTTTTGAAATTGAAAGTGATTTCTTGTGAAACAAGACATTAAACATGGAAGGACCCAATTTCATGTTCATTTGGTAAGTTGTTTCGATGTTATGTAATAAAAAAATCAGAACCCACTGCCTCTTGAAAATTGCCTTTAAAATATATTAGAGATATTTATTAATTTTTTTCAGGTTCGGCTGTTTTCAGTAAGGTTTTTAAGGGACTATAACTGTTTTGTATCTCATGTTTACCAAGGTAAGTATTGTGACGCAATTACTCAATATGAATGTAACTGCACTTCCATAAACTGAAATAACTAATTTTTGAAAGTATTTAAGTATGTTTATAACCTGTGTAATTCCACCATTTTTTCTATTGTGAGAAAATAAAAATAATAATTTAAGGAACACTATGAGACTAGCTCTTTTATGTCTCTTTTTATAACACCTTATTCTTAATCCTTCTGTAGTCTGACAGAATTTGAATACTTCCTCCATCCTAACTAACACATTGCTGAGCACTGTCTTCTGAGATGATAGGAGAAGCACACGTATCTGGCTACCTGTGCATAATGAATTCTACAGTATCTTTGCTAATACAAATCTACAAACTGATTTTGAAATTCACACCACAGATTCAACTGTTTATAAACTCAGAAATACATATATAGTGTTTGAAAAGTAATGAATTTTAATTTAGATAATAAATATGAAGCAGAAAAACACCATTCTGTGGCTCATTTTCCTGTTCCTTAGGAATAATATGTGCTTTTGTTAGTTTTGTTGGTTTTTGTATCATGTAAACTTTTCTGTCTTTTCCTGGCAAGCTAAGTCCTTAACTACAGACACAAGCAAACATACATCTCATATCTGCTTCTTCATATCTTCTTTTGTGAGTTCCTCCTGTGTCTTTAGGGGTTTTTTTTTCTTAAACTATACAGGTTATTGCGTGATCGTTTTATTTTGCTTGTGGAAAAAAACTTGTCTCCATTCATACTAGAGTCCATAAACAGAAGTTAAAATAAATTTGTTGCCTGCAACTTCCCTTCAGATGTCTCTGCATAAATAGAAAAATGCCAAGACTAAGTTTTTCTGAGATACAGACCTAGCAAATATCAGAAGGTATAAACACAGAGATGTCTAGAAGTACAGGACTTTTCAAAAGAGAAAGAGATTAATCAATTACTAGTGGGGTTCTCCAAGTTATTTAATTAAATTTTCTTCTAATTTGCCTGTATCTGGAGTCAAAGATTTATATTTAAGCCTTTTTCTCTTAAGTGAACTACTTGTGAAACTACAAATTAAATGACATACAAAATACTCTTATTCTCACAACTACTACTTTTTGTATTTTTCAGAATTAAAAATCTTAAAGATTTGGAGCTACAATGGTCCAGTGCATTATAAGCTCACCTTTTTGAATCTAGTAGCTTTCACCATGTTATTAAAAGTGATTTTTTATTTAAAAATTATTCTTGATACTACAAAGGATGATGTGACATCTTTGTTTTGTACAGAATTTGCTCCTGCCATTTGTTTTTTATGTCCTTTGTGCAGTTACTTTTCTGCCTGCTTGGCATGCCAGGAGAATAGCATAATTTCAGGGATGTACACACAGATTGACATAGTAAGTACTAGGTAACACTGTGCATATAAATATCCTTAGCAAAAAGTTGTTGTGCCCTTCCTTGTGATACAAACTGGCAGATCTTCAAACTGCAAAGCATATGCTCTATCTCATAAATGGAGTAATACTATGATCTCACATTATTTCAATCTTGTAATGATAAGGAACATTTTATATATATATCAAACAAAATTGTTTTTATGAGACAGCTGCAAGTTGGAGCTCTTCTAGTAAAGCATAGATCCAACCCAAACTTACTTTCAGCAGTAAGTAACATGAAAGGGTTCAGAATCACAGAAAGTTAGGGCTTGGAAGGGACCTCCAAAGATCATCTAGTCCAACACTCTTGCCAGAGCAGGACCAAAAAGCCAGGACAGATCATTCAGAGATGCATCCAGACAGGTTTGTCTTCAGAGAAGGAGACTCCATAATATCTCAAGGCAGCCTGTTTCACTACTTTGTAACCCCTACAGTAAAGAAGTTCTTCCTCATGTTGAATTAGAGTGTCCTGTGCTTGAGCTTCAATCTATTGCTCCTTGTCCCATCACAGGGCATAAGTGAAAAGAGGCTGTCTCTTCCTTCTTGACACCCAGGTAGTAGCCTATATATTTATAGGCATTGATTAGATCCCCTTTCAGCATTCTCCTGTCCAGACTAAAAAGCCCCATGACTCTTACCCTTCCTTTCCTTGGAAGACAGGTGTTCCAGTCCCTTAATCATCCTCATAGACCAACCATTGGACTTTCTCAAGGAGATCTCTGTCCCTCTTGAACTGGAGAGCCCAGATATAGATGCAATACTCCCAATGAGATTTCACTAGGGCATAGTAGAGGGAGAGGAGAACTTCCCTCTATCTGCTGGACACATTCTTCCTAACAAACACCAGGGTACCTCCATTTCAGTCACAACAACTTCAGGCAATCCTACAGGCTCAGGGATGAGTGGCTCAAAAACCGCCCAGCAGAAAAGGACCTGGATTGCTGGTAGACTGCCAGCTTAATATGAGCCAGCAATGTGCTCAGGTGGCCAAAAAGGCCAACAGGATCCTTCCTGGCTTTTATCAGCAATAGCGTGGTCAGCAAGAGAAGGGAACTTATGCCCTTGGTCTCAGCTCTTGTGAGGCCTCATCTTGAGTACTGTGACTAGTTCTAGGACCCTCTTTATAGTAAAATCATTGAGATGCTGGAACAAGTCCAGAGGAGAGCTACCAAGCTTGTGAGGATATAGAGGACAAGTTCTATGAGGAGAAGCTGAGGAAGCTGGGCATGTTTAGCTTGAAGAAGAGAAGGCTGAGAGGGAACCTCATTGCCTCTACAACTACCTGAAGGGAGGTCATAGAGAGATGGGTGTTGGCCTCTTCTCCTTGGTGACTAATGACAGCAGCAGGGACAATGGTCTGAAGTTGAGGCAGGGAAAGTTTAGGTTAGATATCAGGAAGAAATTCTTTACAAAAAGTGTGGAGGCTCATTGGAACTGCCTTCCCAGGGAAGTGGTTGAGTCACCATCCCTGGAGGTATTTCAGAAATGTGTAAACATAGTGCTTCATGAAATGCTATAGTGGCAGGCATGGAGGGTGTTACTGTGTTTTTTTCAATGTATCAGTTATTTAGTTTTTTGGTGGTGTGGGTATGGTTTGCGTCTGTGATCTGGGAGGTCTTTTCCCACCATGATTATTCTGTGATTCCATGGTTCTTTGAAAGGCTAATGGTATCATGGCTTGTATCAGCTATAGTGTGTTCAGAAGAACTAGGGACATAATTCTCCCCCTGTACTCAGCACTGGTGAAGAATCATCTCGAATACCATGTGCAATTCTTTGCATCTCACTTAAGGAAATATATTGAGGTACTGAAGTAGGTCCAAAGGAGAGTGAGGCTGGTAAATGGGTTGGAAGGAATGTCATATGAGGAGATGCTGAGGGAGCTGGGGTTGCTCAGCGTAGAGAAGAGGAGACTCAGGGGAACCTGAATCTCGACTATATGAAGTGAACTTACAGACAGGTGCTGGTCTGGCTTTTCTCCTAAGCAACTAGTGATAAGATGAGAGGGTATGGCCTGAAGCTGTGCCAGGGAAGGTTTAGATTGAACGTTAGGAAGCACTTTCTCATGGAAAGGGTGGTTAGAAATTGGAATGGACTGCCCAAGTCAGTGACAGAGTTGCCATCCCTGGAGGTTTTTAAGAAAAACCGGCTTAGTGCTAGACCATGACTTAGTGCCATGGTCTAGCTGAAGTGGTGATCTCAGGTCATAGGCTTGACTCTTAGAGGTGTTTTCCAGCCTCAATAATTCTGTGATTCTGTGAACCTTGTACTCTTCCATGAGGCAATAACAGACTTTCTGAAAAAATGTGATGTTCTGAAACAACTGAAGGTTTTGATGGTAACTGCAACTTTCTGGAATAGAAAGTTGAGAATTATGAGAATTCAGAAAGAGTGATGACAGTGGAAGTCTCTTTAAGGAGCTGCATCAGTTCTTGATGTCCTCAAAATAAGAATGAACCATGTGACCTCCATGGAGCATCTTACTTCAAGGCCTGTCATATTCCTCTTTACCTCTCTCTTCTCTAAACTGGAAGTATGAAACAAAAGATTTTTCACTCTAACTTTGATCTCAATCTCTTGCCCACACAGTGGAAGTCTAGCCCTATCTCTTTTTGACTGGATGCATCTCTCTTGTCACTTGCCTTTACCTTTTCCTGCACCTTCTGAGATGTAGATATATCTGGAGGCTTTGAGTGTATCTGTCTAGCTTAGGGAAACAATCTGAGTTAAATCCAGATTTTTAAAAGTTTAAATTTTTTTCAATGTACCTGACCAGAAATAAAGACTAATTCTAGTCTGAATTAACTCTCTCATCCAGATGATTTTGCTTGACTCTGTTTATGGTGGCATGATGATCAGATCAAGTAAACAGAAAAGGACTGGGAAAGCAGAATTGCATGTTACCACTGTCAAAACGCTTTACAGAATTATGCTGCCAGATTTTCAGAAAAAAATGGGTAAAAATTTAAAGAAAATCATAGAAGAGGCAATTCATGAATAATCTTTGATAGGAGTTCTTTTGAACCCTCCATTTTTTTTGTATAAGAGAGTTTACTTTGAAATTTTGACTCTGAATATGTAAATAACCTATTTTTTTTTGTTGAGTCAGTACATACTGGAAGTATTCATAAGCATTTTCAGAATCTGCAGGCTTATTCAGTCTGCCAGTTCCAGATCACAGATAATTTAAGGAAGAAGAAAAGGAAAAAATCTGAAACAAATATAATGAACATGGTTTGTACCAAAATGGTGTTACTTCATTCCTTTCTTAAATTTTTGCACTTTGTAATATACTGCTGCAAATTCCCTTGGTCATATTCTGCACAAGTGTTGTAAACATGCAAATTGATGATGGGTGAGCACTGCAATTTACCACACTGAGTATCAACAGAAGCATAGTGAGTCAGAGAAATGCCATTCTGGAAGCAGAATTATTGGGAAGCAACTACATCCTTCTTGTAGTTTCATTTACTGTGATAGTTTCATGCAACTAAGTGTGAGTGAGAGTAAGAGTCAGCATTCAAGAAAAAATTTTCTTTGAAGTTTATAAAATTTCACTCTTTGTTGTTAACTTTAAGTATTTTCATATATCATAAGAAACTGAGTTTACTACTTTTAGAGAATAGTTTTATGCTGAACCTCCTGTATTTCAAGAATGTAAATGCAAAGTGTTATGTCTCACTCCTTTTTTTCTTCCTCCACCTCTTACTCACACACATAAGCCAAAATTGTGCAGACACCCTACCTACGTAGACAAGAAATGAGAGAAAAATTACAAGAAAATAAAGAATATGTGAAGCAAAGTTCCAAAGGTCTTTGTTCTGTAAGTTATTTCAACTTTTTCTTCAAAAAATAATTTAAATGCTCCAGGAAATATCATCAATGGACTGTTCAATATGCTTTGGTGCCAAGATGTGTTTCTTACGGTTAACTATGTACTTTTGGAGAATCAGTACTGAGGAAAAAAAAGGGGGAAAAAAAAGTTTTTTAGAATATATGGTCAGAAACATTTTCGATAATCAGGTATTTAACAAGTCTTCACGTAGACTGTTATAGCTTGTGGAAGAAAAGGCTTCAATCAAAGATCTTTTAAAGTTTATATCTAATACAGTTGTATGAGTTGGAAAAAGAATCTACAATCTTTTGTTTCTTCTATGCACTAATTTGTGCCTGCAGAGCTAGCCCAAAAGTAGAGTGTTGGTGCTGTATTGTGACTTTTTTTGCTTCAAGGAGCTCTCATGGGAAGAGATAAGTATCTCCAAGTAGACTTTGGAGATTAGGTGCCAGAATTGGGCTCTGGAGAGAACAAAAAAATGGAGTGCAATATCTGAAGATCATTATGTTCCTTGTAGACACAGTTAGACTCTTGTCACCACTCATCAGTGTGAATGATACTGTGTCTCATTTTCTTTCACATAACATGTCTTGCAAGTACTGCAGCTTAGCTATTGCTAATGATAGCAGCAGTAGCATTCAAGCATGACAGCTATTCTATATACTTTCTTTTCTGAGGTTAATAACATGTTGTTATTTACTGTTCCTGTAATTCTGAACACAGTTCATTTTTTCAGCATTTGCCTATAGTGTACCAGTACCAAGATTAAGTGTATTTCTGTGTGGAACCTCCTAGATCATGGACATGCCCTTGTTCTAAATGTTCATTAATAGATAGAGGTCTGCCATAGATAAGACCAGAACTTTGATTTTATTTTAAAGTTGTTTGGAAATTTAGTCTTCTTGATGTTCAGGAATGTTGTAGCAGTTTTTCATCCACATGTATAGATGATTCACTATTATGTGATTGCTTTAATGCCAACTACCTTTTAAAGCTCAAACATTTTATTTACTTAGCCATTTACTTGTTCTTCTTTAAAATATGTATTTTAAAATTAAAATCTAATATTCTCTGGATTTGTTCTATTTTGCTAAATGAACACTTATCTTTTGGAGTTTACATGATTATCTGGTAGCTTCTTGTTTGTCATTGTGTCATTATTAGATATGACATAATGGTCTGCAGGAATCATAGAATCATAGAATCATCAGGGATTCGAAGGGACCTTGAAAGATCATCCAGTCCAATCCCCCTGCCACAGCAGGATCACCCAGACCAAGTCCAGGTGGGTTTCAAATGTCTCCAGAAAAGGAGACTCCACAACCTTCCTGGGCAGCCCCCTCCAGCACCCTGTCCCCCTCCCTGGGAAGAAGTTATAGCACTGGTCAGGGTTGGAAAGGACCATAGGATCATCCAGTTCCAACCACCTGCCATGGGAAGAGACATCCCACTCTAGATGAGGCTGGTCAGAGCCTTGTCCAGCCCAGCCTTAAAAACCTCCAGGGACAGGAACCCAACCTCCTCCCTGGGAAACACATTCCAGGCTCTCATCACTCTCATGGTGGAAAACTTCCTCCTCACATCAAGTCTAAATCTGCCCATCTCCAGCTTTGCTCCATTCCCCCTAGTCCTGTTGCTACCTGATGCCCTAAAAAGCCCATCCCCAGCTTTTTTGTAGGCCCCCTTCAGATACTGGAAGGCCACAATAAGGTCACCTCGGAGCCTCCTCTTCTCCAGACTGAACATCCCCAAGTCTCTCAGTCTGGCCTCATAAGAGAGGTGCTCCAGCCCTCTGATCATCCTCCTCTGGACACGCTCCAGCACATCCACATCCTTCTTGTAATAATGGCTCCAGAACTGGATGCAGTACTCCAGGTGAGGTCTCACCAGCGTGGAGGGGGAGAATCACCTCCCTAGATTTGCTGGACACGCTTCTCCTGATGCAGCCCAGGATCCGGTTTGCCTTCTATCCAACCCATATGTAATGTCTGTACCACTTTCCAGACCCATAGGAAACATTTTACTGAAGTATTAATTAGTGGTTGTTACTTTTTTGGTAGCTGCAGCCCTTGTGTAGCTCTGCTTTTCTTATTTACAGCTTGTATTGTAGAGTAGATACCTCAGAGCAAACTAAGCTTCTGTCAGTTTTTATGTCTTATGTTTACAAAAGAATCATAGCCTAATTACAACTGTATTCATCCACAGGCCTCAGTTCTATATTATTCAGTATGAGGCAATAACACTGAGGCTTTGATGTAGAGCTCTTAACATGAGACAATGCAAATGACATTTACTAGCAATTTTTTTCCTCATTAATGAACAGTACTTCAGGGAGTGTAAAGGCAAGAGGCATATAATTTCTGAACTATTTAAATTGCTAATTAGATATGTTCAGGAGGTGTATTCCTAATGCAGACAATTACAACAGCTTCTAAATGTTTGCCTTACAGTTGCTAATTACTGTTGAAGCCAATTAATTGCTGTTGACTTTTTGTATTCTTTTGCATATCACCAGTTAATATTTACATTTATAATGAAGACAAAATTGGCAAACACTGTGTCATTTTGTAATGAACAATTCCAGAGTCTAAACAATGAGCACATTATCTCATTTGTGCCTGAAGAGTGCAGCTGATTAGCATATGCTCTGTGCATGCTAGAGCAATAGTGCTCTTTGTTCTACAGACTGAAAATGTCATTTAGGTGCAGCATGTACAGGTACAATGCTTCTAAGGTGCTTAGAAATGCTTGTCTTCATAAACTATTTAACAGCAAAACCAATCACACATGCCCATATATACCTGTGTAAATGGCCGTAAAATTCACAGCTCCTAAGCTCAATAAATGTGTCAAAAGCTTGCAAGATCTCTTTCAAACTAGGCACCTGAGAACAAGTGACATTTTTGCAAGTCCCTTTTAGAAAACAATAGGGTGAAATAGTCCCCATTGGCAGGTCACAAAATCAAATGCAGGGTGGATATCTTAGCCTGACAGTTTATTGCCTTAGGCTCTACAGAAGATATTACCTGTTGCAATAGAAAATAAATTTTGTCTGAATGTCCCTTTTTTATCACTGTCTTGTGGAATTTGATATAAATTATATGTCTGTTCCAGAGCTTCTTAAGAAAACTGTGAAAAACTAATCCACTAGTAGAAAAGTATTACTTTCTATAGTACACATACCGTGACGTAGCAGAATAGAGGACCTATCACGTCACATCCCGCAAGTCCGCATGCGCATAATACAACATCATACAGAAGCCAATTGTGACTTTATTTTAATTATAGAAGGCTTACTCTACAGAGCCATGAATTCTGTCCATTAAATGACCATGAAAAATGCAGCACTTAGAATGTTCCTGTCCTAAGTAAAAAGTATTAGGCCTACCTGTGGATTATTTAATTTGACTGATTATCATATTGAATACAGACAGAAGCAAGGATACATAATTTGTATATCCATGTTTTCCTAACCACATGAAAGTAAGGGTATCATAAATGCACTGTAAGTGCAATAAATGATATCTTAGTGTCAGTGCTCCCCAGTTTGCCCATATGTTTATTAATAGGAATAGTCTACATATTGTAAGGCAACTGTCTCTTGTCTTCTGTATATTCTGTATCAAACCACTGGAGAACAAGCAAATCTCATTAATTCAGTTTCCTGAGTAGCAAAAAAACTATGTACCAACACCAGTACAGAAGGCACAGAATACAGAACAGCTGTGGAAATATTATCTTCAACTAGAGTGCTAAAATATCTCTTACACCATTACCACATGGACAGAGGGATGGTCATAAGTGAAAAGCACTAGCAGATGAAATAATTCTCTTGGCATAATTCATTACCTAGAGTTTTTTCAATAAATCCCAGACTGAATTTTTTTTTCCCATATACAAAATCAACTCCATTAATGACTGCCCTTCATGTTGAAGACATGTGAATATCTGCTACAATTTATTTTCACCAAATCAAATAAACTGAAATTAATCATGGTAAATTTTACAGCTTTAATTCTACAATGGTTTGTGAAATAATCTCTGAGTAGTAATTACATCAGAGATAATGATAATACATTATTTTAAATGTCTATCATAATTATTATTAATTTTGTATTTATTGTAAAGGTACTAATGATAATAAGCCCTTTGGAGATTTAGGTGAATATTACGTTATTTCCCTATGCGTTCCTAGTGAAATGCAGAATATAGTAACCATTAACAATAGATCTCCAAAAGAATATAAACATGGAATGATTTTTGCATGAGTTTTATATGAACTGCAAATAAAAAGTATTCATTATTTTTATTTTAATTAATAAAACTGTTAAGAGCAACCAGAAAAATTCCACAAGGCTGCTTTATGTGAGAAGTGGTGCCTGTTCTCACTTCTAAATCGCTAATGCCTCTGTTTCCATAGATCTTAGAATAACCGGAAAACAAATGTAAGTTAATGTTGCATCAATGATTTTCATGAAACTTTTATTATTATTTTACTCATTATAGGAAAGTTCATGACATTCATGTAGATGGCAACAACTGAATTCACTGATTACTACAGATATAGAGACTCAAGAAAGCCAAAATAATAGCTTTTCCTCTTTTTTCCTCTAAAGAAAGACACTTACAAAGAAAAATCTTCTCATGACTTGAATTCTGTAGCCTTCCCCATATTAACATTTGGGGTTTGTTTTGTCTTGCTTTATAAGAACAGATACGGAATATTTAAACATAGGAAGGACATCCCTCTATTTTCATTGAGCTTACATATTTCTTAAGTGGGAACATTTTTTTCATATTTTTCTATTTGTTAGCTTTCCAACATCGTTTTGACCGCTGTTGATGCTGATTTTTCAGTTTATTTTTTTCTAATTAGAAAGAGTCCATGTAAAAATGAACCCATACAAGCTGGGAAGTTCAGTTATAAATTGTAACGCATGAACTTTTATACTGGGCAGCTGTGATTATTTCATAAAGTTTGGAGTTTGGTCGGTATTGTTGGGATGACAATATAGCCATAAATATCTCATTAAAGTCTTACTTGTCTAGATCAGGATGTACCAAGTAAAATAGGTCCTATTCTGATTCTGATATGCTCTTGTAATCACTACAGGAATGGCAACAGTGAAATAAAGTGTCCATTAAAATAACCTGCATTTGGAAGATCCTGAATATTTGGAGAGATTCCAGAGGAAAATAATCAGAAGCATAAGTCGCACTTACAGTGTAATACAGAAGTTAAATAGATTGAACTTAACAGATAGAAGATTGAGAAACCATTTGTTCTTTGGTCTGAATCCATAAATCCAGCAGTTTCAGTGTTGCAAAGAATTACAATTTACAGCTTAAGACATAGCACCTGGGTTCATCAGATCTGGATTTTAGTTTTACCACGAAGAACTTTTCAGGCTTCAGTCAAAATAATTAAGCTATGCATGACTGTGTTTGTTTCAGTTATGTAAAGTTCAGTGCACTAAAAAGTAATACTCAAAGAAAGAACCTTCAAATATTTTATTTACTCTCTTAGGCTCTCTAATAAATCCTGGAAATCAAGTTGTATGATGATTTCAGTGGTTAACTGTCAGTCCTAGTACTCCTGTGGAAAAAAATTGTCCGTTTACCATGACAAGCTACAATTTCTCTATTCTGTTGAGATCTTAAATAATACCACACAATACTATCCTTTATAGTACTTTATGAAGTGATTATACTAAGAAGGACATTAATGTGCAATGTAGATATTACATAGGGTTTGCAGAGATCCCAGCATATCTATGTTCTGCATTATGTTTATATTTTAATCTTTGAATAAAAATATTTTAGTATTTGAATAAAATACTATTCTTCAGATACTACCCCCTGTTGAAATTAAAATAACAAATCAATAATTATTCCTAATAGTTTATATCTATTTGATGCAATCTGATTCTAATTTTTCAAAGCTAAGAAGGAGGATAACATCACAACTACATCTTTTAAATCCAACTTTGCATTCTTCATCCTTCAAATGAATGGCATTTCTTTTTTTCAGCAAAATGGGAAGGACTGTGACTACAGAATTACAGAATTATTGGGTGTTTAGGTTTGGGAAGACAGGTGTCGGTTAGGGAGAGCTGGAGTCTCCCTTGGAATGGAGACTGTCAACCCCCTCCCTCCAGAATATTATAATTTTGCAATTTAAGGGGCTTTCAGGCAGAAGATTTTGGGAAAAGGAACAACAATTCTTTATTAAGAACACTAAGAAAACCCAACAGTACACCCAAACAACCAGAAAAAAGAAAGTCCTAGGGATCCCGACAGAGTCAACCTGCTGCAGTTAGAGAGGGTGGTGGCTGGGATGGGATGGCTGTGGCTCTCTTTTCCTCGGTGTGGGCGCAGACGGAAGACTGCAGCAGGCAGGAGGCGGCAGAGAGCGGCTGGAAAGTGTCCGCGGTAGCCAGGAGCCGGGCAGCCACAGCAGCAGCTCTGTTCGGCTCAGGAAACAGTGGGGACTCCAGGGCAGGAGGCAGAAGGTCTCAGAGGGAGGCTGGATGCCATGGAGCAGCAAAGGCAGCGGTTGCAGAGAAGCGGCACTGAAAGCACGCAAAGAGGCTTCAGCTCGGCACCACAGGGTCCCCCAGAACCGGAAACCCAGTAGAGACTGCGAGCCTCCGCTCAGCTCCAGGCCGCTGCTGCCGCGCGCACTTTTTTTTTTTCAAGCCCCGCTACACGCAGGTGCCGCAGCTTCAGCGGCTCCCGGGGATCGGCTCCGCGCGGCCGAACACCCCACCGCTCCCTCCTCCCACTCTCATACAAGAGATAAAACCACATATCCTCCCAACCGCTCCCAACAGATGAAAATAGAATACAAACTTTATATTCCACAACCCAAGACATTGGGTCTGGAAAACTCCTCTGTGATCACCAAGCCAAGCCCATGACGTAAAATCACCATATCAGGTAGACCATGGCACTAAGCATGACATTCAGTCTTTTCTTAAACAACTCCAGGGATGGGGACTCCACCACCTCCCTGGGCAGTCCGTTCCAATGTCTAGCCATCCTTTCCATGAAGAAGTGCTTCCTAACATTTAACCTAAACCTTTCCTGGAACAGCTTCAGGCCATGCCCTCTTGTCCTATCACTAGTTGCCTGGGAGAAGAGCCCTCCTCCCACTTGTCTATAACCTCATGTAGTTATAAAGAGTGTTAAGGTCCTCCCTGAGTCTCTCTTTTCTAGATTAACCAACCCCAAGTCCCTCAACCTCTCTTCATAAGACTTTCCCGCTAGTCCCTCCAGTAGCCTAGCTGGTTTTCTCTGGATCCTCTTCAGCATCTCAATGTCTTTCCTGAAGTAAGGGACCCAGAGCTGCAAACAGTATTTCAGGTGAGGTCTCACCAGTGCCAAGTGCAGAGGGAGAATTACATGCCTAGTCCTGTTGGCCTTGCTATGCCTGATACAAGCCAGGATGCCATTGCCCTTTCATGCCACCTGGGCACACTGCTGGCTCATATTCAGCCAATTGTCGACCAGTACTCCAGTTCCCTCTCCACCAACCCCCTCTACAGCCACTCAGCTGCCAAAATGTAGCACTGGGGGTTATTATAGTCAAAATGTAGGACCCTATACTTGACCGTGTTAAACCTCATGCCTTTGGCATCTGCTCATTTACCCAGCCTGTCCAGATCTCTCTGCAGCTTCCTTCAGCAGACCAACATTCCCCCCTCAGCTTGGTGTCATATGCAGATTTACTAAAGGACGATTCCATCATCTTTTCTAGGTCAATAAAGATGTTGATCAAAGCTGTAGCTCAGACATTGTTAGAAATTAGGCTAAAATATCCTGATATTTTTTGTTATCATTATATGGATGACATTCTTTTTGCAGGAAAAGAGAAGCAACAACTCCTTCTGATAGTTCAAGAAACATGTACTGCCATGGAAGAATCAGGCCTACAGGTTGCCCCAGAAAAGTTTCAAATTCATCCCCCATGGAAATACTTAGGGTGGAAATTATTAGCAGTCACCATAGAACCCCAACAGATCAAACACTGAATTATTTGCAGAAGCTTTTGGGAAATATTCATTGTATTAGACCTTATTTTGTATCACTAACTCAGATTTAGCCCCTTTGCTGGATCTTCTTAAAGGAGAGAGAGCACTGGCATCAGCTTGAATGCTTACAAGTGAGGCTATATGAGCTCTCGAAACAGTAAATAAGGCCCTCAGAAATAAAAGGCCCACAAGCAACTTAGAAGACATCCTGTATATTTATTTGTCTTTGTTACCTTGAATCAAGCCCACGGCTTGATTGGACAATGGGTGGCTTCACTTTTGGACTCTCTCATGGTCTTGGAATGGACTTTTTATCCTACCAAACCAAAATGACTGTACCTATGCAAATTTAAATGATTGCTAATGTTATCATGAGAGGAAAAAAGAAGGTTTTACAAATATTTGAGAAAGAACCTAAGTGTATATGTGCTCCCATAACAACTGAATCTCAAGTGATGTCTAGCTAACACATTTGTATTTCAGGTTCCCATGGAGGGTTTTGATGGAACCATGGACATTCATTATCCTTCTTACAGACTGATACAGGTATATGAAGGTATAGTGCTTGTTTCTTTCCCTGTATGCAGCAAAACACCTGTATCAGGCGTAACAGTATTTACTGATGTATCAGGAACAACATGAAAAGCAATTTTAACATGGCATGATGGTCAACGATGGCAGGACTGCATTTTTACTCCACAAGATTGTCCCCAATTGTAGAATTGTTTGCACTTATCCAAGTTTGTATGCTATGGAAAGATGTTCTTGCTAACCTGGTGATAGACTCACAATATGTTGCTCACATAGTGCAGAGATTGGAGAAATCATGGCTTAAACATGTGAGCAATAAGCAATTATGGTTTTTACTGACTTATCAGGAACACCTCTATTATGTGCTCCACATTAGAAGACATACACGTTTACCAGGATTTTTAGAGGATAATGCGTGGGCTGATCGACTCACCCTATCTGTTGGTGTTGTCCTGGCCACTTGGGGTGATGAGAAGGCCTGGTGGGAGAATGTAGGGATGAAACCAGGGAAGCCAAGGCCTCCTTGGAATTAAACCTTGCAAGAGAGGTCAAGGGTAACAGAAAGGGTTTCTTCGAATACATTGCAGGTAAAACTAAACCTAGAGGAAAAGTGATACCCCTGCTGAATGAGCTGGGTGCCCCAAAGACAGAGGATGCAGAGAAAGCAGACATACTGAACACTTCCTTTGCTTCCATCTATACTTCTGGGAGCTGCCCTTGTACCAAAGCCCAGACTGCTGAGGCTCCAGAGGAACTTGAGGCAAAACAGGAGCCTTCCTTGGTTGATGAGGACTGGGTTAGGGATGTGTTGAGCAAACTAAATGTACATAAACCCATGGGTCCTGATGGGATGCAACCGCATGTGCTAAGGGACAGAGCGGAAGTCATTGCTAAGCCACTGTCCATCATCTTTTCTAAGTCATGGGGATCAGGAAAGGTGCCTAGAGACTGGAGGTTAGCAAATGTCACTCCCATCTTCAAAAAGGGTAAGAAGCAAGACCCAGGTAACTATAGACCGGTCAGCCTCACCTCCATCTCAGGAAAGGTGATGGAACCATTTGTCCTGGATGTTGTCTCTAGGCACATCAGGGACAAGAGTGTCATTAGGGACAGTCAG
>VZRI01001001.1:3835-21278 GCA_013397515.1 Upupa epops | reverse complement strand
GCCCCTGTGGTCAGGCACCAAGGGAAGTAGAGGGTTAAGAGCTCACCTCTCTCTGGCATCTTCAAAGTCGTTTAGACTGTAGCTCAGCTTTGGAGGTGCTGCCCTTACTCTGGCCCACTGCCAAGGACCGGAATGAGCTGGTGCTTCTTCTTTGTATCTGAGCCCTCAGCAAAAGAGGGGAGGCTGCAGGTTCACCCTCACAGAAGGGGGTTTGCAGGTACAAACGGCTCATCTCCTCAGTCTTTGTGTCTGAGCTCCTATGCAAAAGAGGGCTGTTGCTATCCTCACAGCAGAGCTGTGGTGGCAGGGGTTTGAGAACTATTGCTCACCCCCACACCACCCTTCAGAGGGCCGGGGTGTGGGGGGGCTCTCTTCTAGAGGAGCTCTCTGCCTCTCAAAAGGTGTAGCAGCAGAGGCAGGAGAAAGGACAAAGATGGTGCAGAAAACAAAGAGAAGAAGAAAGAAGCAAGAAGTACCTTCCCTTTATGGACTATGTCCACCAATCAACTGTAGAGTCCTCACACTGATGCAGGAGGTCTGCTAGGAAAGCTACCTCCAACTTCAAAATAAAATGCTTATTCGGCATAAAATAACCACAACTAATATTTGAAAATTTGGTAATTTTCAAACCAGAACAGATCCTGTCATCCAGATCATGTGTGTTTCTCTTGCAACTTGAAAAGCATGTGAATACAACAGGGCAACAGTAGATTCTTTGAGATAGTAAGTTTTTCTAAGACTAAAAAACCCTAGAAATTACAATTGTAACAGACTGCCTTTTGCTGTCTGAGATAGAGATACCTGTAAGGTTTGTTTTGTGGACCCAGCAAAAAAAATTATGTGAAACACAAGCACTGCTCCCAGATTGTCTTTTAACAACATGATTTTACCCTGAAATGTATTCTGCCCTACAAGTACTATCCTTTTTTTTTATTCTGTTTTAGAGATACATATATCTTTTCATATGAGATTTCACATAAAACAATAGCACATTTCCTTTCTTTTCATTGACCAGCTTCTTATTTTTGTGCACACACCTCAGTTAGTTCTTTGGCCTTGACTAGATTGCAAATTGAAGTAAAAACTGCCCTCTTATTATCTGTGTTTGAGAAGTTCACAGTACAACTGGACTCACTTTGATCAAATACATTTCACCCCATTATGCTGTAAGAATGAGGAAACATTTTATTCTCTCTGCATCCATGCATTCATATTTATTTTGTCTCACAGCTCATGTTTCTAAATGGTCATTCTCATTAACGATTTCAATTTCAAACAGGTCTCCTCAGTGAACCTTCAGTGCTTCTGTTGTTTTAAAACAAACATGAAAACACAAAACACAAACATATCAGTTCTACAGTAGGATAAATCAAACCCTCTTCCTCTTCTGCCTAAACCTAAATGAAAAATGAGAGGGAAGATCAAGGAAAAGTCAACAGATGCAATTTTGCAAACATTCTTAGTTTCTTTTTCTCCTTCAGAAGGAGAAGAGAATACTTATCATACCTACTTTAATATATATGAAGACAGAATGCACTTTGGAGACACAGTTTAGACTTCATTTTGATAGTTCAGTGTATTATCAGATTGATATTTATGTAAATTCCATGGTAATCCATCATTTACTTATCAGCAAGATTAAGATTACTTTAAGATGTTAGAAATCCCTAGGGATTTTTTTGTCTGTTTGGATCATTAGGAGAAATCTTACCTTTTGGGGGGTCTATTTAAAGTATTAAGACACATTACACCTTTGCACACAATAATTTATCTTAATTTCCCAGCATAATCCCTGGAGAAAGTGTTTCTCACATTCAAGTTGAAAAGTTATTTTCCACTCTTGAGACACACAAAGACTTCCCAGTAGATCCAGATGAGCTTTTCCCCCTTCAGTTGTGATCTGCAGAGTGAGATCTAATACCTTATCCTTCATCTGGTTCCTCTGGGTGTTCTAACCTGCTGTAACATACCCAGGCAATTTAGTCCTTCATTGAGACATGTTCCCTCCCTGGCAAACCACTATTTCACACAGAAAAACAGGAGTTTTATTATAAGCTTTTACCCTAACATAATGACTGTAAAGCTTTCCAGCATTCCAGACAGCATGCAGCTAAAAAACAAGACAGTTCTCTCCTTCCTAGTTCACTCTCATGCTGCCACTCGTAGTTCCTGGATCTCTGTGCTCTGTACTGACTGAAATTTTATTCTTCATTTAAAAAACAAACCAAAACCAGGATAAGCTACTGAAGCCTGTATTTCAAAACCAGATTGGAATAAGGTTTTAAAAATGTCTTCTAAAAAAGTAGCTATTATGTTCACTTTAGTCTTTGATTTGTACAAAGTTTATATCACTCTACAAACTATATTTGGCTATTAAACTGTTTCTAACTCAACATTCCATCCTTAAGATCAAAGTGTAGATCAAGTAGGAGGGATGAATTCTAAGATCTGGTGGTATATTTAAGTCAATAGCAAAACCTTAGCACCATATTGTTATGTATATGATATTAGCAAATAGAATTCCTATGTTTTGACTGCTGTCCCTTACAGTGATGAAGCCATGTTAGCCAAGGCGTAAGTACTTCATTACTGTTACATTCAGCATCACACTGGCCAGTCATTATTAGCAACTAATGTGAAGTCATAGGCTAGAAGACATTATAATGGAAAAGTTCACAGTGAAGATAGCATTCCCTGTAGTATACCTTCCACACACTCCCTGGAATAGCAGAAGTAGTTGGTAAGGTACCATTCTGTGGGGGAAAAAATAAAAGAAGAACAACAACATTCTATTTCTTATATCTAACTTAAATAAATTATATACTTTAAGTACATAAATGTCTAAACATTAAGTGTTTTTCAATGTTGAGTAATTAATTGACTCATACCCATCCATTTATAATATTATGGTCACATAATCACAGATATATTTTATTAAAATTCCATAGGTTGACAGTAACTTCGCATCAAAATAACAAAACCTTTCAAATGAGATATAAAAATTTTCTCATTGTAGACAGCAAAGTACCATTATGTTCTTCTGGAAACACTCCCAGCTAATGAACTAGCACATCAAGGCATTTATACAACTAAAGGCATGTTTCCCCCCCACTTCCTGGCTACATGAAAATTACTTCCAACCATACACAGAGCACAGTTCCTTCCAACTTACACCATTATGATCACTTAAGTAATTATCTTAAAAATGCTCTACACTAACACAGAAGTGGCCTGTAGCATCTTAAGACCATCTTATGAAATAGCCTCACTAGCCGTACTATAGGGTCTCTTGCCAAGAAGGTCTACAAACCCCAATATCCAAACAAGTATTCACTTTGCATACATAATGTGAAGGCTTTCACCTTCGAGAAAACTCAGATGTTATCCTAAAAATCTAAACGGTAGAGTTAGGTATTGAGTAATCTGTAGTTTCACAGGGGAAGCCCAAATTCTACAAACAACTTAGCCCATTAAGCATGGGTTTCAGTCATCAGCTAGTTGAATACCAACTTTTTGAAGACCAGTAATTATCTACACACTAATGGGTATCAGGTCTTTTAGATCTCAGTTTTGTGACTGACCTCAAGGATGATCTACAGCTTCTAGAACAGAGATAACAGTTTTCTGTTGGCAGATAACAGTTCTCCAAAATCCAGAATTAATGTTACCACTTTTCTGAGAAAATCTATGTGAGCTAAAAGAAAAACATTGGAGATACTAAGTTAGCAGCTTGTTGGTCTCAGATCCTTAATCACAGAATTGGAAAGAAAACATATCCATTGTACACTATCAGGAAATGCAGAGGATAGATCCTCGGGCTGATGAAATAAATTTGTAAGAAGTAGGCTCATCCTTCAGCAACTCTGGCTAACAGGGCTTCTATGAGTTACCTTGTCCACACACAACAGTCCTAGCACTCATTTCCCATCTGTAAATGTGTGAATTTCATGTTTCCTGTTACAAATTATTCTTTCTCACAATATTTCTAAGTGAACAATGCAGGGAGCCTGGTTACTTCTTGTATCATGACTCGGGTAATTATTTGACTAACAGGGCACTTGGTTCAGCTCTCAGAGGTAGCTGAGCCCAAGAACATTAAAAGAAGTTGTCACAACAGTACTTTTCTTTCAAAGTCTGTTGTGGGAATGTTGTGCAGTTGGAATATAAATTAGTGTTTGGAGACCACCAGAATGGTTGTGTACAGCTGGTTAAATGAAGAAGTGGACATTTTCTGCTTAAAGGCAGAAAAATCGTACTCCAGGAGCCAAATTGTAGTCCAGAATGATGGGGTGTTTGAATAATCTACTCATTCCCATTATAAAGACTTCCTACTTTCTTCCATATATTTAGGATCAAGAGCTAAAACTCTAAAGTTGATTCCTAATTATAGGAAACCAAGTCTTTATTTCACTTGTTAAAGAAGCAGACATATTCCTAAATGCAGAGAATTCAAAGCTCCATAGGCAGAGAAGTTCAGTTGAGCTATTCTCCTACCTAAACAGATTGAGAGGTCCCTTATTTAAAGGAAAATATTCAAATGCAGATGGCTAAGCAGCACCAGGTCCAGAATTTCAGTCCTTTATCTCTCTAAGCTTCAACCAACATCAAACAGAAGTCTGGCCCAATAAGTATCAAAAAAATGGCCTTTCATGTGCTTTAGGCTTAAAGCTCAGTTACTTTTTAATCCAAACTTCCAGGCCAAGCTGTGCCCTTACTGAAGTGTCAGGAAATAAGCTGTGCATTTTGTGCAGTTATACCAGCTACAGAGAAGTAAAAGATTCCAAGAAATAGTAGCCATTATATTTTAGAAGTCCTGATGTGAAGCAACAATCTCTCAAATACTAACCATGTAATATTGTCTGCTAGACTGGCATTTGAATAGTGCACAGCAAGAAGGAACTCATCTTTCTTCAAAACTAACAATCATAAAGTTGTTTCCAACTAGAGAGGCTCTCAGCCTCCTTAACGGGAATTGTAGGACAAAACAGAATTTGGAGAAGGGGTAGCAAAAATAAATTAGATTTTATAAATGCCTTTATTTTCACTAAAATTATTGGTTTAGTTTGATTAGGATTTGTACCTATAAGTATTTGTCAGTATTCAGACAGAGCTGCAGCCTTGGCACACAATCCATCTTCCAATCCAACTTGGTGTACTGACAGCATTTAGTCCTTGTCCAGGGGCTGGATTCTCAGATTTGCAGAGATTTCTGGAACCCATCCAAGTTCAAATTACTGCTCTCTGCCTGTGACTACAAGCACATAGGAATGAATGCACTCTTAGTAAGTTTGCTGACAACACCGAACTCTATGTTGAAGTCAACACACTGGAGAGAAGGGAGGCCATCCAGAGGGACCTTGTCAGGCTCAAGAGGTGGGCTCATACAAACTGCATGAAGTTCAACAAGGGCACATGCAGGATTCTGCACCTGGGTTGAGGCAATCCCATGCATGAATACAGATTGGGAGGAGAAAGAATAGAGGACAGCCCCGAGGACAAGGACTTGGGGATGCTGGTGAAGCAGAACTTGAACAGGAGTTGTCAGTGTGCACTTGCAGCCCATAAAGCTAATCATGTCCTGGGCTGCATGAAAAAAAGCACTGACAGTTGGTTAAAGGAGGTGATTCTCTCCCTCTAGTCTGCACTGGTGAGCAGAGAGAAGGACAGTGAGCTCCTGTAATGTGTCCAGCAGAGAGCAACTCAAATTATCAGAGGGCTGGAACACTTCCCTTATGAGGACAGGCTGAGCAAGTTGGGATTGTTCAGCCTGTGCAGGGGGTTGATCCCTTCCAATCCTAGATGTTCTTTGATTCTATGAACAATCCTGCTCAGAGAAACTTGAGATCAAGAGAGATTATATCACTTTGAGGACTGAGGTGAATCCAGAAGCCTGTGGGAGAGTCTCAAATAAAATCAAGTCATGGAGAAAGGCTACAGTAGGAACATGTATATTCTGCCACTCAACATAGCCGGCAAAGGTGTTTAGCTTCTATGAATGCACAAAGATCCTCAAAGAGTAGACTGATGGCAAGGACCAGGTGTAATACCTCACAGAACACAAATGGAAAAAGCAAGGTGGGATAAATTTCACAAAAGGAGCTGTAAAACAGGTGGATACAGGACTTTTAGAAAAAAGAAGAAAAAAAATATTTCATTCTACATAAAGAAACAAAAAGAATTTATGGAACTCTCCTGTGGAATGACAGTCTGAAATGTGAGCTGAGATGGAGATATTAATGAAGAGCCATAGCAACTATCAAAAAAATACATAGAGGGTATTATTCAGACAGTGGGAAGATGTTCCAGGCACAAGTCTTTGTTCCCATAGAGGACTAGTACAGGATAGACCAACCAGAAAGGTGGTCTAACAAATACAAAAGAAATACGATTAGGGATATGATAGTCACTGATATTCTGTGCTGTTGTACTGTGCTGTGCTATAGTAACCTGCAGATGGAAGAATTTGACATCTTGAGGAAAGAGCAGGAGAAAGATGCTGGACGTTAGACAAACAGATTTCAGTCCATTCAGAGAACTACTGGCAGGTTTTCAGAGAAAATTTTACAGAAGACAGGAAATAATGAGGCCTGATCTTCAAAGATAGCCTCCTTGAAGCACAAAGATGATCAAGGAAATGCATCAAGTTTTCAGTAAATTTATCAAGGTTTTGGATGGTTTTGCCCAAGTCAAGCCAGTCTTTGTTTTTGCCTGGGACTTTAGAAATGTTTTTTTGAGCACTCCTTGTTTTATTTTTCAACTCATTGTCACAGTAACTAAATTAATTGATTGATCTCATCTGAGACCTGACCAACCAATGAGACATTGGTACTTCAGATTCTTGGCAATCATGAATATTTGTAAGTTAAATGATTTCCACGTGTTTTAGATAATGTTACATACAAAAATAGGAACCCAAGTAGAATGTATGCAATCACATTGTTTAAGTGTTCTATTTTGTAGCAAGTACGATGTACAATATCATGCCCAATACATTTTCACAGTGCACTGTGGTATAATTCTCACTCAGAATGAATGATACATACAAAGCAAATGTTTAATCTCTCCTGGATGAGAGGTTACTTTCATGGGAAATTCATTTCACAACAATTTTGTATCTGTGATACTTAAGAATGGTCTTCGAGATCACTGAATGAACCAGAAATCTTCTGGGGAAATGATACTACATTTCCCCTCACAATTTAGGTCATCTATGGTTTGAAAAACTATGTTTCTGTCAGGATGTAAAGGTGTCCTTAGTGAAATGAAAAGGGCTCAATAATAAAACTGTCTGAAGTGGGGAATGTGTGCTATAGGAAGTAATTTCAGTAGGACACAAAAGAATATAAATTGAACGTTAGAAATGGAAGCCACATAATAACTTCTCAAGAAAACAAAATGGTAACAGATGCATATCAAATTATCCTGTTATAATGAAGGAAAACCTGGACAAAGAAGAGGAATAAATGCATACTTGAAAAGTAAGAGAAACATGCCTGCAAATACCCTTCCTGCTTCCTCTGAAATTTTTTCAGACCAGTCTACTTTTTCTGCTAAAACACAACAACATTGAGACACTGAAACTTCATGGAAAATGTACATTATTTTGTAGTTCATGATCATGATGTTGCTGATAATTCATAAGGATTCATTCTTAAAATCTCATTGATTTGTTGCTTTTTAAATTGCTTTTATTTTAAAGGGGCTGATAATGAATTTGGTATGGAAGCAAGAAATTAGAGGAAAGTGATAGAACAGTTTATAAGAGGTTTTGAACACTTTACACAGTCAGAGATGCACACAGTAAAGGACTTCAGAGAGCTATATTCTTTTGATCCTATTATTTTCCCTCCTCAGATGACCCAACTTCAATACTCAACCAAAAGAAAATAGAACAAAAAAACCAACCACAAACTGGTCCATAGATGGAAATGAGATACAAGTGAAATAAAAGGGGGAGTAGAGGGTGGGGAGTGGAGGGTGTGTGTGTGTGTGTTTAAGTTTCATAAAGTTTTCGTATTTTTGACTGAATAAAATGTCTATGTCTTAAAAAAAAAACAAAAAAAAACCCCACAGGATTTTTTCATGTTTAAAGATTGCTGGGAATCCATTTGATGGATGGATACCTGTGTTCAGAATTACCTATTTAAAGAAAGCTTATTCCATAAAGATACTTCTAATCTATAAATAATTTACATAGACATCTCAGTACCATCAATAACACCATATGAAGAAAACTTCTCTTCTTATAAGAGCCAAAATGCTGAATGACATGTCCAGTTGTTTTTCTTGCATCATATTCCAATATACAAATCCTTTTTTACTGTCACTTAGACTCAATGGTTTATATAAAGCTGCATTTTGCCTGTGGCTCTTTAGTTCTTGACTGAAAGGACTAATGAAGTTGTCTTGTATACATTGTACACTGGTCCCTGTGTTATTTTTGGAATCACAGAATCATCAAGGATGGAAAAGACCTTCAAGATCATCAAGTTCAACCACCTGCCCTACAAGCCCAAACCGCTAAACCATATTCCTAAAACACCCTGTCTGCCTGTGGTTGTCCCCTCCAGGGACAGTGACTCCACCCCCATCCTGGGCAGCCTGTTCCAAGGCTTCCTCACTTTTTCTGGAAAAAAGCTTTTCTTGGGATCCAATCGGAACTTCTGGCACAACCTGACCCAATTTCTATCACTAGTCCCTAGGGAGAAGAGGCCAACACCTGCCTCACTCCAACCTCCCCTCAAGTAATTGTTAGATAGGCAATGAGGTCTCCATTCAGCCTCCTGTTTTCCAGGCTGAGCAAACACAGCTCCCTCAGCCTCTCCTCATGAGACCTGTTCTCCAGACCCCTAACCAGCCCAGCTGCCTTTCTCCGCCCACTATCCAGCTCCTTGATGTCTCACTACAGTGTCCAAAACTGCCACCACAGCTTGAGGTGCAGCCTCCTTAATACAATTGTGGAGAATAACTGTGGCAAAACACTCCAAAATTAAGAGCTACATTTCTATCCCCCAAAATACCTCTCACACAGGTAGCTTCCTCTTTAGCGTCCCAGGAAGACAATAACATCTTGGTGATTTTTGTAATGCCCTAGTGACTGCTTCCTGTAAAATGTGCTATTCAACTGCTTCTATGAACTTCAAAACATCTTTTTTTAGATGGATTTTTACAACACTACCTGTGTTGGTATGAACTTTGACTGAGTGGGATTTGAAATGAGAATCCTCTTTTTGTGGGATTGACATCATTTCCAAGGAGACACAACAATTGGATATCCCTTCCCATAAACGTATTCACCAAGGGAATTTGTGGAATTCAGAACTGCATTGCTCTGAAGGTCTTTTCAGAGTTTCCTACAGCTAGCTGAGCAGCAGACTCTCGGTTCACCAGTTGTGTGGGACAAGCGGCAGACACTTTATCTTCTATATTTATTAATCTTCATCCTTTTCTCTCTCCTGGTCAGGTGGGATTTGTTTTTTGTGGTGTTTGGCACACAGTGTAGTGGGAAAAGCAGTGGACAGAAGTCAAAAAACCCAGCCCACGTCTTTCCTATCTCATAAAATGTTTTTCTCTTTATTATTTCTGTTAATAAACTTCTTATCTTTATAGTAATTTGCTAGATTTTTCTATTGACCCTGAGAGTTACAAACAAAACCCATCACACCATCCTTTGAAGGGAAGACCCAGCAGAGTGGCCATAGCCCTTTAAAGCCAGAGAAGTAAGAAAAGCAACCCTCTAACATCTTCACTGCAGAAAGTTAGAAGATCACAGTTATAAAGCGTTAAGTTGTGTGGGCATGGACAGAAGTGTACAAGGGGCATCTGTAAAACCTGAGGGACAGGTAAAGGTACTAGACTACCACCATCTTCATCTGACTACCTCCAGCCTAGATTTATGCATTATGAACTATTCCACGTGTCTGAGATTCTGAATTAAAAGCCACCTTCACTTCTAATGAAATGAGAATCTTTTAAGTGCAAGAAAAATGACACTGATCTTTACAGACATGTTTCATTTCTATTTTTCTTACAAAATCAGAAAAAAACATCAAAGCATTTGCACTCATGTACTTTCATTGTGAGATGTTTTTAGAAAGCATCACCTGAGACAGTGGCAAAGTTTGAAAAGGAAACAAGCCATCCTCCAAGCAAGCTCAAGCCCACCCTTCACAGTAATCAATTAATCTCTAGGATGGCTAAGCGATCTATGACTGAGAGCGAGCTAGTTAGCAAGTTATCTGAGTTCATTTTAAAATATAGAGACCACGTCTGGTAAAACTGCCAATATGAACAATGTTAGAAGGTGAAGCATGACCCTGAGTAATGCAATTAGACCCTTTCCACTCCATGATTGCATCAGATACAGAAACACTGCTAAGTAAGGTCCTTATTTTTCTCTACAAGAGCTCACAGCAGTTCACTCTATTATTCACTTCACCATGAGCTACACTCAGCAAGAGACCAAGAGGAATTTCAAGGTTGACCCAGGAAGGGACCACGAAAGAACAAAGTTTCAAATTTAAATTAGTTGAAGGGCTAAACTCTTGGCTTGACCTTCTGCCATGCTGCATATGTTCTTAACAAGCGCACTTATTCATTCAGCTGACATTAAGGAGCATGTTTTTACATGGAACAACTGTGGCTGAGTGAATGATTATGCTAATCATAGGTCACTCTTCCCAATATATTTTACATGGCATAAATCCCAGGCTCCTTCATTTTAAGGAAGCACAGACAAAATGAATCACAATTATTAACTTTTCCAAGCATTGTTTTATTATTGCATTAATTATACTGAATCAATTACCATGAAAAGTCATTTAAAACTAGTATTGTGATGATTTACAACTTCAGTAGTTCTTTACTTAACAGATACTGTGCTTGTATATTAAACTGTTTTAACAGAATTATATCATAATAATAAGAAGCTATAATGCCTTACGTCTCCAGTGCAACGCTGCAGGTTTTGTTTCAGTGACTACTTAGCTATCAGAGTATGATTCCATACCCCAACACCCTCTGCTCCCAAGGATCTGAAATTGTGTAAACAGAATCTAAGGTCAGAACATAAATGATATAGAAGATGCTAGTGAATGATTTTAGAAAAGTTTTGGTTTATCCCCTGGGAGCAAAATTGAATGAGCAGGGTTGGATGCATCCATAGATAGAGTCTGTATCCATAGTGTGGGATCCAACAGAGCCATGGTAGTGAACTCTGATAAGCAATAATAAATATCAAGTGAACATCATCAAAAACCATCTCCTAAGAGCTCTCTGATACCATGCCATTGTGACCTGTTAATGAAACATAATTCCTCACTGTTTAGGAAGTGTTATTTCTTTATTTGTACAACCAGGTTATAAGCTGTCTTTAGCCAGTTCTGATCTAAGATTGTGTGTGGCATTAAATCTGTTTAGGTAGCTCTCTGAGCATGTTAACCTCAATTTGTTTATGTTTAGACCAACTTGTAGTTTCAGATCACCTTCTAGTCACCTTAACAAGCCGATAACATTTGGTTATAGTGCAGATAGAAACCAGCTAAAATAATGCAATATTATTTCATATTTGTGTTTTTCATAGCAAATTTGTGCTTTTTGAATTCCCGGATAAACTATCACTTCTGTAATGTTAGTATTCAGGAACTTGGCAGGAAGAATTGCTTTGGATTGGGATACTGTGCATATGGGAGGAAGATAAGTGAGAAAACACAGTTATCCACTCAAAAAAAACCCCAAACCAACAACTCAATACGTTCAGCACAACATAGGACACACAAGAAGAAACTCCTTAGAAAACACTTAGATACACCAACCTGGACAGCTTGTCCTGTAGTTCCATCAGTGCAACTGGAGACTCTCTCTGCTTGCATTGCAGGAAAGAGCAAAGTTCCTGTTGTTTAATGCATGAATGTAACCACAGAAACCTTTCCAATCACATACTGATTTATACAGTGAAAATATAGACAATTTTGTCCACCTCTTTTCTGAAGAGGTGAAGTACTGAACAGTTAAGCCATTTCCCTATGGCTTTTTAAACTCAGAGCATCCCTACATGAGTGTTCCCCAGCAGAGGCTGTCTCCTAAGGAGAATAATGTTTTTTTAAAACAAAGCTGTAGGTAAGGAGTTTTTAGCTAACCAAATATTATAAAATGTGTTCATATGCAGAATGGTTGAGTAGGATGCTGCTAGCCATTGGCTCCCTAGTACCTTTTAGGAATACATAAATGTAAAATATATTTTTTTTTTTGTAAATATAAACGACCTTACAAAAACTCTAAGGCGACAAGAAATCCTGTAAAACACAAGCATCACTTCAAGCAATTTAAACTTATTGCACCTATCTAATGGAGTTTGAAATGAACCTCTCTTGATTGCCAACTCATTTCAGGGCAAAGAATAGGGTGGGGGTTTTTCTTTATCTTTATTCCTTTTTTTCTTGTATGTTGATCTGAACAGATTACTAAGGTATTACCGCACAAGTATTCACTAATCTCTAATTAGCATTTCTAAATCCTTGCATTTTGAATTCAACACGCATGAAGTCTAATCTTTGCCGCTGCAATTAGACTCACTTATTTAATACATTTTATGCTAATGAATATTGTTCTAAATTTGTTTGTCATGGGATATTTCACAGAAGAACGATTGAGCTGACAAAAGTAAGTGACAAAATATTCATGGGACACTTCTTCAATAGTAGGGTGCTTTTGTGACTTGGTTGTTTATAGTTTGGTTTTTTTTTTTTTAAATAATATTTTTCCTCCTATTTTATATAAGACCAACATTTGCCCATCTTAGTAACCTAGCAATTTATTCAAATATCTCAGTGTGATAAAGACACATTAGCCTCCAGCTGCAACAGAGGTTGTCCTGCCATGAAATGATGGCTGTGACTTTTCTGTTTATTAAAAAGAACCAAAGGTTCATACTATCTCCTCTCAATGCATACAAACTTTTAAAACAGTGAGAAGTTTCACACTCATGCAAGCCTTAATGTACAGCTTGGTAGAGTTCGGCTCACTTCCTGCCTTTAATGTCTGGCCAAATAACAGCAAGTCTCTCTATAAAGATCCTTTTACCTAAAGCAAACCAACACAGCTGAAATCTGTACAATCTGTATTTTACATCCAGTTAAGATAATGCAGATAAGATAATGATGATACACTGGATGATGATGATACAGATTGAATCCAGAGAGGGCTAAGCCAGAGACAGGTCTGGTGTCTAAAGTTTCTTACACAGTCTGACCATCCTGTGCTGCTGCATGTTACCATGGTGCCATTTGCTTTTTAAATTTAAGCTGAGGACTGAGAACATTTAAAGCAACAATTGCCCAGGTATTTACCAGGAAAGCACAAGAAACAGAAATAATTTACTAAGCCTGGGTGCTTTGGTTGGTACCTTGTCTTTTTGACCAGATTGAAAAGATTGACCAGATTCAACAAGACTGAAAGACCAGCCATCTAAAGTGTATGTATAGTAATATGTGTGGTCTGGGAAACAAACAGAATGAACAGGAGCTTAGTGCCTAGTCAGAAAACTGCAATACCATAGGAACAACTGAAACATGGTGGAACAATTCACATAACTGGGGGATCATAATATATGGCTACAAGCTATTTCACAAAGACAGGTAGAGTAGAAGAGGATGTGTTGTGCTGTATGTTACAGAGAACCTTAAATGTATAGAAGTCAATCATGATTATTGTGGTAGTCAAAAATCAAAGATTCATAGACACATTAGGGATCTGAAGACACCCTGAAAGATCATCTAGCAATTGCCCTGCAGTCTAACTAGTGCAGAGGAGAGGGGGAGAAGTACTTCTCTTGATCTGTTAACCACTCCCTTACGATCCCCCCCAGGATGCTGTTGGCCCTCTTGGCCACAAGAGCACATTGCTGCCTTGTAGTCATCCTGCTGTCCACTAAGACCCCCAGGTCCCTTTCTCCCACACTACTCCCCAACAGGTCAGTCCCCAACCTATCCTGATCCCTGGGGTTATTCTTGCTCAGATGCAACATTCTACACTGGCCCTTGTTGCACCTCATTACATTTCTCTGCCCAGCACTCTAGCCTGTCCAGGTTGCACTGAATGGCAGCACAGTCTGCTTGGGTTTCGGCGACGGAGAGTGGCTTAGCAATGACTTCTCCCTTAGCATGAGCGGGTGCTTCCCATCAGCGCCCACTGATTTCTGTATATCGTTTGCTCAACTCATCCCTAACCTAGTCCTCATCAACCAGGGCTGGCTCCTCTCGTGCCTTAACTTCCTGTGGAGCCTCAGCAGTCTGGGCTTTGATATCAGGACAGTTGCCAGAACTACAGATGGAAGCAAAGAAAGTGTTCAATATGTCTGCTTTCTCTGTATCCTCTGTCTTTAGGGCACCCAGCTCGTTCAGCAGAGATCCCACATTGCCTCTAGGTTTGTTTTTACCTGCAATGTATTTGAAGAAGGTCTTTCTGTTACCCTTGACCTCACTTACAAGGTTGAAATCCAAGGAGGCCTTGACTTTCCTAGTTGCATCCCTACATTCTCTCACCAGAAGTCTGATAATCACCTCAGGTGGCCATCCCCTCCTTCCATGACCTACAGACTTCCTTCTTCATCTTCTTTTTGTGTAGTAGCTCCCCATTTAACCACCCAGGTCTTCTGGCTCCCTTCTTTGACTTTTTTTCTTGTTGGGATGCTCTTATGTTGCGCTTCAAAGAAGTGGTCTTTGAATGATAACCACCTGTCTTGGACCCCTTTAACGGGCAGTACCCTGTCCCAATTGCATGAAAAGGACAAAGTTGGCCCTCCTGAAGTCCAGGGTTGTGATTCTGCTAGGTATTCTGTTCCTACCACACAAGACCCTGAACTTCTCATGGCCACTGCAACCAAGGTTGCCCTCAACCTTCACTATTTTAACCTCCTTGTTGGTGAGTACAGGATCCAGCAGCACTCCTCTTCTAGTGGTGTCCTCCACCATTTGCATCATGAAATTGTCACCAATGCACTGGAAGACCCCCCCGTGGACTGGGGATGGCTGGCTGAGGAGGTCTTCCAGCAAATATCAGGGTAGTTAGCATCTGCCATGAGAGCCAGAGCCTGTGGCTCTGAGGCTGCTGTCAGCTGCCTGTAGAAGACCTCAACTTCCTCATTCTGATCTGGTGGTCTGGAATAGACACCCATGTGAGCGTCATCCATGTTAGCCTGCCTCTTGATCCACATTCACAAACTCTCAACTCTTCTTCCTACCCTGGAGGGAAAACTCAATACATTCCAGTTGCTGTCTCATGTAAAAATCAACTTCACTGCCTTGCTGATCTGTCCCTCCTGAAAAGGGCGTAGCCATCCATGACCACTTTCCAGTTGTATGAGGTGTCCCTCCAGGTCTCTGTAGTTCCTCAACAGCTTCTTCAGCTATGTCTTTACCATCACTGCTGGTTCCCACTGCATGGGAATAAAAATTGGTATTGACAAGGCGTAGACCCACGATCATTGACAGAAGAGCTGGTGTGTCAACTGTTAACAGGAGCTTAATCCTTACAAATCGATGGGCCCAGATACTATCCACCTGAGAGTGTTAAGCTAGCTGGCCAGTGTCATTGCGAGGCCACTTTTCATAATCTTTGGAAAGGCCTGGATATAGGGAGAGGTGCCTGAAGACTGGAAGAAGGCTAATATCACCCCTATTTACTATAACGGCTCCAAGGAGGACCCAGGTACTTAAAAACCCATTAGTCTCACTTCAATCCCAAGAAAAATTATGGAGCTAATTCTCGTGGGGAGCATCACAAGTAAATTGAAATATCTGATTTGGAATAGCCAACATGGATTCACCAGGGGCAGATCATGCCTGACAGATCTGATTGCATTCAATGACAGGGTGACCCACTCAGTTGATGCAGGGCAAGCAGTGGACACTGTATATCTGGACTTCTCCAGAGCTTTTGACACAGTCCCCCACAGCCTCGTCCTTGAGAAAATGAGACACTATGATCTGGACAAGTGGTCTATGTGGTGAGTGAAGAAACAGCTGACAGACCATACGCAAAGGGTGGTTGTAAATAGCTCCTTCTCAAACTGGCAACCAATCACTAGTGGGGTCCCACAGGACCCTTAATTTTGGGCCCAATATTGTTTAATATCTTCATAAATGACCTGGATGCTGGGATCAAAGGTACCCTGATGAAGTTTGCTGATGACCACACTTTCCCACCAAACTAAGTGGGGAAGTTGACACTCCTGAAGGGAGAGCCACCCTCCAGGGGGACCTGGAAAGGCTGGTGGAGTGGGCCAGCAGGAACCAGCATGAAGTTCAATGAGAACAACTGCAGGGTCCTGCACCTAGGAATACACCAGTGAATGCAGCTCACTCACAGATCTCCTGGCTGGAGAGTAGACCTGTAGAGAGGGACCTGGGGATCTTGGTGGATAGCAAGCTCAAAGTGATAACCAAGAGTGCTGTGGGGCAAAGAGGGCCAACAGGATGCAGGGCTGTATTAACAAGGCGTCACCAGCAGAGATAAAGATGTGATCTTGCCCATCTACTCAGTGCTGCTCAGACCACACCTTGAGTTCTGCATTCAGTTTTGGTCCCTTCTAGACAAAAAGGATGATGATAGACTGAAGAGGGTCCAGAGAAGGGGGACCAGGATGGTCCTGGGACTGGAAGACCTCCTGTATGGACAAAGGATGAGAGAACTGGGTCTGTTCAGATAGACTTTTCTTGAGAAGAGAAGGCTGAGGGGGACCTTATTGTGATGTTCCAACACATCAAGAATGGCTACCAGGAGGATGGAGACTCCCTTTTCACAAGGAGTCCTGTAGAAAGGCCAAGGGCCAGTAGTTACAAGTTGCTCCAGGAGAGATTGCAACTGGATTCAAGAGAAAGGTTGTTCACACTCAGAGCTCTTAGACAGTGGAATGGTCTTCCAAGGGAAGTTAGGGATTGCTCAACTTTAGAAAATATTAAGGCTCAACTTGATAGGATTCTGGGCCGGCTCATTTAAACTGTGTGCTGCTTGTAAAAGGTTGACCTAGATTATCCCTGAGGTCCCTTCCAACCCGCAAACCTGTGAACCTGTGAAAATCTGAAGTTAAACTACATGCTCTGACTTAACCCCTTAAACCTGTTTCAGTAAGCATGTCCTGTCTCATGCAGAATATGCAAAGTGTGCTAAGGCGTCCCATATAGGGTTGCCTATATGACTATTAAACATGAACAAGGCTCACAGATAGTTCTTGTGTGACACTTTCTTATGAGTATCTTGCAGTATTGATTTGCTTCTGGCTCAAGGGCAGCAAGTTGTGATTTCACCTAAGCTATCCCAGATAGCTCAGGAATTCTACAGGCATGGACATGCATTCCTGAGCAGCTCCATTCTCCTGGATATCTTTACCTATATTTGTTGTTGAACAGTTTATATATTGTATTTATAATATTATTTATATTATATA
>VZRI01001000.1:23579-39228 GCA_013397515.1 Upupa epops | reverse complement strand
CCCTGCCCTTGGCTCTGTTGAACTTCATCCCATTGCCCTCTGCGCATTGCCCCAGCCTGTCCAGCTCTCTCTGCAGCATCCTCCTCCCCTCTAGCAGATCAACACTCCCCTCCAACTCGGTGTCATCCACGCATTCACTAAGGGTAGATCAGATCTCCCCACCCAAGTCTCCAACAAAGATGCTGACCCTAAATGCTGATGCTGGTAGAGGAGGAAATCAGCAGAGCAGCACTTGCAGCTCTTCCCAGACACTCTGAAACACACAGCACCTCCCTGGGGACTCATTTGTTCTTAATAATTAAGCATGAAGTGAGACTCTGCCTGGGAGCAGATGTGTACCCCAGGATTTACTGCAGCCATCCAGGACAAGCAGAGCCTGCCCACTCCGTGACCAGTAACCACCAGCGATGTTTCAGGTCACCCAGGGCTTTGAGTTCAGAGGTCTGGGCTGCCCTTGGCCAGAGTATTTTGTGTCAGGGTCTGAAAACAATAGCAACTGATCCTAAACAACAGCAAGTTTTCCTAAGGAGGATCAAAGGAGCCTCTAGAAATAGCAAATTATGCTCAAATTTATAAGATTACTCTATAAAAATTGAAATTATCATTAAAAAAACCCAAAATTATAATAAAAAACCCCAAAATTATCATAAAACCCCCAGAATTATCCTACAAATTATAGTTATCCTTTTAAAATATAAGATGATCCTAAAAATCATAACATTACCCTATAAAATAGGAAATTATCCTATGGAAATATAAAATTTTCCTGTAGAATAAAAAATGATCCTAAAAATTACAGAATTATTCTAAATATTATGGAATTATCCTGCAAATTACAGAATTATCCTGCAAATTACAGAATTACCCCAAAATATTAAATTATCCTATAGAATATAAAATTATCCTTAAAAATATAAAATTATCCTTCAAAATATCAATTTATCCTTCAAAATATCAAATTATCTTAAAAATTTTAAAATGATCCTAAAATATGGAATTATCTGAAAAAAATATAAAATTATCCTATAAAACATAGAATTTTCCTACAAATAGAAAATTATCCTTAAAAATATGAAATTAGGTGAAAAATGTTTCAAAATATNAAATTATCCTATTAAATATCAAATTACCCTATAATATAGAAGATTATCCTTTAAAATATACAATTATCTTTAAAATTAGAAAATTGTACTTTCAAAATAGAAAATTACCCTGTCAGATACGAAATTCTCTGAAAAACTATGGAATTATCCTTTCAAAAAGTGAAATTACACTAAAAAATATAAAATTGTACTAAAAATTACAGCTTTATTCTAGAAAAGCTCTGCAAATAATAAACACCTTTCCTCCACACATTTCACACCCCCTGTTCTTCACTGTCTGCTCAGACCTTCCCCATCCCAAGGGTGTTGTGGAAACCTCCTGGAGCCCAACAGGTCCTGCTACCCCGGAGAGCTCTGAGCTGCAGCTCTGCTCTGAGTTCACTCAAAGCCATCACTGGAGCAGTGAAGACAGAGAGTTGGGGGTGTAGGACCTGGAGAAGGCTCTGGGAGAACCTTACAGCAGCTTCCAGTACCTGAAGGGTCTACAGGACAACTGGAGAAGGATGCTTTCCAAGGGACTCTGGTGCTAGGACAAGGGGAGGGGGTTCAAGATAACCAGGTGAGGTTTAGGTTAAATCTGAGGCAGAAATCCCTCCCTGTGAGGGTGCTGAGGCCCTGGAACAGGTTGCCCAGGAAGGCTGCAGCTGCTCCATCCCTGGCAGTGTTCAGAGCCAGGTTGGATGGGGCTGTGGGCAACCTGTTCTGGTAAGAGGTGTCGCTGCCAGGGGGGGTGGCGCTGAGTGAGCTCTGAGCTCCCTTCCAACTCAAACCAGTCTGTGATCCTATGATTCTCCCCGCTGAGGTCTCCATCTCTCACTGGCAGCTCTCACCCAGCTCGCTCCACTTCCAAAGCTTCATGGATCTAGCTAATGCTCCAGCGTCTGTGCTAACAACTCTGGCAGGTTTCCCACCAATAAACCACCCCAGATGTTAGTCCTGGTAATTACAGCTGACATCTCTCAGCTTGGAAAGGAAATACTGCTGAGCCAGCACCCTGCTTAGATTTCCACGACTCTTATTCAGACATGGAAACTAACAGAGTTAAAAGAAGCCAAATGGACGGGAACACGAAGGGAATCTGCTGGATGGAGGTTCAGTAAATGCTTGATTAGCATCCACGGGATAAATAGGGAACAACAGGGATTCATGGGCAAACTAGTGGTTGTTTGCAGCACACTGCACTTAATAAACACCCTTAGGGATGGGAAGGGACCTCCAAAGGTCACCCAGTCCAACCCCCCTGCCACAGCAGGGTCACCCAGACCCAGTGGCACAGGAACACAGCCAGGCGGGGCTGGAACGTCTGCAGAGAAGGAGACTCCACAGCCCCCCTGGGCAGTCTGGTCCAGTGCTCCGGGACCCTCCCTGGGAAGAAGTTCACTCCAACCACCTGAAGTTCAGGCAGTTGTGGAGAGCAAGAAGGTCTCCCTGACCTTCCTTATCTCCAGCTGAACCCCCCAGTTCCCTCAGCTGCTCCTCAGATCACTGGTGCTCCAGCTCCTTCTCCATCAACATTCCCTTCTCTGCACTGACTGCAGCCCCTCCAAGCCCTTCTGGCAGTGACTGAGTGACCCAGACCTGACCCCAGGATGTGGGGTGCATCCTCAGCAGTGCCCAGCACAGGGGGACTAAGCGAGCATTAAAATTCTTAGGAAAACAAAGCAGTTGAATCATTTCCATCTAAAAAAGCCTGACTATTGCTGACATGATCTCAGGGAAGGTACCTGGTAATAGTGTACAGTTCCTACACTGATAAATAAGCTGCTCCAGAAGTCATCGGCTCCCGCGAGTCCCCTGGGCTTTCTAAATTATCACATTAAATGTCACTGCTAACAATAAAGTGATTAAATCAGTACACAAGCACTGCTGAGGCCTGGAATTTCAAATACCAGGAGGTGCTGTCAGTGCTGTTTGGGGCTCACAAGAGGGATTTCAAGCAGGAGCTGATTTTGTATTAAAAACAAACATTTCACAGTCTTCTGCCACGAGAGGTGTCCTGCCAAGATTTCTGCCAACACTGTTTTCTTTCAGATAAATCACAGAGTCACNATCCCCACCTGACTGCAACCTCCAGGGAGAGGAAGAAGGTCCCCCCTTGAGTCTCCTCCAGGCTAAAAACCCCCAGCTCCCTGAGCCTCTCCTCATCCTTTCCCTCCAGTCCCTTCCCCAGCCTCCTTGCTCCTCTGCATCCCCTCCAGCCCCTCAATCTCTTTCTTGAAGTGAGGGGTCCGTAACAGAGGAAGAATCACATCCCTAGTCCTGCTGGCCACACTACTGCTGTTCAAAGCCAGGATGCCCTTGCCCTCTGGTGCCACCTGGGCACCCTGCTGGCTCCTGTTCAGCCAGTTTTCATCCAGCACTGCCAGGCTGGTTCCCCCAAAACGATGGAAGAGTTGAACTTCAGTACCTTGGTTTAAGACAGAGGGGAATCCTGGCTACTTGGAGATCCCTCAGAGAGGAGCAGACAGCTCCTGCCCTGCTGTAAATGTTTCCTAAAGAGGGCTTTTCTAGACATTACCAGTTCAGGAGGAGACCAGCTGGCTCTGTTCTCACACAGTACTCCACAAACCTGTTGCTCCACTAAAGAGTTCTGGATAATCTAAAACTCAGACGATACCAAACTGCTCTTCCTGGCTATGGCCACTGTTAGTCCTTCGGCAGGAGCCCCACGGTCAGCCGGTGTCCAATGCTTTTTATTAGTTGTTACTATGACAGAATCACAGGGATGGAAGGGATCTCCACAGGGCAGCCAGTCCAACCCCCCTGCACCGAGCAGGGCCAGCACTCCCCAGCCCAGGTTGCCCAGAGCCCCAGCCAGCCTGAGCTGGAATGGCTCCAGGGATGGGGTCTCCACCCCCTCTCTGTTCCAGGGCTCCCCCAGCCTCAGATCCCAGAGCTTCCTCCTCCTGTCCAGCCTCCCTCTGCCCTTCTCCAGCTCCAAACCAGAACCCCTCATCCTATTGTTCCCTGCCCTTGGGAGCAGCCTTCCCCAGCCGCCTGACAGCCCCTCCCAGGGTTTGGGTGAGGGGGTCACTACAAGGTACCCTTGGAGCCTTCTCCTATTTCCACTAAGTTGCATCACATTGTCCTGATTTGTTTCCACATTTCATGACATTCCTTACTCTCACAATTTTATTATTGCTTCCTAATTTCTCTTCCAGCCGCACGTGACCCCGGACCGGTCGACCATCCCCTACAGAGCAGAGCAGAGCAGATTCCTCTGCGTGGTACTTAATGCCAAGGCTAAGCTAGCAGCATCCAGACATTAATAACTATTTGTATTACTTGGGTTCTGAGATAAGAGGATTCTGTCATTAAAGTGTTCTCTGCTGCACTGCTTATTCCAGCTCAGCTCTACCGGCCGAGGCTGGGGAAGCTTGGAATTGATCACTTCCATTTGATTTAATAAACTGCCCTACTTAACTCCCAAGACTGTATTGGCTTCCTTCTCTCGCGGAGATTTCCAGGACATTGATTAAATTATAGCCACGGGGGACAATTTCCAACTCTTCTCTTCAAAAGCTGCGCTCATGTACGATGCATTCTGATACAGACACCCTGTGCCAGCTGCGAAGCTGCAACAGCCCTCTTCCTACCCTCAACAGAAGAAATGAGGCTCTGGCCAGCCTGCTCTAGCGTGGGGTGTCCCTGCCCATGGCAGGGGGGTTGGAACTGGATGATCCTGTGGTCCCTTCCAACCCCGACTGATTCTGTAACTTCTTCCCAGTGAGAGTGACGGGGGACTGGGGGGTTTGTGGAGTCTCCTCCTCTGGAGACTTTCAAAACCTGCCTGAACTTGGTCTGGGTGATGCTGCTGTGGCAGGGGATTGGACTGGAGGATCTTTCGAGGTCCCTTCTGATCCCTAATGTCTCTGATTCAAGGATTCTATGTCTCAGTGCAAGGAATAGGACAGGCTCCTGCTCTGTGACTTGGTCTGGGGGATCCTGCTGCGGCAGGGGGATTGGACTGGGTGATCTTTCCAGGTCCCTTCCCATCCCTGATGATTCTATGAAATAGAAGGCTGGACGAAGCTCCCGAGCTCTCAGTGCCATGTGAGGCCACGAATTACTGGGAGACCAAAGACAGCCTCTTTCTGTGCACAAAGACACCTTTGCTTAAAGAGTGCTCTGTGTTTGCAGTCTGTTTGATGCACGTTTCTGAAACACACTCTCTGTGTTGTCTGTGTTCCCCCCGGCAGTGCTGTGCCCACACAAGCTGAACGCAAACCCCTAGACATAAACAACTGAAAAAACAGCTCAGGAAGATTCTTAAATCTCTGGCTGCAAGGCCACCAGAGAAGTGAAGAGTTGAGCTGGGGGAGAGGAAAGGGCTCATAGCCTCAGGTCGAATCCCACAGCTTCCAACACGCTGGAAATCACCACTGTATCCCACTCTGTCTCCAGCTGTCGCCACCACACCATGCCCAGTTCCGGGCTCTCCAGTACAAGAGATGCCAGGGAAGACCCCAAAGAGGATGAAGGGACTGGAGCATCTCTCCTGTGAGGAGAGGCTGAGAGAGCTGGGGAAGAGAAGGCTCACAAGGATCCTGCCAACATCTATCAATAGCTACTAGGAGGGTGCAAAGAGGACAGAGCCAGTGGTACCCAGTGACAGGACCAGAGGCAGTGGGCACCACTCTAACATGGAATGATCCTTCTGAACAGCACCAAACACGTTCTGACTGTGAGAGTGACTACAGGCTACCCAGGGAGGCTGCACAGGCTCCAGCCCCTGGATATATTCATAGTCTGAGTGGCCCTGCTCGAGCAGCAGGGTTCGACAAGAGCCACCAGAAGCCCCTTTCAACCTCAGCCCCTCTGGGAATTGGAGATTTCTCTAGAAGCAGACTAGAGGCCACCAGCAGTGTCTGCCCAAGGATTTGCCTCTATGACCCCAACAACCAGAACCCTGAGTGTAAAATGTCCCTGAAGGCCTGACCTTTCACTTCTTGATCATCAAGAGGTTCACGCAGTATTCAACCTCAATCAGATGAAATTAAATGACTGTAGAAACAAATTCATCTTCTCAAGACAACCAAGAATCCCTGTGGGACTCGGCATCCTCATCTCCTGAGATGTTTTGAGGCATGACACTCATTTTTCAACACCTACTGAGGTGCCTGCGGAACTACAGCCCCTCGTGAGATGGGACTACAGAGAGCTGAGAAGAACCTGCTCTCGGGTTCTGTGGGAACAAGGATCAACTCATGAAAATCACAGCAGTTAGGAACTTTTACTAACACACTGTCTCATACTCTGAGTTTCAGCAGGGGGGACCTCATTGCTGTCTCTCAGTCTGTGAGGGGTGGGTGTCAGGAGGATGGAGGAGGCTCTGCTCAAGGGCATCTGGGGACAGGACAAGGGGCACTGGGTGCCAGCTGGAACAGAGGAGGTTCCCTCTCAATCTCAGCAGGACCTTCTTCCCAGGGAGGGTCCCGGAGCCCTGGACCAGGCTGCCCAGGGGGGTTGTGGAGTCTCCTTCTCTGCAGACGTTTCAGCCCTGCCTGGCTGTGTTCCTGTGCCACTGGGTCTGGGGGATCCTGCTGTGGCAGGGGGACTGGACTGGGTGACCTTTGGAGGTCCCTTCCCATCCCTAAAGATTACCAGAAACACAACCCCCAGCCTTTCTTTCGCAGTAGTTATTCCTCATAAAGCAAACGTTGCAACCTGCTCCCCAAGCTGCTCCTCCCCTCCTTGAATGATACCCAATCTCTGAGCTTTTTGCCGCTGTCATTAACTTTGGCCCCTTCTTTATCTTCAATCTGAAGTTAATTCTGCGGCCAGCATGTCGCTCGCCGCTCGGAGGGATTAAACCTAAGGGCTTATGAAGCAAAGGAGCTTTCTAGACGATGCTGTTCCACCGTGATAGCTCTCAGGGAAATTGGTGACTCTTGAAATAAAGACATAAATAACTACAAAAGCATTTTGGCTGCAGAGGTTGTTCATTTTCAAAAATAAACATGATCATATTGCAAAAGAAGAGGAAAGGGATTATTCTGAGGCCTCTGCCAAGCACGGACACAATCCCATTACAACCAGCTGACAGGGGAAGTCCCTGTGTGGTGCCAGGACACTGGAAATGCCCGTTGTTCTGTATACAAAATTATTCTTCTCAATTGTTTTCAAAATAACAGAATAGAATGATTGAGGCTGGCAGAGCCCTCTGAGCTCCTCCAGCCCAGCCCAGCACCTAACATCAACCCAGCAGCCACACCAGGGCACTAAGTGCCACAGCCAGGCGGTCCTTCAACACCTCCAGACACCAGGACTCCAGCACTGCCCTGGGGAGTCCAGTCCAGGCTCTGAGCACCCTTCCCAGGAGGGTTTTCAATAGCAAACAACTGGGAACATCCCAGGAATTTAAATCACACATGAGAGCAGGGTAGGAAGACACAAGACACAACTTTGCTAACAACTTAGGTGCTCAACCATCCCCACAGTTGAGGGAATTTTCATTAGCATTAAGCCAGAGCCTAAACACCATCTGCAGCTGCTCAGTACTGTGGATGCCAAGCCCCAACTTCTGAATCCCAAAAACTAAAGCAACACCCAAGGCAGTCTGAAATCGAGGTGGCAGCAAGCCAGGGGGGTTGTGGAGTCCCCTTCTCTGGAGACATTCAAGTCCCATTTGGCTGTGTTCCTGTGCCATTTGGTCTGGGTGATCCTGCTGTGGCAGGGGGACTGGACCGGATGATCTTTCCAGGTCCCTTCCCATCCCTAAGGATTCTATGAAAGGACATGATGCTGCTACAGCATGAGCAGGGAACAACGCTTGGACTCCATGAGCTCAAAGGTCTTTCCTCACCATGAGCTCAAAGGTCTTTCCTCACCGTAACGACTCTACGATGGTACAATCTCAGTATCTCCTAGCAGCAGTAATCACTGTGATGTTTTCACTCTCCTGCAATGCTCTGAGATGCTACAGAACCCCCCTCTCCCCACAAAAGCACTTCTAACCTCAGTTAATTTGCCCTGGATCACAGTGGAGTTTAACCAATCCATGTGTTATTAATATTACAGCTGCTGCCGATGGAATAAGCAGGGATAAGCTTAATCCCAGCATTGTTTTATGGACCCCCCCCAATCCCCCAGCAAGTGTACAAATCCCCACGACATCCCCGCATGCTGGATTTCCATTTGGAGCTCGGAGAGAGGAGAAAGATGGATGAGAACTTATAAAGAAGCCTTAGCTGCCTCCATACATGACCTGGCTCCTGCCAGGGTAGAGCACCTCTGTATTTCAGCATCATCAGGGCTATTGCTCTGGTGTTGCTGCACGTTGCAGTCAGTACATAGGACACAGCAGTGTGACTGGGGACTGGGCTCGGAGGGGGGCACTGCAATATCCTCCTCGTACACCCCCTGGGAAACAGAGATGCAATTTAGCTGGGGTAGCTCAGGCATCCACCCACAGCCCACTCAGCAAGGGAAATGAACTGTTAGCACAAGTGTTTGCGACTGTGTCCTGGGCTGCAGAGTGGGCAGCAGGTGAAGGAGGGAATTGTGACACTGCCCCACTCTGCTGAGACATCCCTGCTGGGCTGGGTCCAGCTCTGGGCTCCGCAGCACAGCTGAGACCAGGTGTTGGTGGAGGATGGAGAGAGGAGGCTGCTCTGAGGGGGGAACCCTCTGCTGTGGGGCCAGGCTGGGAGAGTTGTGAGGGGGGTTCAGCTGGAGAAGAGAAACTCCAGGGAGACCTCAGTGCAGCCTTTCATGGGTTCAACATGTTGATTAGAAAGGCAGGGATGGACTTGAGAGCAGAGGCTACCGTGCCAGGACAGGTGGTGATGGTTAAACTGGCAGAGGGAGGTTCAGACTGCAGAGAAGGAAGAGACTGCTGCTGCTGAGGGTGGGGAGAGCCTGGCCCAGGGTGTCCAGAGAGCTGGGAGCAGCCCCATCCCTGGCAGCATCCCAGGTCAGGTTGGCCCTTGGGGCTGAGCAATCGGCTCTGGGTGGGGATGGCTCTGATCACTGCAGCGGTGGGACTGGATGAGGTTGGAAGGTCTTTTAAACCCTGAACACTCAGCCTGAATCCAAAATCGAAGGCTAAATCCTCATTTTAAACTAGACACAAACCAACTGAAACATGCAGTGAAGGTGGAAAAGCACAGAGCAAACCAACTCTTCCTGGAGCTCACCAGCATCTTGCAGGATGCTCTGCAGAGCATGACACCAAGAGCAGATGAATTATTATCTAATCATGTTTGCTCTGCAAGCTCTGAGCGTCTGCATCTGAAAAAATCAGAACAACTTAAGGGGACTGTAGAGTAAACTTTGTCTTCATAGTATAGTTCTGGGCTTCTCATGATAGCAAAGACAGGGAGAGGCCAGAACAGGTCCAGTGCAGAGATACCAAGCTCATGAGGTGTTTAGAGAACGAGTCATGTGAGGAGAGGCTGAGGGAGCTGGGCAGGGTGAGTTGGGAGAAGAGGAGGCTGAGGGGGGACCTCCCTGCCCTCTCCAGCTACCTGAAGGGGTGGGGTGCTGGCCTCTTCTCCTTGGTGCCTGCTGACAGCAGCAGGGGCACTGCTCTGCAGTGGAGGCAGGGGAGGGTTAGATTGGCTCTGAGGCAGAGATTCTCTGCAGGATAGGAGTTGGAGCACCTAGTCCATACCCTGCAAGAATACACAGGATCCCGTTCACAATCAAACCCGTTCGGCCCCAGAACGAGCTCAGCGAAATGCTCCCTGAAGTTTCCATCCTGTTTGAACAGCAGACAACCAGGAATTTGTCAGATCAAGGCAAAGTGGGTCAATCTAAACCTCAATTGCTCACGAAGCAGAGGATGCTCAGCGCTGCGTGTCAGGCTCATGACTGCCTTCAAGTTCGTCAACCGTAGCCTCTCTGACAAGGGCTGGTAACAAGTCAACTCCTATTCTTTTACCCGAGGCTGAGCTAAGAAGAAGACTCTTGAAAGAACATTTAGTTGACCTCTTAGTGCTAACTCAGTTCTGCTTTAACACGATAAACGAGGGGCTCTACGGGGCTCCGCTCCACACAGCTCTAAACAGCTGACCAGCAACACCAGAAGGTGCTGCAGACCTGACCTGTGCCACTCCTGAATGCAGGGAAAAGGAGAGATGCTGAGAGCAAGGAAGAGATGCTGGATGAAACATTAAGTGGTCTTTCCACTTAAGACAGGGGAGAACATCCTTCCTCATGGTACCCAGAGCACTCACTGCACAGTTAACCTTGACTACTCAAGTTTTTCTCAAACCACCTGAGACCTCTGCTAATAGAGAGGCTGTGATGCTCTTTCTCCTGGTATAAAAGAGGCCAAGGTTCCCTGTTTAATCACACTTGGTCATTCATTGCCACTTCTAATCGAGTCCACTCTACATCTGCATCCCTTTGGCTTTAGTTCTTTTAAAGGAGAGGTTTGGGAGGGTTTTTCTGGTTGGGTTTTGTAAGCAAATGCTTTCTTCATGGCAGCATCAGACAGATGTGTAACTAAAGGATCAGTTCTGCTCACGTCCTTGGTAACAATCAGCGCTCTTCAAGCCAAATGGTGAGAGTCCAGCTCAGAGCCACAAAGATGACGGAGGGAGGGGAGCAGCTCCCTGCTGAGGAAGGGCTGAGGGAGCTGGGAACAGAGGAGCCTGAGGGGGGACCCCATGGCTGTTGATCAAGATGGAAAGGGTGGGGGTCAGGAGGAAGGAGCCAGGCTCTGCTCAGGGGCACCCAATGCCAGGACAAGGGGCACTGGGAGCCAGCTGGAACAGAGGAGGTTTCACACCAAGCGGAGGAGACTTCTTCCTGGGGAAGGTGCCAGAGCCCTGGAAGGGGCTGCCCAAGGGGGTTGTGGAATCTCCTTTTCCAGAGACATTTCAAACCCGTTTGGCCTGTTCTTGTGTTCAGGGGCTCCTGCTGTGGCAGGGGGACTGGACTGGATGATCTTTCGAGGTCCCTTCCAATCCCTAACCCTCTGTGAGTCTGTGATTGTTCCTTGCTGAGAACCAAATACTAGTTGATGCTTACTTGAGAGGAGATTAGACCTATAATCCCACAGAAAGATCTATTCTATATACATTATTTCCTACCAGATTACATGTATTTTGAGGAGGGTAAAGAGTATCTTTAAGATTATTTCCTCCGAGCTACTTAGACACCAGTAGGGCTGCTACAGTTTGACACCAAGACAGGATTTGCAGGAGAGAGCTTTCAAGAGAAAGGAAAGTTTCCCCCTAAGCAATTGAGATCACAGCATTCCTGTAATTGTTATGGGTCTTCTAAAGAGACCCCTTATCATTCCTCTTCCCACAACTACTGTGTCTGTTTCAGACCTGTTTCAGCGATCACTCAGAGACACAGGAGCTCTTTTCCCCAAGGTGAACACTATCACAGAAATACAGAATCACTTGGGCTGGAAAAGACCTTGAAGCTCATCAAGTCCAACTGCCCCCCCAGCACTGCCAGGGCCCCATGAACCCCTGTCCCTCACCCCACATCTCCAAGGCTTTGCCACTCCTCCAGACATGGAGACTGTCCCACTGCCCTTTGCAGCCTGGACCAGGCTGGGGGAACCCTTGTGGGGCAGAAATTGTTCCTCAGGGTCAACATCAACCTCCCCTGGGGCAACTTGAAGCCGTTTCCTCTTATCCATATTCCCAGGGAGAAGAGACCAACCTCCATGTCACTTCAGTTCAGCCTCCTGAAATTCAGGGAGCTGTGCAGAGCAAGGAGGTCTCCCCCGAGCCTCCTTTCCTCCAGTTCAATGTCCCCAGTCCCTTCAGGGGCTCCTCAGAGCACTGGTGCTCCAGCCTCTTTCCTCCATTATCCTTAAGGGGTTACTTCCACAAAATTCCCTGCATGGATATTTATAGAAGAGTTCAGGGTGGAAAAGCCCTCCAAGCTCACTGAGTCCAACCCTGACCCCAGCTGTCCCATCCCACCCCCAGACCCTGTCCCTGAGCTCCAGATCTCCCTGACTGGGAAACACAGCCAGGGATGGCGATGGATCCCCCTCCCTGGGCAGCCTGTGCCAGGGGCTGAGGACCCTCTCCAGGGAGAAGGTTCTCCTCAGGGCCAACCTCACCTTCCCCTGGAGCAGCTTGAGGCTGTTTCCTCTTGTCCTGCTCCTTGTTCTCCAGATCCTTCCCCCAACCCTGCTGCTGACCCTCACACATCACTTTAACCTCCTTCCAGGAAGCTGTAGAAAATAACCCACGAAACACCAGTGTTCTCAGTCAGACTGTACATCCACGTATTTATAGGTACAAGGGAAAAGGAAAGAGGAAGCCCTGCTCCCAAGTTGCCAGTGTTCTGCTGGACTCCAAGTGTCCAAGTGAATAATGGATGGGCTGTGACACTGCCAGGGCCAGGACTCTGCAGCCAAGGAGAGCGAAGGATCCCCGAGGACCCGAGTGCACATCTCTGTAATGGGAGCAGCTGTAATAAATAGGAGCTGACAACTATTCAGAGACTGAAGCAATGTTCCATCAAATATTTTTAAAGTCAGTTCCACACAAGTCAGCCTGGCTTTGCCTGGAGATTTATCAGACATTTAGCTGGTGCACGTGCGATTGCTCGTTAAATTGGAGAGGAAAGTAAAAAGAAGTGGACAAATGAGAGGTACAGGACCAGGGCACCAGGAGACCTGAATGCCCTAGAGGAGGAACTTTCACATTTCATTCAAGTTTTGAACCAACTCGAAACCTGTTCTCATGCTTAGGATTGAATCACAGAGTCACAGAATCCTCCTGGCTGGAAAGGACCTCCAGAATCACCAAGTCCAGGCTCCCAACAGCTCCCCAACCCCTAGACCATGGCCTCGAGTGCTCAAGCTACTTGTTTTCTAAGCCTCTCCAGGGATGGTGACTTCAACACCTCCCTGGACAGCCTGTTCCAGTGTCCAATCACTCTCTCAGGAAAGAGCTTCTTCCTGAGATCAAATCTAACCCACANTCTTCCTGAGATCCAATCTAACCCACATAAATCACAGAATCATTCAGGTTGGAAAAGACCCTTTGGATCATCGAGTCCAACCATTAACCCTCACTCAACCCCCTCCCTGAGCAGCTGTTCCAGTGCTCAACCACTCTGTCCATGCAGAACTCTCTCCTGATGCCCAGTCTAACCTTCCCCTGCTGCAGCCTGAAGCCCTTCCCTCTGGTTCTGTCGCTCATGACCTGTGAGAGGAGTCCAGCACCACCCTCTCTGCAGTCTCCTTTCAGGTAGCTGTAGAGAGTGAGGAGGTCTCCCCTCAGCCTCCTCTTCCTCAAACTAAACAGCCCCAGCTCCTTCAGTCGCTCCTCATCAGCTCTCTTCTCCAGATCCTTCAGCAGCTTCCTCATCCTCCTCTGCACTCGTTCCAGCCTCTCGATGTCTCTCTTGTACTGAGGTGCCCAGAAGCAGAGTCAGTCCTCAAGGTGTGACCTTACCTAGAGCTGAGTCTAGGGGGACAGTGACCTCCCTCCTCCTGCTGCTGTTCACCCAGTTTCAGTTGCTGAGAAACACCATCTCTTCAGGAAAAATCAGCTCCCTAACATCCTTCACCGCGTGAGCTCAAGCAAAAGAGTTACAGAAGTGATGGAAACTCTGTTCAAGAACCACAGAACTGTTGGAGATGGAAGACTGTGACAGCAGACTGAGCCTCTTTAATCCTGGGAATGGTTTTAAATACTTTTCCAAAGGGACCAGTGGAAATCCTGATGTCAGCAACACCCGCAACCCTTGGCAACACAACAGAGACCGAGATAGGATCTGACTGGATGCCAGGGTCGGTCTGTATCCCGCTGCCATCCACACCCACCAGAGAAATGGGAGCAGAACCCAACCAGAGGCACTGCTGGCAAAACTGCTCAACCAAGGCTTCCCCAAGATTCCAAAATAGGGGAAATAATAAAGCAGGGAGAGGAAGGGGGAGATGGGGCAGGGAGCAGCGGGTCAGGGGAGAGGGAGGAAAATCTGCCTGGAAAGGGTGCTCAGCCCCTGGCACAGGCTGCCCAGGGAGGGGGTTCAGTCACCACCCCTGGCCGTGTCTCCCAGTCGGGGAGAGCTGGAGCTCAGGGACAGGGTCTGGGGGTGGGATGGGACAGCTGGGCTCAGGGCTGGACTCAATGAGCTTGAAGGGCTTTTCCAACCCAAGCAATTCTATGATCTGCTATGTGTCACCAAACAAGATGAGAAGGCCAAACCCAGCACCATTTCACACGGAGAATTCAGGGAGAGTCAAGGTGAGGACTGGAAACTGTCCAGCATGAGCCCTGAACCCACCCTGCTCCTCTGCATGTCTCGGGTACCACCGCACAGTACAAGGCTGAGCCTGTTCATAGAGTCCATGGTTGGTTTAGGGCTTGGTTTCACACAAGTGAGATGTGAAGAGGCTGTGGAGAGCCCTGAGGGTGCTCCAGGCTGAGCCAGGCTGTCTGCTCCCGACACACAGCAGTTGGTGAACCCGAGTCAACTGCTTTAGAGATCCAGACCTCCGTTCCAGGTTGGTCAGGGCTTGGAAGATGTCCTTGCTCCCTGTGGGGGGGTTGTACTAGATGACCTTGAAAGATCCTTTCGGATCCAAACCAGCCTGTGATTCCATGCAGCCTGCAGATATTTCTTGGGAATGGCTCTGGATCCCAGTGCCAGCAGGAAATTCTGCGGCTCTCGTGTTTATTTACATTCAAGCTTTCAAATCCAAGTCTGACGACAGCCATCTACAGCAACGAGCTCCACGGAGTGAACAGAGATGGATAAACTGTCACACAAAGCGACAGGCACAGCGCTCCTCACCCAAGGATGCAGGCTGGCACCAGCTTGTCTGTGTGAATGAGACCAGACAGTGCGGGGTGGAGATGGCTCACAAGGGGCTGTCGAGCTCCCTGAAGGTAAACACAAGCCGTTTATAATTGATGAGGTAAAGATGTAAGAACCAGATGGATTTCTATCACTCAGAACTTTAAGATCCTCCTTTATGTTCTCCTCTGTCAAAGCCTGCAGGAGCTGGTTTCAGGGCCACCCTAAGCAATGCTCACCACAACCACAAGAGCCAAGAGCAGCTGCTCCCCAAGAAAGGGGTGAGATTCTACCTCTGCTCAGCTGAGACCGTCTCAACCAACAAAGAAACGAGGACTACAGCAAGGTGACCCATCCTGTTCTGAAAATTCTATCTGGTTTTCCTCCTCCTGAAGCTTTTCATAAGGATTAAAATTACTGAACAGTCTCACAAGCTGGGAATTCAGAGAAGCAATTTTAGTGAGACCCCATCTGGAGGGCTGTGTCCAGTGCTGGGCCCCTCAGTCCCTGAAGGACACAGAGCTGCTGGAGGGTGTCCAGCGCAGAGTAACGGAGAGGATGAAGGGAGGAGAGCAGCTCCCTGCTGAGGAGAGGCTGAAGGAGCTGGGGCTCTGGAGCTGGGAGAAGAGGAGGCTGAGGGGGGACCTCATTGCTGTCTCTCAATCTGTGAGGGGTGGGTGTCAGGAGGATGGAGCCAGGCTCTGCTCAAGGGCATCTGGGGACAGGACAAGGGGCACTGGGTGCCAGCTGGAACAGAGGAGGTTCCCTCTCAATCTCAGCAGGACCTTCTTCCCAGGGAGGGTCCCAGAGCCCTGGAA
>VZRI01001000.1:3563-14158 GCA_013397515.1 Upupa epops | reverse complement strand
TCTAGCGAGGGGTGTCCCTGCTCATGGCAGGGGGGTTGGAACAAGGTGATCTTTAAGGTCCCTTCCAACCTGAACCACTCTAGCAATCTATGACAACTGTTGTCGGGCAGCACCTAAGGAGTGCTAAGAGCCACAGACCTCAAACCACAAATGTACCCTCTTTCAGTGTGAATGCTCCACCCCAGCAGCTCTGCTAAGTTGCTTAAGGTTGCAGTTAATCAAAGGTCACGCCGCAGCCAGGTTTTTTTTCTTCTTTGTTTTTTTAATGTCAGAGAAATCCCCAGGGCTGTTGCAGAAAAAACCAAACCAGCTCTGCAAATGCCATAACACAGAATGGAAGAGCTTCTGGGGTTGAGGTTAGGTAGCAGAGAGCACCCAAACCTCTGTGGTTTCTAAGGTGGCAGTGAGGTTCAAGCAGGATTATGATTTATAATTACAGAGCCCAATGAGCTGGCTGGGATTGAACAGAACTGGCCAGGTTGATCGAGTACCAAGCAACGTTCACCTCACTAACGACGGCATGGCAGGGGGTCACAAGGGAAGACTGACCTGCACACAGGTTTCGGATGATTTCCAGAGAGATTAGGGATAGAAAAGGTGAGAGGTGCAGGGAAGAAGGGGAATGACATCACTTAGCTCTTAGTCGGTTGTTGGGGTGACTGAAGAAAACAGAATCAACGCAGGATCTTGGTTAAAGATTTGAGAACAGCAAGATTCACCCCAGAAATAGGATGGTTTCCCTACTGATGGGTCAGCACTTCTTCATCGGGACCATTAACGCAGAGTGAGATGCAACCGAGGCAGGAGGGATTTGGGGGTACAGTTCCCACACAACAGCAGTTTCAGCCGTGGTTTGGGAGTGCCTGATGGTCCCAGCTCACTGCGCTCGTAAGCAGGAACATGAAGGCACCACATTGTCCCAACTCACTGCTCTGGCTGGCCACACCAGGAGGTGATGGACTGTCCCAGCTTACTGTACTGGTAGTTAAAACAAGGAAACAGTGTTGTCTGGGGCTGACATCTCTGTACAGACCAGGGGCACCACCACCGTGGCAGGTAGCTGGAGAAATGAGATACTTAGAGAGGATGAGGACTGCAGGAACAGAGGATGAGGGCTGCAGGAGCAGGGGATGAGGACTGCAGGAGCAGAGGATGAGGACTGCAGGAGCAGGGGATGAGGACTGCAGGAGCAGAGGATGAGGGCTGCAGGAGCAGAGGATGAGGACTGCAGGAGCAGAGGATGAGGACTGCAGGAGCAGAGGATGAGGGCTGCAGGAACAGAGGATGAGGACTACTAGAGCAGAGGATGAGGACTGCAATAGCAGAGGATGAGGACTGCAGGAGCAGGGGATGAGGACTGCAGGAGCAGAGGATGAGGACTGCAGCAGCAGAGGATGAGGACTGCAGCAGCAGAGGATGAGGGCTGCAGGAACAGAGGATGAGGACTACTAGAGCAGAGGATGAGGACTACTAGAGCAGAGGATGAGGACTGCAGGAGCAGGGGATGAGAACTGCAGGAGCAGAGGATTCAACCCAAAAGCATCACTTGGAAGAAAGGTTTAGCAAAACATTCCTTTCTAGAGAGAAAGTCTGACTGAATAAGACAACTGGAGGGCTCCAAGAAGCCACCAGTAAGGCTTTTCACAGCCCCAGCTCCTGCTGACTGCACACAACTCCGAGGATTGTTATTTATTGCCTTTTACAGTACCTTATTTCACAATATAACCTAGACATAAACCTCCTCAGAGCAGTATTTGCTTAGACAAGTTCTCTTCTTCTTTCAGAATTAATGAGCCCAGAGAAACAATTCTCTTCAAACGACGAGATCGTTTGGGTTTGATTTTCTTGAGTCCTGTTTTCTGCCTCTGCTGATCCAAAGGGGAAGGAAAAGCAGCAGCAGCAAAGAGGGTTCCAGTTTCTAACACTTAGAAAATGGACTAAACATGAGGGAGAAGAAAATGCCACACAATTGAGGGGAAGTAAAACTTTTAAGGGGAAGGGGGGAAAGTAGAACAAGACTCTTCCCTCAACTTCTTACCCAGTTAATTTGGAGATGGCAGAAGGACGGAGCTATAAACCTCTGAGCTTTGAAGTTTGGTTCATTTGCTATTTTACAATTCAGCAAGTATTTGCTTCATTATTCACTCATCATCTCCTTGTATTTTAAGGCACAGCTCTAAACACAGCCAGAACTGGCTCACGCAGTGCCTCGGTGCCAGGATGCCACTTGGCTCCTGCAGAAACAGATTTAGAATGAGATTCTAGCAACCCCAATTAAGGGTTCTGTCACCCTCAGCTTCAGTTATAACTGGTATTTTTCTTAGATTTTATCTTATTCGACCTTGAAAGCAGAGTAGTAATTACACAGTGAGGGTACGAGTAGCAAAATACCTGAGAAGAAGTAGGGAGAAACTATCTAGTCACAGTAGACAACCTCTCCCAGCTCTGTGCACCACAACCGTTCGGCAGAGCTGCAATAGTTCTTGATACTGGAGCTAAATCAGTCAGTACAGGAGAGCCAGAGTTTGCTTCATAGAGCCAAGAACCTTTTAGAGTGGAAAAGCCCTTCAAGATCATAAGAGTCCAACCATGAACTCAGCTGTCCCAAGGACACAGCTAAACCCTGTCCCTGAGCTCCAGCTCTCCCTGACTGGGAAACACAGCCAGGGATGGTGACTGAACCCCCTCCCTGGGCAGCCTGTGCCAAGGGCTGAGGACCCTCTCCAGGGAGAAGGTTCTCCTCAGGGCCAACCTAACCTCCCCCTGGGGCAGCCTGAGGCCGTTTCCTCTTGTCCTGTCGCTTGTTCCGTGGGAGAAGAGAGCACCCCCCACCTCTCTTTGCCCTGGTTGTGACTACAGTGCAGACAAGTAGCCATTCAGCCCTGTATGGTCTCTCCTATCTCCACAAACAAGCTGAGTAGGTTTGCGAGGCTGATCGCTCCATCCATTACGCACTCAGTGCTCTCCTGGAAGTACTACTCAATTAAAAGCAGATGGCACCTGTAAATCGCCTTTCATCACTCTACTATGAGGGTACAACACCGTGCAGGTTCGATGTGCTGCATTAAGTCACAAATTAAATCAGCCACGAGCTCTGGGGAGAGTTCTCAGCTCTAAAAGCCAGCGCTTAGCGCAGAAAGGAAGCTGCTCATGGGGAATATAAAGAGTAACCAGGAAAAGATCCCTCCCCGTGAGGGTGCTGGGCCCTGGAACAGGCTGCCCAGAGAGGTTGTGGCTGCTCCATCCCTGGCAGTGTCCAATGCCAGGCTGGATGGGGCTCTGGGCACCCTGCTCTGGTGAGGGGTGTCGCTGCCTGTGGCAGGGAGTTGGCACTAGGTGAGCTCTGAGCTCCCTCCCAATGCATTTAACTATGGAAAAAACAAACCTGAGCTCCTTTCAGGCTGAATCTGGTACCATAGATGTGTTATGACCACACTAAACCCCTGCTCCTGTTGTTTGTTGCTTACACAGACAGATAAATACGTGCAGAACCTGGTCCTGCAGGGATTTTCCAACGTCAACTGCAAATCCTCTGAAGGCTCCGAGTCTTTTGATGCATGTGGCTATTTTGCAAAGTCCTTTTGTGGGAGTTGAGTTGATTTTAACTCGGTGGAAACAAATATTTAGGGAATACGGTGTTATGAATTGATTCATCCGAAAGGGAAATATAACCACTGCCAAAACTCCCCGGCTATTACCCACACTTCTCTAAGCTCCAGTACCTGCTCACCAGCTTAAAGGGACCAAGACAGCAAAGCTCTCCTTTAATTTTAGAGCATCAGCCCTGTATCTGCTTTACTTGAAGTTCTGCTGGTACCGAGAAGCCGTGGCCCGATGCATCAGAGCCTAATCCTGAGGTTTAAAACAAACGATTCCCCATTATCTCCCAGCCTTACAATGTGCTGCACCAAAAGTCTGCTGGATTAATGAACACTGCTACTGCTAATTGCTGACACTGGGGTATTTAGGGCACTGAGGCAACACAAGGCATGAGAATTATAATGAAGAGCAAAGAAAAAGAAAGAGAGCCTTCCTAGTTTTGCTCTGCGGTACCGGAATCAGTGAGAGAATCACTGAATCTCTTTGGTTGGAAGAGACTTTGAAGCTCAGCGAGTGCAACCTCTGAGCCAGTAACCACCATGCCGTGGATGATGGAAGTCTGTAGATTGCATGAGTTTTAGACAAGAGATTTTCCTGATATTTAAGGGAAAAACACCTGACCTGGAGTCTCCCTCACATCGCTGCAAACCCAGTTCCACAGACCTGAGGCAAAGTCACCACAGACCCCACAGCTGGGGGTATCTATCCCCCAGCCATCCTCAGCACCAGTGCTTGCTGCACAAACTCCAGTTGCTTCTCCTGGCCAAAAGAATCAGCAGGGACCTTGGAAGAGCATCCAGTCCAATCCCCCTGCTCCAGCAGGATCACCCAGACCAAGTCACACAGGAATACATCCACATCCCCTGACAGGGGAAGAGTTGGAACAGGCTGCCGGGTTGGAAGAGGCTTCCCAGGGAGGGAGTCATCATCTCTGGAGTGTTCAGAAAACCACTAGGCACTGGGGGTCATGATGTCAGTGGACATGATGGGGTCTAGTTAGCAGTTGGACTCGATGATCTTATAGGTCCCTTCCAGCTGTAATGATTCTGAGTCTCTACAGCCTAAGTTGACAGCACCTGATGAAAATATTCACATCATTCCCTAAATAGATGCTACAAGGAACTGCAACTTCTTTCCCCCCCCCAAACTACGTTTTACCTCACTTTAAGAACTTCCCCTTTCTATGCTCTGGAATAAATAATCAGATCAGGGAATGAGGTAGCAGACAGAACTTGATAAATGGGACTAAAACTTCTGGTCACCTGAAAATCTTCAAGAGAAGAAGAAAAGGGAGGGGGGGAAAAAAACCCCCTTTGAAGAGTGACACTGTGCAATGTCATTTAAACTCTAAGAAAGCCTTAAATCAGGACTCCTGTCATTTCTAACACTTCAATAAAGGGAGGTGTTTTACTGCTTCAAAAACTCATCCCATCCCTTTTTTATTATTCAACAGAGAAATTAGTAGAACACTCAACGTGTCACTGCATTTTGAAGAATCTTTCCATCTAATAAAGCACTGAAGGCAATTTGAACTGAAATTACCCTTTTTTAAAGAAAGAGAAACCAGGAAAATTTGTCTTTTTTTTTCCCCCACAGATCAGATTTTCAGGGAGGTTTTTTTTTTCCCCTAGGATTAATACTTGCCCATGACACCAAGCTGGGTGGTGGCACCGACCCCCCAGCAGACTGGGCTGCCATTCAGAGAGAGCTGGACAGGCTGGAGAGCTGGGCAGAGAGAGATGGAGGGAGGGACAGCAAGGGGCAGGGGAGAGGCTGGCAGCTGGGCAAGGACAGCCCCAGGGACCAGGAGAGGGTGGGCACTGACCTGGTGGAGAGCAGGGGAGGGGAAAGGGACCTGGGGGTCCTAGTGGCCAGCAGGGTGACTCTGAGCCAGCAATGGGCTCTGGTGGCCAAGAGGGCCAACAGCATCCTCGGGGGGATCAGAAGGGGGGTGGTTAGCAGATGGAGAGAGGTTCTTCTCCCCCTCTGCTCTGCACTGGGGAGACTGCATCTGGAGGGCTGTGTCCAGTGCTGGGCCCCTCAGTCCCAGAAGGACACAGAGCTGCTGGAGGGTGTCCAGGGCAACATAACCAACCCGAGATTACTCAACAAACCAAAACACGACATCAGTTTTCTTTTCTTTACCTTTTTCTACTCTTTTTTTCCCCCTAGGCCAGTAAAAGCTGATTAATTATTTAACAATTCCATTTTTGAGGACGTATACACCGAGCGAATCTTCCGAGACACCGGTAATGTCTGCTCTGCTTAATTTAGTCCTCTCAATTAGTATTGCAGGCCTAATGTTTTCATTATTTGGACTTTAAACTGCTGATTACTCGGTTGATGGAGGTTTATTAAGGGATGGGGCTTAGTGCCCCCAATTAAGGACTTGAATTATTGATTCCTTGTTGGAGTTTTCCACCCTTTTGTAACCAGTAGGCAGCCTGGAACTGATGATGCTTTTCTTAAAGACATCTGCTTCTCCAAGAAGTCTGTTCCTAAGAGCAGCAAGAATTAAAGGACCCTCTCAGCAGCATCGATCTTACCAATCTCATTACTTTTGATTTGGCTCTTTGCCCCCCTCTTTCATAGGATCACAGGGTTGGAAGGGACCTCCAAAGGTCATCTAGTCCATCCCCCCTGAGCCCAGGCAACCTCAACTACATCAGCACAGCCTTGTCCAGTGTACCCTGAAGATCTCCAGGGATGGGGCCTTACCCACCTCCCTGGGTAACCTGTTCCAGCCTTCAACACTACAGAACATCTTCCTAACAGCCCATTTCACTCTGCCCTCTGTCATTTGAAGGCACTGCTTGTGGTCATCTTGTGGCTGATGCTCTCAAGAGCAGCCCCTCCATCCCACCTTTTATTTGCACGTCCCTGCATCTCTCTCTCACAAAGCAGCTCTTGTGAAAGCCACGAGGTTACAGCGACCACAGAGCAAACCAACACCAATCTACGCTGTAGAGCAGCGGCTTTGCATGGGTTCAGCTTTGCATGGGTTCAGCCAGTCATTTGTTAAGGGAGAGAGGGGTGGAGGCGTGGGGATTGGGAGCACTGCGATGAATTTTGAGTCAGCTACTTCGGAAAACACTTTGCTTTTTGTATTAACACTCTGGCAGGGCTTTGCTGCAGGGCTTGCCCAGCGCTGAAATGGGTTGATGCTGCGAAACAGCACAACACTGACCTTCAGGAAAAGATGCCAAGTGTTGTGTTCCTCTGGGGATTTTTCAAGGAGAGGGTGGCTGTTAAGGGACAAGCAGATCCAGGAGGTCTGGAGCTGCCTGAAAACAGCTGTTCTCTGTAGAACATTCTTGTTAAGTCAATAGCTCGAGTGAATATTCTACAATACTACTGTTTCAACGATCTGAAGTTGTCTTTGCAAGGATCTGACCTCAGAGCCCCGTGTGATTTTGATGGTTTTTTGCTGTTGAGGGATGAACTAAAACACAAACAAGCTAGAAACCCCTACACAAGAATTCAGCTTCCACCCAGAACCCCCGTTAGTCCAAAGCAAAAAGGATGAGGCAGCATCTTGATGGGAAGCTGAGCCAAAGCCTTAGATGGTGCTGTCCTTCTCAATGTTCAAATCACAGGAGCACAGAATCACTGAGGTTTGAAAAGGTCTTCAAGCTCATTGAGTCCAACCCTGACCCCAATGGACCCCCAAACCCTGTCCCTGAGCTCCAGATCTCCCCGACTGGGAAACACAGCCAAGGATGGTGATTGAATCCCCTCCCTGGCACTCTGTGCCAAGGCCTGAGGACCCTTTCCAGGGAGAAGTTTCTCCTCAGGGCCAACCTCACCCTCCTCTGGGGCAGCTTGAGGCCATTTCCTCCTGTCCATTGTGAAAAGAGATCAACCCCCACCTCTCTGCCCCCTCCTGTCAGGCAGGTCAGCTTCTCCACCTCATGTTACCACAACAAAGAGCAAACAACCTCACAGGCAGATCATTTACTTCATTAACAGCTCAGCTGAACCAGGCTGCAACCATCATCAGGACATTTTCATTCCAGCATCTTCATTTTTAAGCAGCATTTGAATTGCTGAGGTTTTCTTTTCCTCACAGGCACCAGGGCTGTGAGAGACGTGTGCGTGGAGCCTCGAGCTTCAGACACTTCCCAAACTCTGGCTTCAGCGCAACAACCGAGCGCTGAAAATAAATCGAGCTGACCTTTGCCTCTGCTGTCTAATACTGAATCCCTTCTGTTTGTAGGGAAAATACACAGAGCTCAGCGTTTTCTGCTATTCTCGGGGTGAGGGGGAAGCAGCTTTGCTAAAAGCAACGTGACATGATGGCAAGCAGCCTCCCCGTTCCTTCTTCTATCCACCAACGTGTTTATTCCGTTCCCAAGGAAAAATAGGGTCCGTGCCTTGGCACACTGATCTCTTACTTGTGCTTGGGTCAAATCTAAAAGAGCAAGGCAGAGCAACCAGCTCATAGAATCCTTAGGGATGGCAAGGGACCTCCAAAGGTCATCCAGTCCAGTCCCCCTGCCACAGCAGGGTCACCCAGACCAAGTGGTACAGGAACACAGCCATGTGGGTCTTGGGCCAAATCTAAAAAAGCAGAGGCAGAGCAACCAGCTCATAGAATCCTTAGGGATGGCAAGGGACCTCCAAAGGTCATCCAGTCCAGTCCCCCTGCCACAGCACAGGAACACGGCCATGTGGGTCTTGAACGTCCTCATCCAGCCCAGCACCAAACATCTCTGAACCAACCAGACCAGGGTACTAAAGCTACAGCCAGTCTGTCCTTCAACACTTCCAGGGATGGCAATTCCACTACTGCCCTGGGAAGTCCAGTCCAGGGTCTAAATCAAAATGGAAACCTTCTGGTCAGGAGTAGGTCCAACACCAGGAGTAATTGCTCTAGGTATTAGTAGATGATGGGGTTGCTCATGACACCAGTGATGAAATAAGAATGAATAATCTTTTTGCTAGTTCACAGTTGGATTTTGACTCTGCTTCTCCAGCAGAAAAGATACTCCCATCGTGGTCTGATCTGAGAATTACAGCAAAGAATGGATAGAATCACAGAATCCTTAGGGATCGGAGGGGACCTCCAAAGCTCATCCAGTCCAATCCCCCTGCCACAGCAGGATCACCCAGACCAAGTCACGCAGGAACATATCCATGAGGGTCTTGAAAGTCTCCAGAGAAGGAGACTCCACAAACCCCCTCATCTTCAACTTAAAACCTTAGTCAAGCAACCTTCCACTCAGCAAAACATCACTGAGCCTGAAGAAAGGGAATAATTCATACAAGAGCATTGCCATAGAGAAGCTTCCTCGTGGCACTGTGTTCAATGCACTAAACCCAGCTCTAGAAGAAACTAGAGCTGCGAAGAGCTCAAGCTGTTTCTCAGAAACCCTCTCCAACTACACACAACTCACAGATTCAATCTGCAGATGTCATTTTTCTCAACATTAAAGGAAATAGAAGAGCACTTTGGCTTTTTCCACAATAAGAAGGCTAGGAAATGGCCCAGGATTTCCTGCTGCAAACTATCAGAGCCTGCCACACACCCTCACTATCTCCACCTTTCCCTCCCTGCCCCTGAGCAGCTGTTTCCTTCCCTACCCCTGAGCAGCAGTGACAAGAGTCCCACATCCACAGTTCCAGGGCTGCAGGAGTCTGGTCAGGCTGTGGCTGAGCTTCTGCAGCAGCTGGTTCCCTCAGCCCCCAACCAAGCCCAATCCCTCTTCTTTACTCAGGACTTCTCACACAACTAACGGGGGGTTCTCTCAGCAATGTGAGCAAGGTGCAATGGTGCAACAAGGAACTGAGTGGCCAGCTGGACCAGAGCAGGGCTCATCCCTCTGTACTGGGCACTGCTGAGACCCCACCTCGAATCCTGGGGTCAGGTCTGGGTCCCTCATTCACTGCTGGAAGGACATGGAGGGGCTACAGCAGGTGCAGAGAAGGGAATGGAGCTGAGGAAGGGACTGGAGGACCAGTGCTCTGAGGAGCAGCTGAGGAAAGTGGGTAGGGTTTAACTGGAGGAAAGGAGGCTCAGGGGAGACCTCCTTGCTCTCCACAACTCCCTGAGGTTCAGGAGGCTGAAGTGATGTGGGGGTCAGTCTCTTCTCTTTGGGAATATGGGTAAGAGCAACCAGCTTCAACTCACTCCAGGGGAGGTCTGAGTTGGCTCTGAGGAACAGTTCTGCCCCACAAGGGTTCCCCAGGCCTGGCCCAGGCTGCCCAGGGCAGGGGGAGAGTCTCCATGCCTGGAGGGGCTGCAAAGATGTGGAGCTGTGGGGTGAGGGACAATGCTTATTGGGGCCCTGGCAGTGCTGGGGGAGCAGTTGGAATTGATGTCTTTAAAGGTCTTTTCCAGCCTAAACAACTCTGAGAGCTCAAGGAGCAGAGCAGTCACGTCCACCTCCGCTCTCAGGACAGTGACTGGCAGACACAACGCATCTGGCAGAGCGAAGCTTTAGCTTCTGACTCAAGGTTTACACAAAACAACTGTAAAACCAGGATAATCCTTCATCAGTGCCAAGATATCCTGACCCCTGGGTCAAACACACCCAAGGTGCCAAAAGAGTGCAGGATGAGGAGGTCGCTTTCACCACAGGACTCTCAGGTGGAACCCCCCCCAGGCCTTTCACTAGCTTCCACAGCAGTTCCCTGCCCAAATTCCAGGGGAACCTCGTTACAACTGCCCACCTCTACGGCCCCAGGATGAAGCTAATGAGAAACTCAACTGGTTTTGGTTATTAGGAGACCTGAGGAACTCAAAGCCAGAACATGGGGTCAGTTCCTTGATTTGGAGCAGAGTCCTCTCCAGAAACTGAGCTCCACAGGATACCAGACTTCAAGCTCCTAACTTAGCCTGTCCAGCTTCTCTTTTGGAACCTCTGTTGTATGAAATCATAGAATCACAGCATCGTTAGGGATGGGAAGGGACCTCGAAAGATCATCATTGTCCAGTCCAGTTCCCCTGCCACAGCAGGATCCCCCAGACCCAGTGGCACAGGAACACAGCCAGG
>VZRI01000999.1:0-15300 GCA_013397515.1 Upupa epops | reverse complement strand
TACAACAAGGGTCAGTGTAGAGGCTTGCATCTGGGCAAGAACAACCCCTAGGATCAGGATAGGTTTGGCACTGACCTGTTAGAAAGCAGTGTAGGAGAAAGGGACCTGGGGGACCTAATGGACAGCAGGATGACTATGAGCCAGCAATGTGCTCTTGTGGCCAAGAGGGCCAACAGCATACTGAGACCAGGATCAGAAGGGAGGTGATTAGCAGATCAAGGGAGATTCTTCTCCCACTCTGCACTAGTGAAACCACATCTGCAGTATTGTGTCCGGTTCTGGGCTCCTCAGTTCAAGGACACACAGCTGCTGCAGGTTGTCTAGCACAAAGCAACAAAGTTGATGGAGGAAGTAGAACACCTCCCTTATGAGGAAAGGCTGAGGAAGCCTGGTCTCTTGAGCTTGGAGAAGAGGAGGCTGAGGGGGGACCTCATTAATGTCTATAAATATGTGAGGGGTGGGTGTCAGGACGATGGAGCCAGGCTCTTCTCAAGGTCATCTGGTGATAGGACAAGGGGCAATGGGTGCAAGCTGGAACACAGAAGGTTCTATACAAATCTCAGAAAAAACTTCTTCCCAGTGAGGGTGACTGAGCCTTGGAACAGGCTGCCCATGGGGGTTGTAGAATCTCTTTCTCTGGAGACGTTCCAAACCCACCTGGATCTGTTCGTATTCAGCTTGATCTAAGTGATCATGCTGTTGCAGGGGGATTGCACTAGGTGATCTTTTGAGGTCCCTTCTGATCCCTAATAATTCTATGATTCTATAATAAGCAATTTTGTAAATAGACATTTTCTGTGTGGTTGTTATTTAGGACTTGTAGCTTCTGTTATGTACCATGCCACCATAGTCTTTGTGAGGAGTGTAACAGGAGAAAAATATGTGTAATCTCCTTTATTTTTAACACGTAAAATATACTTCTGCAATTTGTCATTATTTTTGGATTTAAGCTACTCTTCCCCAGATCACATCTTGTTACTTTTTACATTAATTTTATGTAGGGAGAGGCCAAGCTTTTTACACTGTGTGTGAAGCACATCCCTCTCCTGTTCTTTTAACAGTGGCCACAGTTGCTCTCTCATCCCCTCCCTCTGGGAGAAGTTTCAACTCCCAGCACAGCATTTTGAGACAAAATCCCCATTTGTAATCAGAGTCAGATCCTTTCAAAAGGAATCACAGGGGCCAGGAGACAGGGAGAAGACAGCCTGCAGTGACAAGGAAAAGGTACCTATTGTTTTGATTTGAAAATTACCAAATTTTAACAATTAGTTGTGGTGCTCTTATGCTGAAAAAGCATTTATTTTTGAAGCTGGAGGCAACTTTCCTAGCAGACCTCCTGTGTCAGTGTGCCGATTCTACAGGTGATTGGTGGACTGAGTCCATAAAGGAAAGGGACTTCCTCCTTCTCTTTGTGGTCCTCTGTGCCATCGTCACCTTTTTTCCTGCTTTGGCTGCAACATATCTTCAGAGACAGGGAGCTTCTCCAGGAGAGGGCTCTGCCCCAGACCCCAAGGTGGGGGTGAACAGTGGCTCTCAAACCCCTGCCACCTAAGGGTGGAAGAAAAAAGAAGGTCTGAGCCCGGCTGCAATTCTGCTTCGGGGGTAGCCACCGCTCTTTTTTGCACGGGAGCTTGAACGCAGAGAGGCCGAAGAGACAAGCCCTCATCTGCAGCTCTCCCCTCTTTCACTGAGGGCTCAGATACAGAAAAGCCACATCAGCTTGTTCCTGCCCTTGACAGCAGGCTGAAGTAAAGGTAATCCCTCCACTAGAGACTCTACAGCTTAATAGCCTTTGAAGATGCCAGGGGTGAGCTCTTAACCCTATACCTCCCTTGGTGCCTAACCACAGGGGAGAAGAAAGGGAGGCTCAGCATAAGGCCTGTAGAAAGCCCTCGAACGAGACCCCGAAAAGGTTATTCCCATAATAGGCCTGTCTCCACCCCGCTGGTTGTCTCCACCAGCCTGGCAAAGATCCTGTATACTCTGCCACTGAGAGAGACTGAGAGAAGCCTCTACTAAGAGAGAAAGAGAGAACACAAGTCCTGATCTCTCAAGCCTTTGGCAAACAGAGAGTCTGGAATCCTGTTGTATCCTCCACATTTGACACAGCTATAGCCACAAAGAAGAGCCCCAAGCCAACGGGAGCTAGAAGTGCTGATGTCTCCAAGAGGATTGGGAAAAGAAACTTTTCCACAAACATCAAATGTGCTGTACTCTTGTCACCACCTCCCCCCCCCAGCTTACTTTTTCCTCTGGAAAGTGGGGTGCGAGTGGCTGTTGTGATTATGAGCATTGGTGTGCACTCTCTTGCCCCAGAGCTCTCATCTAAGGCCAAAACCCAATGTGTTAGCTGTCTCCTGTTTCTCTCAGAGTGTGTGTTAAGGCACTGTGATACAGTTTCTCTTTTACCGTTTTGATTCTTTAACTTACTTGGGGATTATTCCTTTTCTTCTTGGTGATGGGTTCAATAAACTGTTGTCTTTCTAGCAAAGTTGCTTCATTGCCTCCTGAACTCTCTGTGAGAGCTGGTTGTTGTGCTAGAATTACAGGCACCATCTCAAACTGGTTTAGACCCTCTTGCTTTGGAGGTTCCACCAAGACAGAAGACACATATTTTAGTTCTGGGTTTTTTTTCATCAAACAATCTTGAAGAGTCTTTAAGGAAAATCAGCCAATGATCTGTGCTTTGATCTGCTTGCCATAGCATGATGTTACCTAGTCAGTGAGGAAATCAATCTGATTATTCATAACTGGTACAGCAGGCATGGAAAACAACATCTGTTTAAAATACATTTTCACACAGTGAAGAAAGAGTGAGAATGTGGAACATGTGTAGTTTGAAGGTTAGCTACTGGAACATTTCATAAATTCACAGCAAAACAGACAAAAAGGAAAGCAGAAATGGCATTGTATATACATCTGTACAGATTTAATATTAGAAGTCTCACATCACAGAATTCTCTTCGGTTTACACTGCCTGTGTTTGTGTATTAACTAAACACACAATGTTGTTATGGTCCTGTAGTTCTACAGAACTTGTTTTCTTCATTCTACTTACTGTTCACCTGCACCTGTAAAAATAATTCATTGTTCATAAGTGTCAGTTTCCTCTTTCTTCCACCAAGATTGTAAGAAATTGTTAACTTTACAATTCTGGGGGTTTCTGCAGTTTTGAGGGCTGACCTGCATTCTGTCATGATGGTCATGTCATTAGTTACATAAAAGAGATTGCTTTTCACTGAGAATGTGAATGAGTTTGGGGTTTTGTCTGTTTAGTTTGTTGGCAATTGGAGGTCCTCCAGTGAGGGATGCCTAAGTGTGGAGCACACAGACCAGTATTTTCTTAGGGATCTTAATTATGAACTTTTTCCTCAGTTAGTAATGAGTAGCTAGCCATGAGTTTTATGTGTTGGAGTGAAAAAGCTTTTATGTGGCTACTAGAAATGGTTTCTTTACTCATGAAGATTATCTCAAAGTGCTAAAGAAGAGTAGGAGAAATAACTGATAATATGTATTACTAGAAATGTGTCTCTGTGTGAGGAATTGTGTTTGCAAAAATAGGGAAAGGGGACAGAAATTTGCAGATGTAACTAAGAAATGAACAATAATAATCAAAATATAAATGGTGCTGCATTGCCTGCATGGTAATAGGGAACAGTAGGATTGAGCAAGATAGAACTAACTGTTCCTTTTCTCTGTGGTAAGGATTTAGAATCATAGAATCACAGTATGGTAAAGGTTGGAAGGGACCTCAGAGATCATCTAGTTCCAGTCTCCCTGCAAAGACACTTCCCACTAGTCCAGGTTGCTCAGAGTCCCATCCAGCATGGCCTCAAGGGATACCTCCTGGGAGGGAGCATCCTGTCCCAGTGATTTGTCACCCTCATAGTGAGAAAGCTCTTTCTAAAGTCTAATTTAAATCTGCAGTTTTATAGTTTGAAACCTTCCCCTTGTCCTTTTATTAGAGTTCCTTGTAAAAAGTCCCTCTTTCACCTTTTCTGTAGGTCTTCTTCAGGTACTGGAAGGCTGCTTTATAGCAGCTCCCTCAAAGTACGGGGACAAACCTAATTCCCTCTGCCTGTCTTCCTTCAGTCCACCGACCAAGCTTGTGGCCCTCCTTCGACTTCCTCCAACAGTTCCATGTCCTTCCTGTGTTGGGGACTCACAAACTAGGTGCAGAACTCCAGGTCAGGTCTCACATAAGCAGAGTATAGGGGCAGAATCACCTCTCTTGCCCTGCTGTTGATGCTTGTTTTTATGCAGCTCAGAATATCGTTGGCCTTTGGTTCACACAATCTGTTTAATTTAGTCATGAAATAGATGCATTTCTTGTTGATTAATTATGAAGTATTGTTTTTGCTGTTTTCTGCGTGTGTAAATGTTACCCTCCCAGTTTTCTTTGTTCCCACAATTTTGTTCTTAGAAGTTGTTCTCTTATGATGTGGATCATCTTGTGAGACGTATAGTTGTGAATGCAAAGACTCTTGTTTTAGTTCTGAAACCTGTGTTTAATGTCATCGAACTTTTTTTCCTTTTTACTGGTGCAGTGAATGCACTAGCTGTGGTCAGTTCAGTGTGCTTGGGTTAGCTTGATCTCTGGAGGTAGCAAATGCTGAAGGAGTTCCAGTAGTAACACCTCCAAGAAGTCTCCATGTTTGTGGATACTACTGTGTAAGGCGTGTGTGCATGTAGTCCAGAGCACGTGCTCAGAACAAAAGCTTTGAAATACTTATTTTGAGGGTTCCTTGCAAAACTGGGTTCTCACTTCAAGGGATCATGAGGCTGGATGAGATTTAAAATGTGAGTTACTTCTGAGAACTGGTGTTTGGCATGTGTTTACTGAGTGCTTCTCAGCTGTTTACTTTCCTGGCCTGCATGAAACCACCAAGGAGAATAATGTCTGCCTAGGTCACAACCATGAGGTGAAGGTTAGGTGGAGGAGGTACAGAAAGCAGGATGTAATTTCTGCAGTCTGGCTGGAGGCTGGCAGTTGGATCACACCCATGTAAATTATTAAACAGTATTTCCTGGATCAATTAAGTAACCAAGTACATTTTTGTTAATTTTTTCCTGAACTCCTGCCCACAAACTCAGAAAGCTAGGTGTGGCATTGCAAAGAGGACATTTCTAAAGCAATCTGGAAAATCAAGGCATGCTGTTTTTTACCCCAGTTTTGATTTGAGGAGCTTTTTTCTCATGGCAAGTAATTATATTCGCTTCAGCTAATCACAGTTACTATTGTCTTAATGTGTAAAACATTTAACACTTATTTTAATATCAAATAAATAGTCCTACATTTGTGAATTGATTTCTTTTTTTTAAATCCAAAACCCCACAACAAACTGTAGTAACATAAAGTGTCATATCGTACATGACACAACATGTTTCTTCGAGTCTATTGACAGTTTCTGTCATCAAAGTGTTAACTTCCTTTCTCCAAGCGATGGCAAATCCAGAACCTTGTTTTTTTAGCTGTTTTATGAGAGAGGAAAAGATTTAAACAACTTCTGTTATTATTCATGTTGTTATCCTTATTTTCTAACAAAAGATCCTAAGCCTTTGCTTTTGAGATTTCTTAGTGGTTTTCTTGGACTGGCTGTATGTACAGAATGGTGTGGGAAAAGTGCTTTCAGTTGGGTTGAAAACAGCTGCCTCTTCATCAGCACATGAATGATTGTGTTTTAACTATTAGTCTTAAAAGGGTCAACAAAAGAAAACTCTATCTTTCTGCCATGTGCTGACTAGCCTCAGATGACAGAATCACAGAATAATCATGGTTGGAAAGGACCTACTAGATCACTGAGTCAAACCATCCCCACACCAACAAAAACCATAAATACCTGGTCAATGGAAAACCAAAAAATGACCTCTTCCATGCCTGCCACAAAGCACCATGTTTGTGCTCCTCTTAAATATCTCCAGGGATGGGGACTCAGCCACCTTCCTGGGAAAACCATTGCAGTGCCTCATCACTCTTTTCATAAAGAATTTCTTGCTAAGATCTAATCTAAACCTCCCCTGCCTCAACTTCAGACCATTGCCCCTGCTCTGTCATTAGTCACTAAGTAGAAGAGGCCAACACCCACCTCTCTCCAACCTCCCTTCAGGTAGTTGTAGAGGGCAGTGAGGGTCCCCCCACAGCCTCATCTCCAAACTAAACATGCCCAGCTCCCTCAGCCTCTCCTCATATGACTTCTTTTCTAAATCCCTCAAGAGCTTGGTTGCTCTCCTCTGGACTCACTCCAACATCTCAATGTCTTTCCTATAATTGAGGGGACCAGAACTGGACATAGTACTCAAGCTGAAGCCTCACAAGGGCCAAGTATGAGGGTACAATAACTTCCTTTCTCCTGCTGACCACGCTATTACTGATCCAGGCCAGAATCTTGTTGGTGTTCTCGGCCACCTGAGCACACTGCTGGTTCATGTTAAGCTGGCTGTGTACCAGCACCCCCAGGCCCTTTTCCGCTGGGCTGCTTTTGAGCCACTCATTCTCAAGTCTGTAGTGTTGCCAGGGGTTGTTGTGACCAAAATGCAGGACCCAGCACTTGGCCTTATTGTACCTCATACAATTAGCCTTGGCCCATTGACCCAACCTGTCCAAGTACCTCTAGAGAGCCTTCCTGCCCTTGAGCAGATCAGCATCCACACACAATTTGGTGTCATCTGCAAACTGACTGAGGGTGCTCTCAATCTCCACGACCAGGTCATCAATAAAGATATTTAATAAGACTGGCCCCAAAATTGAGCCCTGAGGGACACCACTTGTGACCGGCTGCCAGCTAGATTTCATCCCATTAATCACTATTCTCTGTGAATGGCCAGTCAGACAGTCCTATTGAATGTTTTTCTTTAGTCACCGGTGCTTATTACTGAAGTCTTCATGAAAAAGAGCGTTGACAGTGTTCTCAGTGTTTTAGGGTGACTTGGGGAAATAGAATGCATGAAATTGTTTCTTTGCATTGAGGTGGTGTAGAGATATATGCACATCAGTACTTGTACAGAAACTTCAGGAAACTGGGGATTTGATGCATCCTGATCTGGAACCGCTGCAGAGGGGGAAAACTGGTGAAGATTCCTTGGAGAAGGGCTGCATGATTTCTGAAGGGTCAGTGGATCTCATATTTTTGTAGTCTTCTGCACCACACTTCCTAAATTGACATCATAGAATCATCAAGGTTGAAAACCTTCAAGATTATCAAGTCCAACCATCTGCCCAACAACGATTATCCCATCTCCCCAGACACCCTGGCTGCCCATTTGTAGAACTCTACCAGGGACAGAGCCTCTGCCTCTTCCCTGGGCAGCCTGTTCCATACAAATCCAATACAAATCCAATTTACAGGAATTGATTTAATTTAGAAGTGTCTTAGTTCTGTCATTATCAAGGTGTTTCCAGGCATGTGTGCATATGGGTTGATAGATGTGGATTGATGAAAAATGAACAAAACGTGTGGGCTGCCTGTACAGAAGGAGAGAGGGAGCAAAGTGAAGGAATGGGAGAAACTCACACCACACTTCCTGTCAGAGTGAGGGAGAGGCTAATTTAAAAAGTGATAAAATGTGATGTCTGCACATTACTGTGTGGAGTTCCTTTACACTCTGTGACTAATGCTTTTATAGATCATCCCTTTATGCCCAGTTGGTTCTCTGGTAAGAAGGTGATTGACAGTGAGCTGGTCTATGCTGTGTTCTTCCTTCAAGGGATAAATACAGTAAATGTGACTGTGACTGAAGTGACTGTGCCTGACTGTGAGTAAAGCAGCAAGCAGTCTCTTTAAATCTGTCATCTTTTTACATAAGAGCAGTGAAGTCTTTCTTTCCACCTTCCCCTGCTGTTTTCTGGTTAGAATAACTACTATTTTGCTACTGTTTCTTGTTTGTAGTAGTATATCTCTAGAGAAGCTGAAAGTTCTTATACTTAGCTCTAATCCAGCTCTTTGCAAAGAAAAAATTCTTGTAACAAGTGCTTTGTTTGGTTTTGTTTATAGAATTAATGATAATACAGGTTCTTTGCAATAAACCAGCACATTACTTTCTGTTTTGCTCCTCTCAGGCAGTGTTGATAAGTAACATCACAGTAAATGAACGATTGATCCAGACTCTACGAGGTACGTCATAATACCCCTTTGCATCTCTTTCATACTGTTTTATAAGTCCCCTGTTTTTAACAGCTGCAGTGACCTAGATCCTGTATCTCCAGAGTTCCCATTCAGTGAAGCATCAGTCTAATCTACCTCAACATTTGACCTAGTAAGGCTGCATGTAGGACTCCTCACTCATGCAATATAAAAACACAGGGAATACAACTAGCTTCCTTGTGGATTGTTAATATATACATATATATTCTTCATGTAACGTTTTGCAGTGTATCCCTGTGTTTCTCCCTGAGCTGTTTGAGTTGTGCAATTTAGCATTACAAAGAATTCACAAACTCCTACTTTGAATAAGAAGACCTGGTTTATACAGTGGTATAGATGCTGGTGCTTAAAAATTGACATTAGAAATTTATTCCTCAAGAAGTCTGGGGAAAGGGTCCTAAGTTCTACAAACAGGTAGAACTGTTGTGGTGCTGTCCTCTGATGCACTCACACAGAGCTTTCTGCCAGTAAAACAATAGATGCCAGTGTTTTTGAGGGAAATAACTGCAAATTGCACATTATGAGAGACATATTGTAAGCTTGTCTTTACATGGGTAATAAACATTAATGCCGTTTCTTACTTGTTCTGATTAGCAGTTTATATACCTAAAGATTTCCTATGCAGAAATCTAGCAGGGCAAGGGTTTGCAAACAAAGATCTCCTTATGAAGGAAAAGAGGTAAAAAAACATCTGTGACATGATTTTTCTTAATATGTTAGCCTGAAAGGCTATTCTTACCCAATCCTGTGCACCTTTGATGAATAGATTCAACAATTATCTATACTTTTGTATACAAAATGTAGTTACTATGACAGACGGATGGAATTGCTGTGCTCACTATTGATTTGGTTTTTGATACTTGTAATATGTATGTGTTTGTATTTTAACATATGTTTTTATCCTGTTCTGGTCAGAACACTTAAAAGAGTTACAGGCAGAATATGGAAAGCTACAGTTGGATATTTACTGGTTTCAGAAGAACCAGACTAACCTTCAGAGGAAGTTCTCATATGATCTGTAAGTATGTTCTTTCTAAAAAATGGGATTTTTACCATACACAGGGTTATGGTTATGCTTGGGATAACCATAACATTGTTAGTAAAGGTACATTTTTAATGGGAAAGTAACACCTGATATGTAAAATTGCTTACAGTCAATCTCAGAGAGGAGCACAGTCCATGGAATCTCAGTATCCACAGACTTCTTCCACATTTCTTGATGTTTCTTCTGTTGCTGGAGGAGAAAAATGACAATATTGTCGTTTAACAGTTGGGGGAAGAATTAGAAAAAGGCTAAACTCTGAAGCAGTGTTCAAGAACTAAAATGTGATGTTCTGAGGAACTGTGGTTCCATAGAACCATATTCTAGTTCGCTGACATGGCAGTGCTCCCTCCCTTCTTGTGCACCTGCTCACTGGCAAGACAAAAATCTACTTAGCAACAACCAAAACATCAGTGTAATTGTCAGCAGTTGGTCTCACGCTGAATCCAAAACATGTCACGGCAGCAGCTACTAGGAAGAAACAGGACAGGATGAAAACAGCTGATGATGCATGTTCTTAGAGGACAAAGGTGCTTTGTTCCTGTCGGTGGGAGTGGAGATAACAAATCCAGCAGCAGGCAAGGGGAGAGGCTGTACATGCTTTTCTGTGTATGCAGGACACCCTGTACATGGCCAAGTACTCAGCTTAACATGGGCTCATGAGGCACCCACGTGAGCAAGAGCAACAACAGTAGCCTAATCCTACTCTCCTGAGGGTGAGGGTCTATTAGTGCAAAATATGCTCATGAACATGTGTACTGGCTGGGACCTGGTCATGCACCACCTGCCCTGTTCTGACGCCAGTTGCTGCTGCACTGACACCTCTAAACACTCATATACATACACTGAACAGAATGTCTCTCAGGCAGGAAAGAGTTAAAAAGGTATTTAATAAGAAACGTGACAGACTGTGCTGATTAGATGCAGGACAGGCGCACCAGTGATGTGTTTACATACAACTAATTCTGTTTATCCCCTGGTCTCTGTTCTCTCATATGTGTTCCTGCCAGAGATCCAGCCCTTTCTCTGCTTTTGGTAGTATAGTAAGTCTTATGCACTCCTGACATGCTCTACTCCACCATCCCTTAATTTGTGCCTGGTCAGTAAACATCTTGATCTTTTGACTCATCTTCATGGGTTTCACATATGTCCACAGAGGTCTGCACAGATTGTGTGTGCACACATGAGCTCTTTATCACGTAAACTATTTAATCTTGTGAGAGAGAAGACATGCCATAGAGACTGAATTTAGGAACACTGGTTTTGCACATACGAAATATGTCATGTTACTTGTATAAGGTGGATAAACTACTGCTGCAGTTTTGCTTTGGAAGTTGTTTAAACGAGTATTGGAATCTGCAGAAATCCCTTTTGCAAGAAGGCAATTCTTTCACAGAAAAAAAAATTCCCAAATATGGCTTTCTGTTATCACACTAGAAATGCTTGAAGGATCAGAATGCACTTTGACTTAGCTGAAATTGACTGTTTAGTGGAAGACAAGTAAATTACTGTAGCTTGTTGAGTGTATCTAAAAAAAACAGGTAAAACTGTATTTATTCAAGTAGAACTTGTACCACCTGCACTATGAGTTTGTCCTTAGGTTAACGTGCCATATTTTCCTACTGACCTTATAGGATCATAGAATCATAGAGTGGTAGCTGTTGGAAGGGACATGTGACGTTCACCTAGTGCAACACCTTTGCAGATCATGTTCTCCTACATCAGATTACACAGGAACATATCAGTGTGGATTTTGACTCCATAACCTCTCTGAGCAGCCTGTTGTAGATCCTCAGAGTAAAAAAGTTTTGGCTTATATTCATATTGAATTTCCTGTGTTCTAGTTTAAGACCATCCCTTGTCATTTTACTGAGCACCAACAAGAAGGACTTTGCCCCTTTGAATAGGGCTGGACTCAGTACTGGCCCCTGAGGCACATGACTAGAAACTGGCCTCCAGCTTGACTCTACCGCACTGACCACAGTTCTCTGAGTTCTTTAACCCATTTCCAGTCCACCCCACTCCATCATCCAATCTGCCCTTAAGTTTGCTTGTGAGGATGTCATCTGAAGTGGTGCCAAAAGCCTTGCTGAAGTCAAGGTTGACCTCTTCTACTGCCCTCTCCTTATCCTTCACCAAGTTACATCTTCAAAAAAAGGTTATCAGTTCAGTCAAGGAGGACATCGCCTTGGTAAATCTATTCCTGATAACCCTCCTTCCCTATAGGTGCTTTGAGATGGCTCTAAGAACATGCTGTTCAATCACCTTTCCAAGGAAGTGAGGCTGAGTGGTCTGCAGTTACCAGGGTCCTTGTGCTTGCTCTTTTTAAAGACTGTAGTGACATTAGCTTTTCTCCAGTCCTCAGGCATCAGTTCTGTTCTCCAGGATTTGCCAAAGATGATAGGCTTCTCAAAAGCAAGCACAGATAATAGAACTAAAAATAATATTTTTTTTGAAAAGGAAGAAGTCATTTGGAACTGCTCACTTGTTCACATTTTCTCCAGGTCACAGTGTATCAACCAGATGAGGGAAGTAAAAGAACAATGTGAAGAAAGGATAGATGAAATTACAAAAAAAGGTAGTGAAGTACCACAAATCAAAGAAAACAGAGGCTTCTCAGAAGATTCAAAAAAAGAAAACAAGGTATGTTTTGAATAATGTATTTTAAAATCATTTTCTTTGTAACTCTTACGGATTTTTTTCGACCTTTTTGCTGTCTCTAATGCTAGCCCTCCCACCGCATTAAGGTTAGCGCTGCTTTCCTTCACATTTGTTAAGTGTTTCTGATCTATGGGAAATGAAGTGATTCCAAGGACAGAATAGACAGAGGTCTTTCAGGAGATTTCAGATCACTGTGTCTTTGAAAGGGGAAGAGTTTGAGAGGTGATGCTGGGAGCAGTGTAGAGCTCGTTAACAAATACTTGTACTGCTGAGTTTTGTTTCACAGCTTTGTTAAGAGCTTAGCTGCCTTGTGTGCTAAAGGTATGTTACAGGTGAGGACAATTGTGAATCACTTCAGGGTGGCCGCAAGCTTTGACTATGATACTGTAGTGCGAGGTTCTTTGAGGTGTCTGAATTTTCACACAAATCCTAATGTCAGTCTTTTACTGTGGGAATGAATGGAAGATCAAGATCAAATGTCTTAGCTGTATGCTATTGAAAGAGCACAAAAAATGTTGCCACACGTGGTGCGGGAAGGCTGAGGAGGAGAGGGCAGCCTTGCCACATTGGGTGGGTGCTTGCCAGCTGACTTGCTTCATGGTGTGTAGAGGGCAGGAGGGAATCCTGAGAAAATGAAACAGCCATAATATGGAGATAGTACATTTGCTTGTCAAACAGATGTTATCTTGTTTAACGTCAAGATGTAAAATACTAACTGGAGAATTGATGTGGGGAAGGTCATACTATAGATGTGGACAGCTTAATTTCTGTTGTGATTTTGCAGCACGTTTTCATCTGGTGTGAGTCACTGTAATGCTTTTTTTGGTTTAGTTTGTGATTTGGTCTTGGGGTTGGTTTGTTGTTTGTTTTTATTTTTTCCATTTCCTGTCTGGAAGGGAAACAATCCCAGAAGGAATCTGGGAAGTTTTGCTGAAGCCCCTCTGCAGGACAATATCAGTAGTTTCCTCAATGTTTTCTTTAGATGGAATGGTTCCTTTTTATAAGATGTGCTTATTATGTAACAGGAAGGTCAGAGTTAAAATAAGATGGAAAAGGAAAATATTGATAATAAATATACAACATTTCTTAGACCTTTGTTTTTAATGGATGATGTGTAATTCTGAATTGAAAATTAACATCTTCCAGTATTTTTGTGTACGATCCCTTCAACTTAAACACTTTCACCTTACCCCATTTTAATTTATTTGATGTTGTTGTTAAAAAACCCTGAGCTAGACATTTAGTCTAAGTTACAGGCATTTGCAGCTTTTATATGTTTAATTAAGAGGTAATTTTTTGCCTTTCAGTACAAGATAAGTATTTTTTACAGAAGTATTCAGCCCAACATAAGTGAAAAATGGCCTTCAGTTTCTGACGATTTTCACTGTAAAGGGAAAGCTCAAGAGGCTGAGTTATGTGTAAAAGAGAAGCATTTTTAAATATAACATTTTTATTTTAATGGCAGAAAGCAGATTGAGTTATGGTGAAAATCCCTACAGCAATAACCAAGTATTCTGTGGTAATACTTGCTTCTCAAGCTTGCATAAGAATTAAGGCTAGATTATTTGTGCATGTTTGACTTCATGTGTTGAACAAACAAGATCTTTAGTTCTGCCTGGCTTTGAGCGTAAACATTGCAAAACAGCTAAGTAATCCTACCCTGTAAATCCTCTACAGCTTTGGCTTGGAAGTTATTTAGCACTTTTTTTTCTTGCACTTTCTGTCCAAATAACTGTGTAAACACTAGACAACCTGGTTTTTATTCACTTGCTTGGAACAATGGGTGGATGCAATCTTAGCAACAACCTTGGCAGAAAACTTTCTGTTCACTTTGAATTTCTGTAGCATGTTTTCTATTCACTTGTATATAGTACCAGTTATAACAAAGGCTTATGTGTCCAAAGCACAGAATCGTAGAATGGTATGGGTTGGAAGGGACCTCAGATCTCATCTAATCCAGTTTACCTGCCATGAGCAGGGATGCCTCTTGATTTGACTGGGTGGCTCAAAGCCTCATCCAGCCTGGCCTTGAACATCTTCAGGGAGGGGCCACCCACAGCCTCTTTGGGTAGCCTATTATATAGTCTTGCCATGATTTTAGCTGGCACAGAGGTGAGGCTGAGTGATCTGTAGGTCTCTGTACTTCCATTGTTTCCCTTTTTAAAAGTTGGAGTTATGTTTCCTCTTTCCAATCAGTGGGAATTTCACCAGACTGCCACAACTTCTCAAAATGGTGGCTAGTGGACTGGAGAAGATTCCACAGGAATATGCCCAAGTGGGTTTTGAGTGTCTCCAGAGGGGACTCCACAACCTCACTGGGCAGCCTGTTCCAGTGCTGTGTCACCCTCATCTCTGAGTTGTGGAACTGAAACCCATGCTTCAGTTTGTACCCATTGCCTCTGGTCGTATCACTGGGAGCACAATGAAAACACAGGCCCCTTTTTCTTCTCATGAAACTAGATTTGAAGGGAAGGGAGGTGTGACTGGGCTTGCCAGAGGGATGCCTGGGGGTACTGGCTCAGCGTTTTTGGACAGAATCCTGGTGGTCTTGAGAACTGGAGTGCCAGTGCNGGAAGGGACCTCAGATCTCATCTAATCCAGTTTACCTGCCATGAGCAGGGATGCCTCTTGATTTGACTGGGTGGCTCAAAGCCTCATCCAGCCTGGCCTTGAACATCTTCAGGGAGGGGCCACCCACAGCCTCTTTGGGTAGCCTATTATATAGTCTTGCCATGATTTTAGCTGGCACAGAGGTGAGGCTGAGTGATCTGTAGGTCTCTGTACTTCCATTGTTTCCCTTTTTAAAAGTTGGAGTTATGTTTCCTCTTTCCAATCAGTGGGAATTTCACCAGACTGCCACAACTTCTCAAAATGGTGGCTAGTGGACTGGAGAAGATTCCACAGGAATATGCCCAAGTGGGTTTTGAGTGTCTCCAGAGGGGACTCCACAACCTCACTGGGCAGCCTGTTCCAGTGCTGTGTCACCCTCATCTCTGAGTTGTGGAACTGAAACCCATGCTTCAGTTTGTACCCATTGCCTCTGGTCGTATCACTGGGAGCACAATGAAAACACAGGCCCCTTTTTCTTCTCATGAAACTAGATTTGAAGGGAAGGGAGGTGTGACTGGGCTTGCCAGAGGGATGCCTGGGGGTACTGGCTCAGCGTTTTTGGACAGAATCCTGGTGGTCTTGAGAACTGGAGTGCCAGTGNGATCTCACTGCAATCACTGAGACATGGAGTGTTGGAATGAGTATCAGCTCTTTATGAAAGGCAGGCAGGGGAGATGAGGAGGGGATGTTACTCTCTATGTCAGTGACCATCCAGACTGCATGGAGCTCCACCTGGGAGCAGATAAAGATACTAGTGAGGCTTTATGAGTTAGAGGGACGGCAGCTGACATTATAGTGGGGTCTGCTATAGGCCACCTGGTTGGGAAGACCAAGTGGATGAGGCTC
>VZRI01000998.1:219918-231958 GCA_013397515.1 Upupa epops | reverse complement strand
GGGGGGGGGGGGGGGGGCATGAGGAAGGGAGAGAGGATGCTGAGGGAATTCTGCCTACATTGAGACGTAGCGATTCAGATGCTGTTTCCCCTGAATTAGTTCATTTTGGAAGAGAACAAAGGGGTTGTCCTGCTGGGCAGCTTTTCAGCAGGGATACCCTTCCTGCCTTACTTCAGATCTGCAGCATTATGTGGTTTCAATTAGTGGTAGCACTTGCAAAACTAGTAACACAGACATTTTGGCATGCAGTCTGACTCCAGGGTGGTGAAGAGTACTTCAGATCTGCTCAGGGATGGATGGAGAATTGTGGTGCATTTGAAGCAGTGCTGATGGTTTGTCATAGCAGTGTCACCTCTAAAAACCTTGGTTTATAGGTTTGGCTTTTCAGTTCTCCTTTCTGTCTCTTTTCAGAATTTGCGTCCCTCTCCTCCAGCATCCCCATTTCCTGTGTCTTCTCACCTGGCTACTTACTGGGCCCTCAGTTAAGTTTTTCTTGAGGCTTTTAGAGCAGCCAAGTGTCTTGGTGTCTTGGCTAGACATACTCAAAGGACAGGAGTGCCCACAGTGCTGAGCGCTTACAGAGTCTTCCTCATCCTCAACGGCTTTTCCAAACACCAGCTACAATAAGAATAAGCCTGTGTTGTCAGGGACTGGGTGGTTTGACAGTCCAGCCATCCCCACGGCAGTTGGGGAGCAATTACTGAAATGTCCTTTTAAGGCAAACGACAATTCCTTTAACTCAGCAGTGAGCAAAGCTGAGCTCTGTTGTTGTTTCACATCAGCATAAGAGCCTCTCACAATATATTTGCTGGCAGAGAGAAGCCTGTGCATGATTCCATGAATTTTCACAGTCCTACTTATCCTAGATCTCTTGATAGGCAGGTGACACTGATGAGCAAAATAACAAATGTCACTGCTGTGGTGATAGACACATACAATATTCCAAATATCCACTGAAAGAGAAGTGCTCCACACAGGAATGAAAGAGGCAGCTGCTTGACAGAATTTGAACATGTAGAACTATAATATTTTTAGCAATGAAGTCAATAATTTGTCTCACTATCACATCTATCATGATGCTAAATAGATTTCACTAAGGCTTTCCTGTATGCTTTTCCAGTGTGGTGACTGTCCACAGACAGCACAGCTGAAAGGAGGCAGCACAGACTGAAGGACTTCTTTCTCCAAGAGCTGCAGTCCTCATCTCCACTCAAGGGTTCAGGTTTGTTTCCTAAACGTTGGAGAACAATGAGGACCCTAAAAGTCTTGGCTTTAAGATCACCACTTAGCATTTCACTGTTGTACTCATGCTGAAACAAAATTTAGGGGCTGCAAATGGAAATGGAACAAAAGGGTGGCCAGTGCTGCTTGTGCCAAACCCTAACAAGTGTTCATCTGCCCAGTTATTCACATGTCCAGTCAACAGCATTTTCTGTTATCCCAAACATACTACACACTTCTTCCCAGTCTGTGCAATGGGACCATCTTACTTGGGTAACAGTCGTGTTTTCACAGGCCAGGTAATCCACAGCAAGCCACAACTCTGCAAGCAGGTTTCCTCTAGTTCCATCCAGACTCTCTATCTGCTTTATTGCATGCCAAGGACTGGTCAATCCCACAGCACTGACTCAGGAGTAGCTGCACCAAACTGTGCTGTTTGCCACCATCCTGATGGACCTTTTGCAATTAATACAGTATTAATGCTAACAAGACACTGAGGAAGCTTCCTAAGGCCCCTTAATCCCCCCCCACACACACCGTTCTACTGGGGATGATGAGTTTTACACCACGAAGTCACCTGTACCAGTGAAGTGCCTTTTAACACCCCTGCATGTTATCTGTGGGAGCTGATGATCCAAAAAGAATCCCAGCAGTTCATTTTCATTTTCTGTCCTGGGTTAGTCGGGCTAAAAGATGGTTAGCTACCTTTCCCAAAGGAGAGATGGTACTGGAACTATTCATCAGCATAAATTTTGCTCATTGAGAAAAGCATGAAGCTATAAAAAGAAGCGCTGGGGTTGTGTTGTAGTGGTCAGCATGGCACACACAAGAAAAGAGAAAAAAAGGAGAGAAGTATTTCCTGAACAAAGAAGTCAGGCCAGTCCCTCTCTTTTTTGATCTTTAATCCCTTCTCTCCCAAGTAGAATGGCAAAGGAGCCCTTCTCCCTTCCCAATAAAAAGGCAGCAAAGGCAGGCATTCAGCCCTCGGCCCTTTGATCAGCGCAGAGCTGTCAGTTCCTGCTGCTTTTTTTTCTAGTAGCCCTTGTTCCTGGTTAAAAGTGGAAGTAATACCCTCTGAAAGAAATACCCTAGGTGTCCTGCAAGACATCAATCCCATTTTTCTCCCCTTGTTTTTCAGCAGCCCACCCTCCTGGCCCCAGCAACCTCCTTGCTACCATCCCTCTTCCTCTCTCCCCCCTCTTTCAGGGTACTGGGTTCATTTGATACGCAATTCAACGTACCAGTCTGACCTACTGGGACCTTGCTGTCTGAGACTCTACCACTGCGCAGACAGGGGAAACCTCCCTCCCAGCAATAAACTGCTCACGTCCATACGCTCGTCTTCCTGAGCAGGAATTAACAGCCGCTTCCTCGGCTCAGCAATGGGATTTGGGGAAACCGGCTTTTGGTAATTTACAGCTCCACGCTGATTTTAAAATGATCGTGACTCAAACAACAAATAACAGAAGATCCCAGGTTGTGCTTGACCGAGTGTCTGAGATCCCGTTCTGCTCTCGCCTCGCTGCTGCATCGCGGCGCTGAGCAGCTGGCACAGCTCGCCAGCGGGGCGCTCAGCGCATTTTAAAGCAGGAGCCTTGTTTACTGCTCCTCGCCACGCGAGGACCCGCTATGCAGTCCGCAAATCCTCTGCAGAGGGACTAACTCACAAACCATGCCCGTCGAATGTCACACTGGAGCCTAGTGGGTGAGGGTTGGGTAGAGCAGAGGCTCTGGTTGTGCCTGTGCATACAAAGGACTGGGGGGAGGAACAGGGCAGTGAGGAGCAGCGACTGTGTGAAAGGTGACGATTCCTCAACGCTCTCCATCCTTTGGGACACAAGAGGTAGTTTAAATCCCTCTGCCATCCCCCTGTTGCTGCTGCCCTGGGTGCATCCAGAGCGCCCGTGTCGGGCTGTTTCTCAGAGCCAGGGATGGAGTGAATGCACTCGTTGTTGGGCTGCAAAATGTCAAATTGCAGTGGAAAGAAATACAGCATTGCAGTGGTGCTGTGCGGAGGCCCCCGCCAGGAAAGCGGGAGCTGCTAAGTGGAAAATTCCTGCAGAGGACGTGTTTCCATTTCTAATGTGAAGAAAGAGGGTGTTGTGTGAGGCTGGCAGGTCGGTGGAAAATATAGAAAACACAGGGAAGATGAGAAAATGACCTCATTGAACTCTGAGAACTTAAGCAAACAAACAGCTTCAGCCAACATACCACAATCTTGCAGCACTTCTGCCCAAACAACAGGCTGACCTACAAGTTATATTATGCCCTCGCAAGCACACCCCCCCCACCCCCCCCCGGTGCCAATGTGGGGAGGGAGAAGGGGAGAAGGGGGATTTTACCATGGGGAGAGTCAGAAAGGGGTTAAACAGCAAAACCTGCTGCATTGGAGATGACTGTATGAGGGTGAGCTGCCTGCCCCCCACCCCTGTACCTTCCCACCCCCAAATGGAAGAGAGCTCACAGAGTTCAGGTTTTACAGCTCTCCAAATACCAGCACAGCTGATGGCACTCATTGTTTATTGCAGTATCAACTATTTCAGTACAGCATAGATTTTCCATTTCAAAGGCTCCCGAGTGCCTGCAGGGTAAGGATGTGGTTCTGTGAGTAGAGGGTGGCCTCTGCAAAAGTTGGAGGAGGGGGGAGCTTTCATTGTGGGGGTTCATCTTAGGGCTGTCTCAAACTGCATTCTTTGAACCTGGCTGAGGGGCTCTGGGGAGCACATTGAGGGACTGAGCTTCCCCCTGCGGAGGCCCCCATAGTGATGACTTGGAGCGCCTGAGGTACCAGTTTATATGAACTGAACAAATCCTCGAGCAGCACTGCAGGGGCTGACCCCAGGCCAGGAGTTGCTGGGTGGTGGTGATTCGGCAGCCTGGCAGAGAAGGAAGATGGGCAGCAGCATCCCGCTGGGTTGGAGGATTTGCCTCACTTGCCTCTGTGTATTTCCAATAACTCATTAACTGGCCATCACATAGAGGAAGTTATTAATTGGGTAGGACAGCAGACAAAATGGAATTCATAGTTCACACTCACACTACCAAGAAGTCACAAGTAGGATTTTCTGTTAATTAATAGTGCATTTGCTGTGGGATGATGTTGCCCAGTACCTCATGCTCTCTTGGTGGACTGGGTTGAGTTTTTTATATCTTGCTTTCACTATTAAAATCCTGATGTCTCCCAGCTACAGACAGCTTTCTGCACAACTCAAACCTGCTTTGCCATCCAACCGGGCTTTGCCTGTGACTGGCTGTTGGTTTTGAAAGGCACAGGAATGGGTGAAGCTTTAGAAACTGCAGGATACTATTGGGGAATAATAGTATAATCAGACAGAAAGTGTTTGACCTTGAGTCTTTAAAGCACAAGCATAGGAATGGGCAAGGCTCAGGTATCAGCAGTGAAGGAAATGCAGCTACACAAGTTCCAGAGTCACAGAGCTGCTGTTTGAGTGCAGCAGTTTGACCTGTTCTGTTATTAGCATTGTTCTGTTATTATTATTGACCTATTCTGTTATCAGGGACTAGGAATTGTGGGTGTGCTAAGGTGTAATTTAGAAACTTCAACAGTGTAAGGGGCTGAATTTGATGCTCAGCTTCCCTCACCCAAGCTTTTATAGAGAAAGATAAAGCCAATTAAAGATAGAGAAAGTGAGACCACTTTGAACTTGATCCAAAAATTCAGCCCCTTGCAGGGTTTGAAAGATGTCCTTCCATGACCACGTTCTCCTTTCCAGTTTGACATCCAAGTCACTGGAGCACAAGGCAAAAAACCAACAGGATTACACACTACAAAAACCCCCAGTCTGTCCAGGCAGGACTTCAGCATTATTTTGCAGGCACATGTGCAGTTGTTTGGACAAAGATCAAGCCCAATGGGTGCAGGCTGGGGCAATGGTTGCCTGACACCTCTGTCCTCCCCCTCCACATTGCAAGTCAAGGCTCCAGCTGCCACTGACTCGAGGTATGGAGGAGCTGGTGGTGTGGCAATACAAGCAGATCATTACAATCAATGCAGCTCAGATCCAAAAACCCTCTTGCCCAGGATCTGGCGCAGTTTTGGGGTAACCCTGAGCACCTGTGGCACAACAGCCAGAAGGCTCTCGGGAGCTCTGCAGCACCCTGTTCTTTCCTTTCTGGGAATGCTCAACCAGGGCAAACCGTTCAGTGCAGCATTTCTGCACGATGCCATGGATTCTGCTTCCCCTATCCTAAGGGGCACTGTAAGGGGTGCATGACTTACAGAACTGCCGGCTCCTCTGCACGCCCATGGCAAACAAAAAGCTCCCAGAAAACTCGAGAGGTAAAACAAACACTGCGAATGATAAAAAGAAGTGCTGCCAAAACAAAGGGGTTTTCTGCACCTCATTAAAAGAAAAAGGCAGATGGATTTTGCTCGGTTGGTTTTTTTGCTCATCTTACCTGGTAGCTGCAAATGTTAAGAAACAGAAAGATGTGAGGGTGCCATTGTGGCTCTGGTGCTCAGCACCCATTGCAGGATTCACCCCTCTCTGGATTGCAGAGCTTTGGTTAAACATCCTCCTGCTTTTTGCATGTTCTTTGTCTTTTACATAGTGGACTCAGCTCACACCAGAGCTTCTGGTTTGTGTTTAGATATCTTAAGAGACTATTTTAAATGAAAACTTGTATAAATGTGGGTGGTAAACTGCAAACCTAAGCCAAGGCGACTGCAGCCAGCTCCTGCCAGTGCCCATCAGTGCAGCCCTGCCCAGGCTTTCAGGATCGTGCGGAGATGCTGGGTCAGACTAACCTGTGCAGAAGTCCCATGAAGCACAAAAATAGGTAATAAATCAAAAAATCAATGGTTTGAGAATTACCTTTCTGTGGGTCACAGCATCAAAAGACATGGAGTAAAAGAATCACAGAAATCATTGATCCAGACCTTTACAGCATTTATGCCTTTGGTCTTTTATTTTGAATCATCAGGTTCATCACAATAGGGAAATGTGAGATGTCAGCACTCCCTTCAGGACTGTCCCTGCGCTCTGACCGTACTGGAAAGAGGACACTTGGCCTCTGACCACTGGTGGAAGCACCAAATCTCCAGGATTTTAATATCAGTGATCATGTGGGTCTGGTTTCCTACCTTTTATCAATCTAAATGCTCGAAAGAATTTCTGAGATCATTGCCTGTAGAAAACCTGAGTGTGAATCACTTTTCCATCTTGTTTTTCAGTTCAGATGACTCCAAGTTTGGACACCTTGGAGGACAAGGACCCCAAAACATGCTAAAGAGCAAAGCCGCTTTTCTGTCTGGATGGTTTCATACTGAGGCAGAACAAAGAATGGACCTTTGAGATGGGCTGCTGTGGGTCAGTTCATGCTTGGCTGAGAGTTTGGCTCAGGCGGTGTTGGGTGCTGCTCAGTGAGCTCTGACCTTCTGCACACAGACCCTTCCACAGCACGGAGCACAACCACTGGGATGGAAACAGGGCTAAAATCTATGTCTGCTGCAGAAACAGTTTCTCTCTCAATGGAACTCCCTCTCGTTTCACAGCAGCAATGCCAAGATAAATCATACCTGAGACAAGACAATGCAGGTGCCAAAGATCTGAGTCAAGATCGATCAACCTCAAGACTTCTCTTACCTGTGCCTGCAGGAGAGTCCCTTGGACACCATTCATTTTCATATTGTTCATGGTTAACAGAATTCCAGGGGGGTCAGCGGGAAGCGGTAGGGGAGAGTGTTAACATAACATACTCCTTTTCCTGCTTTTGGTTGTGACCGGCATAAGTAATGAGCGTGATGCTGAACTCACTCCATCCAGCATGGTGGGGATGTTACCTAGTGTCTCTGACAAGTATTTCTTCTGATTCAGCCCCACAAGCCCCCACCACAGAGAAGCTAATTGAGAGGATTAGGGCACACCAAGCACCAATTCTGTGGGTTTGGGGAGAAACAACACCATTTAAACATTCCAGCTACAGTTCCCCTGGCAACATACATAACAACAACCCAGTAAGACTATGGGTTTCTGTTTTCTTAACCCTTCAGGACACTGCCTGGGTGAATGCTTCCTGGAGGAAACAGGTCAGTCCACCACATCTAGTCAAACACTCAAATCCGTCAGGGCTCTTCTCACAAAACCAAGGGCATCTGAATTCCATGTCAAGTTGCTCTCCTCCCCAGAATTAAATGATTTAATTCAAACACACGCATACACCACTAACAAATTCTGCAGATGCTGGCATGGAAAGAAAGGCACTCAGACCTGATCCCAAAGCATCAATGTTTCATATCATTATAAAGCTCCTGTGACCAGAGGATGCAGAGGAAAATACACAAGAAATTCCATAAAGCACATAAGTACTCTTAAGAAGCAAAACAGCATTAACATTTGTGTAGATTATAGAACACAATATTGTTCCTGTCAGTTATTGCAGCAATAATGTCTATGGCAACTTTATAATGATTCCTCTGGGAATTTAAAATGCCTCATAAATATTAATGACTGCTATGAAATAATAAGATTTACACCATCTCTGTGAAGCTCATGAGTTCTGCCCCGAGTTCACTCCACTGCCCAATGAACTGTGGTTTCTAGTGCTGTTAAGCACATCTGTTCTTCAGCAGTGACTGGACCCGCCACACAGTTTGGAACCACCAGCTGACAGGGTGTTCGAGGTAGTGGAAGTCACCAGTCTTCATCTGCACCTCACATAGAGCTGGTGTGGATTACTTCAACAGTGTAAGAGGCAGAACTAATGAACACGCTCTCAAGACCTCTGTGACTACCTGCAACACCAACAGTGTTCTGCAGGCTTATTTATGACAGCAGAGTGACCCTTTTGTCCCCCGGCTGAAGCTAAGGTTCATGAAAGCAGTAAAACCTTTACACTGGGCTTGGATCATTAGATGAAGTGTGGGGATTGACTGAAGAGCACTTACCTTGCTTCCTCAGCAGGGAAGGACCTGATCTAGCTTTTTAGAAGAGTGAGAGCACCTGTCGGTACCTACAATAAACATGTAACTACCCCTTAACTACAGTGTGCACTTCCATAAAGGGAGAGACTAAAGCTACCAAGTTAAACCAGGGTTCAAACACATCTGGGTGCAGTCTAAAGCAATTACAGTTCCCAACCCAGCTTTTCCTTCCTTGCTCTCTGCAAGCTTTAATTTTTGTTATTTTCAACAGGAGCCTGTACAATCTCCCCTTGGATGTTCCATCCTGCACTGATGGTGGGGCATCTCATCACATTTGTAGCTCCAAGCAGATACAGGAGCAACTGCACCTGCAGCCTTGAACATCTAAGGCTCCATTGCCCCAGCATCGCTCCCCACCAATGTAGCATGGTCAAGTCCTCTGCAGCAGCCCCTATGTGGGAGGCAGCAGGCCCCACCCCCACCTTAAGCCTTATGCAGCATCCTCACCAACGTGTGGTTGCCAGGACATCCTTGTTCCCTAGCCAACTACTACACTGAAGCTTCACTGGCAGCCACCCAGCAGTGCTTCAGTTCGGAATCTCTGCATCAGGAAAAGCCTGTGTTTCCCCAGTTTACCTGAGCACTAAGTCCATGGTTCTTCCCTCTATTCCCTGCAAACCAGGAGTTAAATTTTACTGCAGAAAGATCGGCAATGACACCGACACAGCTCGTGTGGGTCCTCGACCCCTCAGTGTGGCGCTGTCCCGCCAGCACAAACACAGCTCCGCACAGCCATACCTTCCACGCTAGGCTGGTCACTTGCGTTTCTCCTTGCAACATGGTGGTGTTGCCTTCCCTGGCAGGACCATGGGCTGCTGCTTTTGCATAGCCCAGGGCTCTAGACTTCACAGCAAGGTGAATCTCAGCTAACATTGCTTTCCTGGGCCAACTGTTGTAGCACAGGCTAGCTATGGCAGGGTCTTGGTTGCCATTTCAGTTAGTGGTAACCCTATAGCAGCATTTATGCCATAAAACCAGTTAAAGAAAGGAGGGGCATGCAGCTAGACATAGGATTTACTGGACTGTATATTCCTGCTGTCCCCAAAGTAGAATAGGATTCCACACATGAAGGATAATTTAAACTGAAAAGATCAGGAAAAGGCAGATGCCACCATCACTTGAGCTGTCACTCGCACACCTGACAGCTTGCTGAGACTCAATCCTACTTGTCCTCTGGACCCAGCCAATGGGATGGACCAGGAAGATTTCCATTTTCAAGCTCTTTAGTCCAAAAAGGAACGAGATGAAGCATGCCCTGTGTTTAAGATCGGGGGCTGCACAGATTTGAGTCTCGCAGGCAGTCTGTTGTACCAGCAGCTGCGCAATCTGCACAGCAGGTTGCAGATGCGTCCTGGCGCCCTTTTTATCTGCGCTTCTTAAGGGTTAACACCACTCTGGCTCTACGCTGGGAGAAGCCAATCAGGTTCTCTCAGCAACTTCACCAGCAGCTCTTGTTTAAGGATTCAGTGTCCCTTCAGTCGCAGGTCTGGGAAGGCAAGCCCCGCCAGGAGGACGGGGCTGTTCCCTAAGCGCAGTGTGGATTGAAAGGTCGGGCTGCGGCTCTCGTTTTAACCGAGCTCCTAACAAGAGATGAGCTGTGCGTGATACGCATCACCATACGAAAACCGGAGTGTGTGTGTGTCTGTGTCTGTGTGTGTCTCTGTGTGTGTGTGTCTCCTAGCTGATAGGACCTGAACACTTCATGCTGTGGTCTCGCTAGTGGAAAGGGCATTGCATTTGTAATTCATTCGCTCACCAAAGAAATAGTAAACACTGTGTCTGTGCTAATAAGTAAATACACAAGAGGCCAGAAAAGCAATTGGATAGCAAAAAGAAAAGCTGGCAGCTGAATTACAGAGCTACGTGAAGCCTTACCCTGATACCACCCAGGATGGTGCCACAATCACTATTCGGCACTCAGCCCTGCACCTATGGCTTGGGCATTTCAGAGCTAAAAAAAAGTGTCAGAATTTGGCTTTTGCTCGCTGTGTGAAAGGGGAGTGTGCAGCTCCCCACACAGTCCCACAGGACACGCAGGATTCAGTGACTTGGTCTATACAACCTTTCACTGGAAGAACGTGCAGGTTGCAAAAGTATTTCTGAAACTAATTAAAGATTAGAAAAATCCTCATTTAGGAAAATGCCCCTTGGCAGGGTATTTCAAAATAAATTAAATGTATTTGTGACCAAAGTGCCAGAAAGGGCTGTGTTTCTCAACCTAGTTAGATAAAAAGGGATTAAAAACACTCCCTGGTTGGGTAAAATGGGTCATAAACATAAGACATAAAGTATTTTCCTTCAGTGCTGGCAGGTCTGAACTAAGAATGGTCCTTTAGTCTATAGGGACTGAAAAATAACAGATCTGTAGATAGAAGAAAGTCTCATCTAATACAACAAGCAATTAAAACACTCACCAGCCCTCATCCTAACATAAAGCAGTAAAAAACCCACCACTTCTTTATAACAATTAAAAAACAAAGTGAAAACCAACCTTACAGCTCAGTGTAGTTACACACCAGATTTTACCAAAACAAAGACTTATAAACCTGAGACAATATTTTCAGACCATATTGTACCCAGATCTAGAATGTGAAACATTCTGACCAACTTCCTTTCGTAGGGACCTTGTCAGAATAGCAAATAAACCTGTCAGAGGTAAATTAATAGAGTAGCTGGAGATAGCTGCACAACATACAGGTTTGCTGATGAAAAGAAATGTATGGATCACGACCTGCTATTAATGCAGTGTACAAAATAACACGTAATCCCTCATGGTATGGAAATGTTGGCTACACTTACGGGTTTTTGGAAGTACCGTTGCCATGGTGACCCTTCAGCTGTCTCTCTGTTTGAATATGCCTGTTTTGGAAGGTTGAGGGTCAATTCAAGTTCAGATGAAGCAAATCAACTAAGTTTTCAGATGTGGTCTCCAGCTTGACATGCATCATCTTCTGAGGGGTCAACTTGCAATGCTTTTGGCAAGATGCTCAGAGAAGTGAAGCCCCTTCAGAGCAGCAGCAGACCGCTCTGTTTGCAGTGACTGAGCCGTGAATAATCTGCCGGTCGGCACACAGTCTTTACAACGTTGCAAACCTCTTCCAGCTGGTAGAGGGACTGTTTCTGGTCTCCTGCAGGCTGAACCTGCCACCTTTAGACACTCTATGAACCACATGTCATTCTCTCAGCAGCATTTATTTATTTGACTGGAGCTATAGGAATGCTTGGCCACAGTATTGTACAGCACAAACATCATTCCTCTGTGTAACATCAATAATCCCATCCTTAAAGATGCAAAAAACCCACCTTTTCCCCCTTTCTTTTGCAAAGTGCCTTGTGTTAAGATATTGGCACTTTGAATATTCAATATATTTTTGATTATTCATTCAAAAGCTTAATGTTCAAACGAAAATACCATCCCCAAAGCTCTGGTGTGTCCCAAAGGGCCAGAGTCACCTGGAAACACCCTTCTGGCTTTTCGATGGAAGCCGAGGCACTTGCTTTTCAAAGCAGCCTCTTTATAAGCCTTAAAATAATCCATTTCACCTTTTGATAACAATTCTCATCCTTTCCAACAGTTCCAGAAGGTTTCCAAGGCTTCTGTCAGAAAAGAAAGTTCAAAGCATAGAATCATAGGATCATAGAATCATCAGGGATCAGAAGAGACCTTGAAAGGTCATCCAGTCCAATCCCCCTGCCACAGCAGGATCACCAGTACCAGGTCCAGGAGGGTTTAAAAGGTCTCCAGAAAAGGAGACTCCACAAACCACACAGGCAGCCACCTTCAGTGCTTCATCACTCACCCTTGGAAGAAGTTATAGAATTGGTCAGGGTTGGAAGGGACCACAGGATCATCCAGTTCCAACCCCTCCTGCCATG
>VZRI01000998.1:181554-211951 GCA_013397515.1 Upupa epops | reverse complement strand
TCCAACAGATCAACACGGGCTCCAAGCTTGGTGTCATCTGCAAATTTGCTCATGATGGATTCCATCCCATCCTCAATATCATCAATGAAGATGTTGAACCTAACACCGGCCCTTGGAGGACACCTCTAGTAACAGGTCGCCAACTAGATGCGACACCATTTACCACCACTCTCTGGGCTCGTCCATCCAACCAGTTCCTGACCCAGCATAGAATATTCCTGTCAAAGCCCCTTGCTGCCATCTTCACCAGGAGTATATCATGGGAGACCATGTTGAACGCTTTACTGAAATCCAGGTAAACCACATCCACAGCCTTCCTCTCATCAACCAGTCAACGTACATTGTAAAAGCAGAAGATACTTCTTTCTGAAACGGTGAAATAGCAAAGTTTCCATGTGAAAACTCCCAGCTAGAAGCTCTTCTCTAGCCATGCAAGCAATGGGTTTAGGTGCTTGAGGATGTCACTGCTCAGTGTTTCAGAAGCAATGTCCTGCTCAGCTCAAACCTGGAGCTCCCTGAGCATCCCTGTCTGTGCCCCTTGAACTCAGCTGGCGAAGACAGTAAAGATGAGACAGTTGTGAGCGCCTCACAAAGGGTGAGGAAGTGAAGCACCACCAAACCGTCATCCCAAGAGGTGCAGCAGCAGCTCTCCAAATCAATACTTTCATCCAGAACTCTCTGGCTCACAGGTGTTTGGCTGTTGTGATGAATAGCTCTAATTTTCTACAGAAAGCAAATTCTTTTTTTTTATTTTTTGTGGAAAAAAAATCTCAAAAATCCAATTTACCCTTTAAGGAACAGATGGTGATGGAAAATTGTTCCTGTAAGATTTCTCCCGAACAGTCTTTTCTGCATATCCATTGACTTGCTACACAAAATTGTACTAAACGTCGCTGGCTCTGAGCCCAAACCGCTGCCCGCTCCCCCAGGCTCTGTCAGTGGATTTATTAAAGATGTTTCTGTGTGAGAACCTCACAGATGCAGGTCACCAGGAATGGTGAGTGGGTTTTTGTAGCTGTCTTAGAGGGATAAAAGCTGTTATCGCTAATACACTTGTGCAGCAGACATTCTAGAGTTTATCTGCTTCCAGAATAAGAATCACAGATTTATTCTCATCAACCAGGCAAAATATATTAATCTAGCAGTATTTGGGATTTGTTGTGATTCCATCGGCGCAAGATGGGAAATGGGGGTTGGAGCAATTCCATCCCCACTGCTTCTATCAGGGGTTTCCAGCCTTCATTCATGCAGTGGTGATGCATTGGGACCAAATACTGAAGGCCTGATCCTTACCTCTGAAGTTGTTCTATTTTGTGGGATTAAGCCAAACCCACAACATTTTTTAAAATGCAGTGCTTGAACAACGTGAATGTAGTTTCTTTCTGTGTAAGTAAAACCAAACACAGACCTTTTGCCCTTCCAAGGGATGGTTTTTACATCCTTTGGCCCTTTTTCTTCCTATCTATATTGGCTCTGGTTATTTGATTAAAACTATGGAATCTCTAATTCAAAAGATTATTTTTAAAAGGAATAAGGAAGCTTTATTAATTCTCTTAATTGAACAGGAGAAAAAGAGCCTCAGAAACAGGTTGAAGTGTGGAGACAACAGAACTGGAGAAAGGAAGGAAGAGCAGAGGAAAAGGTTATGGAGAAACAATGGAAACAGGGAGCTGATTAATTTTTGACAGACTAGGCAAGGGGGGTTGTCAAGTGATGTGTGTAGTCATCTCACCTGGACCACACTGCCCAAACCTTGCCCTGCTCCAGTGTTTCTCCAGTGTGGACTAACAGCAGCCCATGGATTTGTATAGTCATAGAATCGTACAGTCATTAGGGATTGGAAGGGACCTCGAAAGATCATCTAGTCCAATCCCCCTGCCACAGCAGGATCACCTAGAGCAAGTCACACAGGCGGGTTTTGAACATCTCTGGAGAAGGATGTTCCAACGCTCTGTTATAAACTGGGGGCAACTCGAGTTCTCTTTTCCTTTGGGAAGTATCTGTATAGGTGGAGATAATTGTGCAGTATCTGTAGTTCCGAAGAACCCATATGCAGAACTAATTAGCAAGAGGTTATCCCCTGGCTCTGTGTCAACACTACAGCCTCTCTCCTTGGCAGAAAGGCTTATTTACTTACTTGTGGCAGCACAGCAAGACCTTTACCCCATTGCTTGCAAGCTTTAGCCAGCAGATAAGAAACAAAAACTAATTCAAATTAATAATTGTACCAAGCTCATGTAAGACTGAAGTAAATTACAGTGTCAGACATGACTGTCAGAAATAGCTCCTGCTGTACCTCGGTGGCTTATTAAAATGTAGGGTCCTTTTAGACACAGATTCTCCTCCATCAGCAGTGACACAGACACAGACTGAGATTCAGATGGAGCTCCAGAAAACTGGCTGTGAACAATTTATGTGGACCTGCCTTTTCAGATACAGGGCAATGGCAAATACTCTGCTGGGCCAGGCTTGTGTGAAAACAATCTCAACCCAACTGCACACTTGTCTGGGTTTTCCGTATGGACAGGAGTTCAGTAAAGTCTCCTGATGCTGCGTTTCAAGGAGGACTCTGTGCTGGGCTCTTATTTAGGAAAATTGCTCTGTCTTTGGCTGTTGGATCTGAGAACAGAATGTTAGGTATCTGGAAATTCACAGAATTCACAGTTGGAAAAGACCTTCAAGACCACTGAGTCCAACCTCAACCTAATTCTACCGCCCTATCTCTAACACTGCTAAGCCCTGTCACCGAGGACCACATCCAAATGATTTTTAAACACGTTCAGGGATGGGGCCTCCACCACCTCCCTGGGGAACCCGTTCCAGTGCTTAACAACCCTGACTGTAATGAAATTTTTCCTGATATCCAACCTAAACCACACCCCCCAGCACACTTGAGGCCATTTTCCCTTGATCTGTAACGCATCACCAGTGTGAAGAGACCAACCCCACTCTCCCTACAACTTACAATTAAAACTAGTGTTACTTTCAGCCTTTAACAAAGAACTCTGTTCCTGCTGGAGGAGAATACCGGAGTAACTAGCACCACAGTAAGCAAAATGTGCAGACTGTCACATTGAGTCTGTTTTTAAAGAGAACACAGGCCAGAAATGCTGCAGGTGGACTGATTGTGACCATTCCTGCTAAAGTAAAGACCAAGTACTCCTAGTTACTCGACTAAAAACAGCAGAAATGGAGCTGAATGTTACTCGTCACATGTAGTGCAGATAGATGAGTCCACAGTGTGATAGCTATAATAAAAGTCAGCAACGCTCTGATTATATTTTCTTTTTTCTTTCAGAGGATTGATAATGTGCTTTTAATTAGAGACAATCCAGCTTTCAGTGCTGCTATCTGATCCACCAGTGCCAGCAGGAGGTCGGCACAGGGGGTGGACTGTGACCCAGGGCCTCAACCCCCAGGCAGGGGATATATGAAACACCAGGTTCTCCTGGGGAAAAGGTATCCTCAAAATAAAGAGCATACGTATCAAGCTTTCTTTAAACTTGATTTTGTAATAGATCAGCTACCAGGTCAGAAAGGGGTTTATTAAAACCAAAGAGAGCACCCTCCCCTGTACCTAAGTCCTATATGAACATGTTATTTCTTAGTGTTCAGCAATACTCTTATTCTGCAGCACTTGGGGTCCCAGCTCCAGCCTCAGTGGTTGTGGAAGATGTTCCCTGCTCCAGATGTGGTGATGTATGTCACCGCAACCAACTGGCAGTTCTGGTTGCTCCCTGCAAACATGCTGGCTGACTAAGACCCAGAGCACTGGGTCTCTTCCATACCTACCCAACACCTAGGGAAAACACAGTGGGGATGTGGGGTGGTACTTAAAACCCAGGTTAACTAAACACACACTGCGAGAGATACAAAATATTATATGAAATACATATGAAATGAGATTAGAGGTGGCACTTGGACAAAGAAGCCTTTTTCAGGCTCTGGAAAAAAATAGAACAGATATTTTTCCCACAGCCTGGAGAAGGCCCTGTGTCCTAAATGTCATCTCTAGTCTGGATTTTTATTTGTAGTGTCTGTTACACTGCCCTACGAGGGCCACTAGAGTAAAGCAGTGTCAGTGTTTCCATGATAAACCCCTGTTTTCAGAGGTTTGTAACTCTAGCAAGAAAGTTTTGCTCTGGGCTGAAACTTGGCAAACCAGGTCCTGGAACTGAAAGGTGTTTCTTTCTTGTATTCCTATAAACTAAAAAGGTATTTACATAATTAAAACAAAATTCTAAAACCCACTAGGCTATGTGAGGAGCACATAGTGACTCCAAAATACTGTTAAGCAGTTCTTGGGAAAACTGACTTCCAAGTATAGATGTGGCATTTTCTTTTCTCAAGAATGAGCAGTTATAAAATCAGGTCAAACCATCTGCGTTTTAAAACTGTGAGTAAGAAGTACCATGGGACTAGGTCAATAACCTACATTTTATAAAGGGTTTTTTCAGGTGAGAAGGCTTTCTGTTTAACTAAGAAAACCTTATTCATGCAGAAATAATCAGATCTGATTTATCTGTCTTTCAATAAAGGATTTGTACCTGTAGTTTGGCTACGAGAGAACTATGCAAATGATGGCCACAGAGTCTGAAGAGCTCCCTGCTAGGCTGGGGAAGAGTTATTCCAAGTGAGACAAAGGGGTTCTGGCAGGGACTGGAGAAATATAAAATTATGACTAGTAGAAATGCTGCCAGGTGAGTGAGTTGTTGACAAACACAGAAAACCCCATGATTTGGAACATGAGAAATAATATTGATGCAAATAATAGAAGGATATATTTGCCAGGGCAGTACCAGTGGCAAGATGGATTTCCTGCTTACCAGCACTTTGCACTTATTTTCTGTGCTGGAAAGCACCACCACGTCCATAGACTCGTTTGCAATCAGAGTTTCACCGAGGAATCCTTTTGGAAAGACTGCTGGAGAGGAATCTGTGACTCAGAATGTGCATCTGAAGAGCAAAGGGATTGCAGTAATTTCCTTCTCTGAGGTCCAAATAAACACAATGGATGGAAATCGCCTCGTGAGTGTTGCACTATTAGCTCAGGGGGCAATCCAGAAGGGCTAATAATATCAGACCATAAATTTCACAGCAAACTAGATAAAGACAATTTTGGTTTGGGACACATCTGTGACTGGCTGTATATGCTGCTGACCTCCAACACACAGATTACTGTCCTGCAGCATAATAACAATGAAGACAACCATCATCACTCTTGTTCATAGTCTGCCTTGAGGCTTTCTGTAAATCCTGGGCTGAGCCCTGCTTCAGGTACTCTCCCTGCTTGATTTATCAGGGATGACAATTTTCTTATGACAGTGCCGCAGCTTTACTTCACACATTATATTACTTTTACAGTCCTTTACCACAAAGTGCATTAAAGTCACAAAGAAACACTTGAACCTAGAATCATAGAATGTGAGGGGCTGGAAGGGACCTCTAGAGACCATCTAGTCCAACCTCCCTGCCAGAGAAGGATACTCTAGATCAGGTCACTAAGGAATAGTCCAGGTGGCTTTTGAAAGTCTCCAGAGCAGGAGACTCCATAACCTCTTTGGGCAGCCTGTGCCAGGGCTCTGTTACCCTCACAGTGAAGAAATTTCTCCTCATGTTGAGGTGGAAGTTCAAAGTTTATCCCCATTATTCCTTGTCAATTACTATGCCTCACAGAAAAGAGATTGGCCTATTCCTCTTGATGCTCATCCCTCAGATATTTACAGACAGTAATGAGATAGCTGTCAGCCTTCTCTTCTCCAGATGAAACAGACCAAGTTCTCTCAGTCTTTCTTCACAGGGGAGATGCTCAAGTCTTTTAATCACCATCATAGCTCTCTGTTGGACTCTTTCTAGTAGATCTGTCTTGAATCAGGGAGTGCAGAACTGGACACTATACTCCAAACGTGGTCTCACCAAGGCAGAGTACAGGGGGAGGAAAACCTCCAATCTGACCCAAACCTGTGGAGGTCAGTGGCTCTCTTGCAGCAATTGAATTGGGAATGAATATTTACTCACCCTAAAACTGCACTAAAATCTCCATTAGTGGGAACTGTAGCCTGAATTCCCTGGGTTAAACAGCAAAGTTATCTTTCATGTCTGGTAACTTAAGATAAATATTCCTGGTTTATGTATGCTGTAAGTTTTAGTCAACATAAAGTCTCCAGTGTCTTGGCACGGTCAGGAGCACTCTAACATTCCTCCTGTTGTCCACCTCCTCACTCCTTAAGGTGTCCCATTACTGGCAGTGAAAATCCTGGTGTAAGGTACCACATGGACAGTGACATCAGGAGCTGATCCCTGGCTGCCATTTACAAATGAAAGGTCAGGGGATGTTATTCTTCTCTTGCTCTATTACAGGAACCCTTAGTTAATGTCAGCTGCATCCCTGCTCTTACAGGAAACGTTACATCCTTTCTATAACAGACTGACCAGTAAAATTAGTGAGTGGCTACTGAGAGAGCCAAGAAGCTATTTCAGAAAATGTGACCAGGACCTTATTTCTGTGAGAAAAGGGAATTTGAAGACTCTAATCCCAGTGTAGCACAGAGCAGAAGAAACATCCAGGAGATTTCACTGGTTTAATAAGCCAAAGCCCAGGAAAATCTGCACACCACAGCCTAAATTCCAAGCACCCTTCTCATACAAGAAACTTTGCATGATTTAACAGGACCAAATGTTTTGATCTTTTCATCATTTTTTTAACACCTTGCTCATCGCTGCAGCCTCAGCACTGTGCAGCTCCCAGTTTAATCGTGACAACTTCAGGAGGAACCTTGTGGTCTTTCAACATTGTCTGGATGTATGATCATTGCTTTGCCAGGAGATAGGAGACAAATCTGGGCTCCAAACACACTATGAACACTCAGTGAATGAAAAGGCACATGACACCCTTTTCATGAAGGAATTGACAGCCAGTGACCTGCCCCTTTTTCACAGCAACTCCCCGAAACGAATGGTTGGGTTATGCTAAACTGAAAGGCCAGCCCATCTCGCTCATTGATTCCATAATGATGAGTGTACACTCGGGGAGGGAGAGACTGCAGCGGAGGGAACTGCATGTGCAGAATAAAAACACTGCAGTCCTTCATCAGTTAGGAAAGGCTGACACATGGGTGCGTGGTAACACAGCTGGGTACTGTGCTTCCAGAGGGGTCAAGGAGAATATGGTATGTGGTATCTGTGTTAATCTCTGTGCAGGTTAAATGTGATCCATTGCTTCAGCAGGAATGTGAGAAAATGGTTTGGGATATCAAAATTGCGCAGTTGTGATGTTACTTGTAACTGGCTTGCATTGCTCACCGAGAGATAAATATTTTTCTGCATTTTTAAGCCTGGTTGCAGGATGGAAAGCCACGATAAAAAACACCATTTTAGGTAACAAACAGCACATTCTGGTTACATACTTCACCAACTCTAAGCATCAGGAGAAGAGGGAAGCGAGTGGTAATTACCCTCTCTGGATGCAGCCTGTGTGGAGGGTCACCTTCCATCCCCTCCATAGACCTTTTAGCCTCTCATGACAGCAGCAGAATGAAGTGACAGTGCAGAGGACAACTCAAACACTGTGCACCAGCTACACAGCAATGGCTGGACACACAACATATGCAGCAAATTGTGACATTTCTTCCCAGCTAAACGCAGAAGGCTGCTACAAAAGCAGTGCTGGATCCTCCAGCCTGACTCCCTACAGACAGCTCCCACTGCCTTCACTGGAATCGTGGTGGCTGGTGCAGTGGAGCCATGCCCAGGACAACCTTTCCACAGCAGCTCACAACCACTGCTTCACTTCAGCAGGAAGGTTCTGAAGGCTGAAGGACATGGAGTGGTGCACAGGGATGTTTATCGAGTTACAGCATCTACAGCTTTTGTTTTGTTTCCCTCTTTTAACTCCTTTGGAAAGACAAAGCAAAACAGGGCTTTGGGAGACTTAAGATACTGTTGGTTCTGAGCTGAAGGATGGCAAGTACTAAATTCTTACAAGATGCAGAATGAGTTGTGTGGCAGAAGCAAAAAAGCAAAGACGTGTTCTCATCCAGCAACACTGGCCTACCAGGGGGCCTGTGGCTTCAGTGCAAGGTGAAATCAAACAGCATACTGAATCCAAACGTCACTTACTCCAGTACAGATAACTACATCTCTAACAGCCTAAAAAGATTTGTTCTCACGCATTTCGGAGCCCTCCAGAAAACTTCAGTTGTTAAACAAAAACTGAAGCAGCTGTATAATAATCTCCTACTGCTGTGTTGGTGTCCTGTGTGTTTCTGAGGACTGGGAGCACTCACAGAATGTACCAGAATGTCAGAAATGCCGTTAATTTCAGCAGTTAAGAAGAGGTTCAATATTAACTGGGTTCTCCTATGAGTACCGGCAGAGAGAACAGCTCTGCTCCCTTGAGGACCTGCATTAAGCTGTGTGTCTGTGGAGCAAATCTGAAAAGGATCTGTTTTCTGGTTTCCACAGTCCAAAGTCTGTAACACTCACTGGTTTCACTGACTTTTGTTTGAGATTTGTCTTTCTGAAAGCACACTGTTAGCACCCTGGTACAGCTGTTCTTCGGCACATGCTGCACAGCGAGCTGGCACAGTGTATGCCAGAGAAGGGAAAGGAAGAAAACCAAGATGTTGTGCTGCAGTTCAGAAGCCTGGAAGGTAAAAACAGACCCTTACAGGATCCAGTGCTGCCACACACCCTAGCTATTACTCAAAGTACCCAGCAAAGACATTTCAGACGGTTACTCCAGGCACAGGCACATTTGTCCTGGTGGTGGGATGGCAACAGCTACAGGATTTATTTTCATAAATCAGACTAACATCCAAATTAAGCTTCTTAGGGGAGGAAATGATAAAGTGGACAGGATAAATGCCATCAGCATTTGATGTAAGAAGGTGCAGAGATTACTGGAGCATCTTTTCACACAGGAATGTGGGCACAGGTGGAAGGAGTTTGCTTGTTGTTACAGCTTTACTCCTTTAGCTGATTCATAACCAAGCGCCCATAGGATTGCAGAGCCAGTCTCAGTTATATCCCCATAGAGAATGTTTTCAAACCTCTGTTCAAGAGTTTCCTCTTGAAAAGCTCGATGCTGTTTGCGCTCCCTTAATAACACATTTATCAAATAGACTAAATCCATTCCTGACTTTTGAATTGAACAAGGTAGTGCAGTGTGCAGGGCTCTCTGTCTTCCCTGAGCTCACTTTGAGCCTGGGGTGCCACATCTGGGGTTAATTCTCTAGTGGGTCCCCGCACTCAAGAAAAGGAAATGAGCACATTTCAGAGAAGTGGCAAAAATCAGGGCCATGGCAACGACTTCAGGTAACACTGTACAGGGGGGGGAAACCCCTGGGGTTTGCAAATTCCTGGCCCTTTTCTTTCAGGGTAACACTTGACTGGCATCAACCACAGACAACTGATGTCAGCATCAGAAAACCCAACAATGGATTGGGCTGTTGAGAGACTTTTTCACCTCTCCTTGACACTTCAAACATAAGTGTCAAACATTGTTCAGACACACTGTTTGCTTTTCTACTTTACAAGAGTTGGGCACTTTTCCCAAAGCTCATGGATGCAAAGGAAAAAAGAAAGAGAACAGATCTTGTAGGACAGGAGCTTTGTGAACAGGAGTATGAAATCTAATCCCCTGCTCTGGGAACATGAACTCTACCTGCTATCAGAAAGGAGAAAAGGGGGTTTCTCTCTCTCTGCCTTTCTGTTTTACAGGATGGGGAGATTAATTATGGATTATGAAAACAAATAAACACAAAATAATTATGAAAGCAAATGTGGCTAGTTTCCCAAGTTCTCTAAAATATTATTATCGACAAACAGCTCCCTTTTAAGCGTCACCATAATTGGCTATTAGCGAGAATAACTAACAATTTCAATGCAATTAATAATATTTTAAAATAATTAAATGGATGATATATTAAATCAGAGCATTCATTAAGCAGAAGTCTTGCTAATTATACATATTATTCTCCCTACTTTACTTAATGAAGGTGCCTGGCCTTTAGATTAATTCATGCTTGCTCTATTTTTTTTTAAATCAGTGTAACTAATCCACACACTATTGCAGAATTAAAGCTGAAATATACGACTGAAGCAATGAAAGAAATATGAGAAAGAGCATTAAAACAAAGGTTTAGTTCCAACTTTCAGAAGCAGTTGCGCAAAGTAAGGAATTAAGATGTGGGAAATCAGAGAGAAAATGCAGAAGCCTGAGTCAATGTTTATTTAACACCTTCTGCCTAATGCTGAAAGCATAAATCTCTGCAGAGAGGTAATCACACCCACAACAGCAATTCCTCTGGCAAAAAATCTTACCATCCTCTGGCTTAAATCACTTCTTTTCCTGCTTCCTCCAAAAGCAGAGAGAGAGGAGGGGGCCTTGGCTCAAGGGAGAGGAGCAAAATCTAAATTGTTGATAGTCAAAATCATCTGGTTTAGCCCACCATGACTACCTTTTCTCTCAATATCTGAGCCTGTCTGTGCTCAGCCACTGGCTGCTGCTGTGATCATACAAGTGAGTAACCCGCTCTTGTACCACCCACTGTCCTCCACCAGCCAGACCTGCACCAGAGCATCCGTATGCCCCTCCATGCCTAGGGGAACCCATCTCCCCCAGCAGCAATACTGCTCAACATGCTGCTCTGCCACGTTGGGGTTTCACATAGTACCCCAGATGAAGGGATGTTGGTGCTTGGGACCCAAGATTCAGGCAGGGCCATGTGATGCAAGTTAATAATGAGTGAATGAAGACATGTCTCTGTGAACATGGTTTGCTTTCTTTCTGTGGTAACTGGTGTGTGTTGTTGTCCCACCTTTGTGAAAAACTCTTGAGCTGCTCCAAGTATTTTTTAATGTAGTGTTGTGCAGGACCAATCCTTCTTCTCTTCAGAAATCCAAGGGATAGTAAATGACAGTGTCAAAAGACCTAAAGGTAAAATTTACCACCCAATCCCCTTCCAGCCTCTGAGGTTGTTTCTCTCTTTGGGTAAGACTTCTTTCCTCCTGCTTCTATTTAAGTTACTGGGAAACACAAGACTGACATGAGGCATTTCACACACACATCCACTTATCAAAAATAAGTGCATTACCCATTTGTTGGACTGTGTTGTAGTTCATACCTTGCAGCTGAGATAAAGACTAACCTTGGCCTGAGAATCACACAATGGCCTCACCAACTCCTGCTCTGGGCCTTATCTGCCTTTGGTTCCCACGCACAGACCCTCAGCTTCAAGCCCTAACTTGTCACCCACTACATAAGAAAGACAAGAGCTCAGTGGTCAATCATCAGAGAGAGCAGCAGCTACCTCTAGTCAAAGCCCTGCTTTCATATTCAGACTGATTATGATCCTCTGAAGTGACAATGGGAAAAAGATACAGGTGCTTAGACCTTTATTTATAGAAATATTGCACACACTTGCGTATAGGATGGCATTCTGTCTCTACAGCCTGCTCACAACATGGGCAGAATCCAGTGGAGATTTTAAAAGATGGAAGAATGTCCTTTCTGGTGTCTCACATCACTTGGGAAATGCTACCAGAAGAGAACAGAGACCTCATCCCCACAGGAGCCTCAAGGGCTGACATAGGGCAATGATGCTTTCAGCTTCCCTTTCAGCCAAACCCAAGTGAAGTATGTGAAGTAAGAGGTGCCAGGGCAAGAGCACAGGAGCCTCTGCTCAAAAAATGTGGAGCAAGTGCCACGTTTGGGGTTGCCAAGTACCTGCTTTCAGGGTTTGTTCTGCTATTGCATATGAATTTCTGTGGTGTGTGCTTGGCACAACATGTTATCCTAGACTGATCATATGTTCACAGACTGTGGAGAGCGTGTGAAAGCCTTTTTGCTGTAGTTATTGGGCGAAGTCACGTCTGTTACCTGGTACTCATGCAGAGAAATCTGTAATCTGGGAACAGATGGTCTGACTGGGTAAGTGAGAGAAAGAAAGAAAAAGAGATGCTGTTTGGAAGACGACAGAGCATTTCACTCACAAGAGATGAAAGAGGAAGGAGCAAACCCACCACAGCATGATAAAAACATGAAAATAAAGAAGAATGTCAGTCCTAAAGGTCATTCCCATAGAATTCACCAACTGTCTCGGTACTGTATGTGCATGTCAACACACACGAACCACCATCATGTTGCACAGAGAGGGAGGTGGCTCAGCCAAAAGCTGTAGGTCTGCAGCCTTACCATGTAGGATTGTAACACTCCCTGGGGTCCAAGCACACAGCCTGAAGGAACCTGAAAATATATATTGCAACTTCTACTCTGGAATTGGCACAAAATTTGGTATCAAGAGACCGGAGCAGAAAAGTTCACATCCTGGTCTTCACGCACTGCCGTTATGCATCTGCTTGGACCCAAGGCTTTTCCAGCAACTTGAGAGAAGGAGCCTGGCTTTGGGAGAGGACTAACATCTGCCATCAGGACAAGCTCATCCTTCCTACACAAAGCTGGCTATTATTACCAAAAAGCAGCACTGCACTACTCCAAAATAAAATCAACTGTGTCTAGCCTGACATAAAACCTTACTTGGTCTTCTTGACGGTGGGGAGACCAGTGTGTGCAGCTGACACCAGCACAGAATCCCAGAATGGGAGAGGTTGGAAGGGACCTCTGGAGATCAAGCATCTCCCTGGGCCAGTACTGAGCTTGCCAAGGTGCAAAAATCCCAGCTGAGCGCCACAGAGGAGACAGACCATGAAAAATAAGCAGGTCTCCTGCACTGTGACTGCTCCAAGCTCTGTGTTCCCAAAGTCACAGTTTAGGATACTTCAGCCAGAGTGAAGGCAAACAAAACCCAGAACAAAACAAAGCAGCATCCCAGCAATGGCAACACAGTGCGGGGTGCCCCTTGACATCCTGCTCCCAGAACCAAAGTGTCTCTGTGTAACAGTGATTTAGGGAAAGCTGGACCTGGTGACAAAACCCCTCCAGGCTGTGACTGACACTGCAGGGACTTTCAGCAAGGACCTGTCTAAAAGCTTCTCACGACAATCCTGCCCGCAGGAAAGAGGAGAATCAACATGTTCCCCTGGTGTAAATCACTGGATGAAACCAGCATTAGCTTCACTGAAAATGAATTTGAAAAGATAATCAGGCCCTAATCAAAGGGGATGGTTTCAGCAGGAAAGTGAGGGGCTTGCAATCTCACCTAATTATGGTCTGCGTGAGACTGGAGTTTTAGCCCTTGCAGCCCACAGCTGAAAATTCTACTTGCAATATGTCACATGAAGCCAGTTAAGAACATTTCAGGTTTTAGCCAGCACAAGATTTTACATTTGGGTGCTCTCCAGCCCTTTAAATCATTTTGCACAAGACATCCGCATTGTCAGATACAGACAAGCCACGCTGTGCTTGACTCTTTATTCTTCCAGCAATGTGTCAGTCAATTCGCAGTTAATTTCCAAATGGGACCAAACCTTGTTCTGCATCTCGATGGAGCTCAGTGATTTCACCAAAGCATCAAGAGGCAAAATTCCACTTTCTTTTCCTATTTCCATTCCCAGTGAAAGGCAACAAAGACAGCACAACAGAATCCAAGATCAAACATTGCCAGAAGGAGTGAGAAAATCCGTTCTCTGACAGGAGCAGAGTGCTGTGTCATACCTCATGCCTAAGACTCTGAAGAAGACAGCAACCTCCTGGACAGCCTCAGTTATTAAAAGGAACTGATTGGAGCCAAAACCTGGCTGAGACATTGGAAGAGGATCAAGTGTCTTACAGGAGAAATGAAATACAGTATCTCATTGTGCACTATGAAACAAAGGCTTTGAGAGTAGCTTTGTGCACTTGCTCAGAGTGGCAGCCTTGGGAATGTGCTGAAAGGACAAGTATCAACTTAACAGCCCAGGAGCTGCATCTCTGCTCTCCCTCTCCCACTTTCTGCGGCATGGTGCATGAACTTACGTACCCTCATAAGGGCTGTAGCACCTTTATTCTCCTTCCCCATAGCCACAGGAGCAGGCTTTGTCTTTAAGGAACAAGTTTTCTAGCCTTTCCAAGTCCATGGTGAAGGGAAGATTTTATGATGCAGAACTGAGTGGAGCTGGACACTGAGCAAGGCTGATCTCTTGCAAGAGATTGTCTCTTGGGAGCAGTTTGTACTCACCTGTAGAGTGAGCATGGACATGGGACAGTGGACGGCCCCACTGCAAAAGATGGATGAGCTTCCAGTCTGGGAGCAGACGGCACATTTATTACTTTTAAGTCAGACACTGGTGCAGAAGTCAGCAGGTTCCAGTTATGCGAATGGAAAAGCACTGCAAGTCAATAAGCAAAGTGCAGTCTCTTTACAAAGTGTGTGTCAGGGTGTCCTCCATCAAAGGCAGCTCATCCTCCTGTTGTGAGAAAGTTAAACATGTTCTGGAAAAACAAGGCTCAGGGAGCCTGCCAGGTGCTCAGAACCTCAGTGAAGGAGCCCAAAGCAGAGCAAGTCTGCAATGGCTGATTGCTCTGGAAATTACAGCGAGAAGAACCAACTCAATAAATGTCTTGAGCAGACTGTGACGGTGACGAGAAACAAAATTCTTTGTCACTACCAAAACCAAGGACAAAGGGGTTAAATGAAGGAGTAATAAATGATCATCTTCCATTATCCAAAGGAAGCAGATCAGAAACATGAAGTATTCGTCATGCTCAGCTGCTTTGCTGGCCCATGGAAAACTGCTGAGATGAGAGCTCAGGCAAGACTGAAGTTTCATCACTATCTTGTGGGAGCTGTACTGAAGAGGAGAATGAAGATACCTGGGTTCATAAAAGAGAGAAAAAGCAGGATTTGTCTGATTAACTGAAAATAGAAGAGCTACTGGAATGCGTGACTCACAAACTCTGGTTCCATCGGGGCTACCTTCCCACTGGACTTGTAGTGAGAAAAAATGGACAGAAGGGACTGGTTTTGTGTCATACCTTGCAGCAGCCTCTCCTGACATTAACATGGTGAAATAAACCTGGGAGATATTGGAAGAGGAAGGAGCTGGAGAAACTGCAGATACCTGGTTCATCTCCACCCACTTCACATTCCCACACAGAGAAGTGGGACTCATATCCTGTCCTGGGATTTGCTGGGTGAGACCAGAGTGATTCAGTCTCTGAGCACACATAGCCCATAAAGTCTGTGCTGAGCTCTTCAGTGGGCAGAGTGCTGTGAAATGAGGTGTTAAACCCAAGTGATGGAACCTGCTACATTCTCCTCAGTGTCCTGCAGAGACTGTGCTATCTGTTCAAAGCATTCCAACTTCCATCCCCAAACCGAGTCAGCCCAAAGAAAGAAAGAAAGACGGCAATCTGTGTGGTGCTGTGGTGCCAGGATGGCACAGAAAGCTCCAACACATAGTCTGTGTCTGTGGGATTGCCTGCTGTGGGAATACATGGGGACCTGCTCTGATCTCAGTGCTAAGAGACAAAGAAGCAAACTGTCAGTGCGATGGCAACTGGGGTAAGTGGGTAACTGGTTAACTCCAGCCATGACTGAAGACCCGCTGCCTTGGCAGGACACAACCCCACAGCAAATGAGCCTGGCCCAGTCATTTTTACAGACCAAACAGCCACCATGGGCTGTGTGTAACAGGGGAAACAGGATGGGGCCAAGAGTTACACCAGGCACTGTGTGGCAAAGCCAGAGGCAGGATCCAAGTTACTCAGTGTGCTAGATGTGGCCCATCAAGAGTCTGATTAGTTCACAGCCCATAGCAAGAGCTATTTGAAGCCTTTCACTATTACTTAGGAACAGTAGTCTGTTCCCTTTTTCTTGCTGCTTCTCTCCTCAGAATGAAGGAGATCCTGGGGGAGATGATGACTGTGATGAGATGCAGCAGATGAATAAGTAACTCCCCCAAATCAATAAAAAATAACCCATTTTAATGCAAAGTATTATCCCTCTTGATGTTCATAATTGTAACTGTCAGTTGTCAAACTCAGGATGGAAGCTATTTTGTGTTTTAATTGAATACTGAAAGCTCATAGTGCTAAATGAAGCCTATTACAGCAACACAAAGAGCAGTAGTGCACTCCAACATGAGATTTTATGTAAGTCAATACATAGTTTTGAGAAGAAAATCCCGTATTTAGATGCAAAGTGTCTTTTCAAGACCAATGTTTGATTCTCAAGAGGTGGATAGGGTAAGGAGGATCAAGGATAATGAGAAGCGGTTTATGAGCTTGCAATTAGGCTCTTAGTTCAGAGCCCATTCATGTCCATATTACTGCATTAGGGGTCTGTATGTGGGACTTTGAGGAGCACTCACTCACCACCCCTCTGACTCTTCCTCTCCTGCCTTTAGTGTCTGTAACGTGAGGTAGAACAGGATCAGCACTGAGCCCCTCTGCAGTCACCTGCATTGCAGTGAGGTGCAGTAGCTGTGGCCAAGACCCCAGAAATCAACCCTCAAGGAGAAAGGAACATCAGCTGAAGCACCCTATGTTGACTTGATTTTGCATGCAGCTAACAGCCCACTGTATTACAGGGTCACCCAAAGCTTCTCAGTGCAGAAAGAATTGTTGTTTAACACCCACCTACTGTGCTCTGGTGTTTGAGGACATACAAGGAGTGAGGATTCCTCAAAGCAGATGACAGTGGCAAGAAAAGGAGAGTTGAGTGTCTGAGGGATGCCTGATCTTTAGGTAGACATTAAAAAATGCTTCAAATCAGTTATCCTCACTAAGTTTTTTGCAGATGATTATGAGCAGGGGACTCATATATGATAAAGACTCCTCTCTTCATACCAGCTTTGTCCTGATAAGACAAGTATTTCCATGATGCCCCACTGCAGAGCTCCACCACACTAAAATTAGCAGCTGCGAAGAATGAACTCTCCAGCTGTCAGCACATCCATCTGTATCTTCCAGAGGGATTTGTGATAGGACTTGGAAAAACACAAGCACATAGGAATTCTAAGTAAGTTATTTCAACTCAAAAGGAAACACTCATCTGATAAGAGCACCACTTTAGTGCTTTGCCACAGCAAGGCCAGTTTAAAGCATCTAAACATTATTTCTAAACAAATTCTTGGCCATTTAAAAATTTCACCCCAGCTTTTACTGCTACTTTGACAAGATTTTGATTGAGCATAATTATTGACTGGGTTTTTTTAAGTGCTCTGGACAAACTATATCAGCAGTAATAATTAAAAATTCTTTTTCAATCCATTTTGAGCCAAAGTGGTGATTTGGGCTGACTGTTCTCTGTCGCACATCATCCCTCTGGATATTTGCTGTGTTTCTAGATACAGTGAAACAGCTCTTTTAAAGAAGCATGTGAATTGTTCTTGCAATTAACTCTCAGCTGTATCAAAGTAACAGAGCTGAACAGTGTATGTATACTTAATACACATATACAATGAGTGAAGTGCCATGAGATACAGTGATTAGAACGGCTTCAGGCACTGGAAGAAGCCCTAAGATTGTACTAGTTGAAGGACAGGACTTTCCACTGAGGAGTCATATTCCAACAGTGTCAGCAGTTTTTCCTTGTCAGCACACAAGAGTTTATTAGCCATCATGCAAGTTAAATATACCTATCTATCCATAATAAATACAGCTCTTAATAGTAAATGCAGCTATCAATAATAAATAAACTATAATACCCTGTAACATGCTCTCAAATATAGATGAACATGTTCATTTCAGTAACATTCACTCCAAAACCCAATCCCAGTCTGGTATCCATGCAGACACAGCAGAGTTGGTCATGGAAAGAGTGGAGCACTGGTCTCACTTAAAGCAGAGGCTAAACTGAATGTTTTGCTGTTGTGTCTCACTGCAGTGGGGTTTGTGCCAGAGGGGCTGGAACTAGATGATCTCTGAGGACCCTTTCAACCCAACCCATTCTGTGGTTCTGTGATTGTGTCTACAGAAATTTAGCAGAGAACAAGAAAGCAGCACCATCAGGTGACGAGGCCACTGTTTTGCAGTGAAAAGCACCTGCAGTGACCATGATCTCTAAGGCCAGGCTGTTTTACACACTACCAAAGGTAAATGATCTTGAAAGGTTTAAAGAGACAGTTCTGTCCAGCTACATCTTGACTGATGTACTCACAATGTAAGTCAGTCAACCACTGACAGCAGCAAGAGCAACCTCCAAGTAGCACACCTTGCCCTAAGCAACTCAGACAGGTGCAATTCTGTTTGAAAGCAAATCGTATCTGAACATCTGTAACAGCTAAACCAACTGTTGACGATAAAGGTGTCCCTTTCTCTCACAGATGCAAGCTGGGGTCCTGCCATTGACTAAAATCTCCAGAAGGACACAATTTTAGGCAGTAGATGATATTAATGTTTTTCTAATTCAAAGACAACATCTGATTAGGCACAGCAGCAGAAATACCAGAGCAGAGTGGCCACAGCAGCAGAATCCACAGCTCGAGTCCAGGGAAGGAGATAGCAAGATGTAGATTTGTAAGGGTAGGTGCTTTCTTTAAAAAGCCAGATAAGCTCCCACTTACACGAATCCAGTTGATCCTCAAGGAAAATCCCAGTGAACATCACTGAGGCTTCACCTGACAAAGACAAATCAAAAAGGAATCAAATACAGGACTGTCAGCACTTCTACACATTCTAATTCACTTTAACTTTTAAAACTTAATTAAGATTGCTAATAAGCCTTCAGAAGGCTGCTGGCCTGCTAGGGCAAAGCCAGGTTTGTATGGGTAGTTATACTAGTTGATGGATGAAATTATTATCCCACCAGCTAAGTTAATTTTTCATGTATTTTGTAGCTCACTTAATGCTTTTTGACTGCAATGAAAACAGAAATGTAGATGTGGTTAAACTTTATGGATGGCTAATGTTTGTGTTTTTGGCACTTCTAATTATCTTAGTGCCTGAGGTCGCTGCTACCTCACACTATTTGAATTAGAATTTCTTCTTTGCAACAAGGTTTTTTTAAAGGAATATCAACATCCCTTGTTTCACTCCAAACCAGTACATCAAATATCCAGAAACTCAGCACAGAGTGCTTGTTATCTTAACTGAATAAATAATAGAAAAAGCAAATCAATCTCCAAAGTGTAACTTAGCTGTAGCTACAGGACATCAGTTCTCTGAAGCCATGATGCTCTGGTTTTCCTCTCCTGGAGGCCAGTGAAAATGTGGCAAAAGAAACAACCTCAGACCAAAGTCCCCAGGTCCAGGCCATCTGCTCAGGCAGGTGGTAAAGTCACTGTTCCTGAACTGGTTCAAAACACATGTAGATGTGGCACTAGGGAACAAGGTTTAGTGGTTAGGGTTGACGGTTGGACTGGATAATCTTGGAAGTCTCCTCCAACCGTAATGATTCTGTCATCTGCATCAGAGCTATTTCCAAGCCAGTCAAGTTCACTCATTCACTCTGAATTCACACTCATTCACTAGGCTCAGCAGTATGTCAGGGAAGGCACAAGCTCAAGAAAAGGGAGAAGGAAGGAGGGGAGAAAAAGCACCTGTTCTGGCAGCCAGTCAGCAGACCGAGCTTTCATGTACTGCCTGCTGGGCAGCTGGGACAGTCTCGTGTAACACCAAGCCTTTGTCTCAGAATGGAGTTTGTAGAAAGGAATCCTGCAACCAGGAGATGTGAGGCTTGGTCTGCAGCCAAGAACAACAGAGAGTGGCATGAGATGAAAAGGTTCGTCAGTCCAAGTGTGCTCAACCACTGAACAACATGGCACTCTGTGATTTGAAGGAATTTTAAAAAGAAATTTAAATCATCACAGCGGAGCTACCAGTTGTTTCTCATTTTGAAGAACAATCATTGTTTTACCCATAACTACCACCGAATTCTTCCCAGAGTGACCAAAGTCACCCATAAACAGATCCAATACCTTCTTTTTTAGGAAGAACAGATCAAGCCTGATACCAGCTGATACGATACTCTGCAAATGGTTTTTGTGCCCGAGGCAGAATTTCACCTTTCAGAGACTAAGGTTGCCCCAGCAAGTGGCACCAATTTTGTTCAATGTTACACCCTCAGGAATTTACTGCCTACAACTGAAAAGTTGCTGAGGCAGTGTGATGCCAAAAGGTTAGAAACGATAATCTCCAGAACAGCAAAAGAAAGAGCCAGGAGAGACTTCAGGGATTTAATAAAGAGATTTAAAATCCTGTGGTATCTGAAAGGAGACGTACAGGGTGAGGTGGAGTTTGATGTGTGAAGAACTAGTAAGTGTTTTGAGTTCATATACTGGTACAGTGGCTTGATCAAGGTTCCCAGTAATGATATTATTTCCCTTTTGAGGTTTCTTATTTTGTGGCAAACAGTAATGATGCCTTGGAATAAACCTCAACAAACTAACCTTCAAGTGTATTTCAGCTGTTTTCAGGTTCATTGATAGAGATTTAATGACCAAGGATTCCTTTAATCTCTAATTTTATGGTTCTAATAAACAAATGATAAATAAAAATTTCCTCTAGACACATGGAGGGTGGTGTGGGCGGAAAATCACCAAAATATTGGAAAAGGATACAGGTTTCCAGCCCATTGAAAGCTCCCTAATTGGCTGGCATGTTCTTTTGCACTCATTACAGTGAATGCTGCCATCTGTTTCTTAATTCAAAAGAAACAGTCAAAATGAGAAGGAAGTCTTATCATGCCTATAGAATATTTTAAAAAGCACAGGACCCACCCGCAGCTCCTGGTGGATCGAACACTTTCAGTCTTGACATGATAATTACTGGTAGAAAGAATTGTGACAGGCAAAATACTCTGCCAGCTGCCATTTGTGATAATGGGGCAGGAGATGGGAGATGGGTTTCACCCAGGAGATGGGTTTCACTTCAGGTTTTCCATTACTCACATTGGGTTTTGCCTTCCCAGTGTCCCAGTCAGGAGGCTACTCTAGGCACTGCCCAGCCACCTCTTCACACTGACCGACATCGTTATCAGCTCAGAGGGAGGTCTCAGTTACAGGAAGAAGAGCATGAAAGAAAAGCCAGGTACAGTGTCAGTGTAAATAAAAAGTCACAGGAGACAGATGCTGCAGTCACTTTGAAAACAAATCTGTGTTTCTATGATTCCAGTGTTCTGTTTTGTTTCACAGAAGTCTTCATTAGTTCACCTTGAAGCTTTGTTTGGCTTCCCGTGCCAAACCACTGAACCTTTGGATTTCCTGGTTCCACAAGTGTCCAAATCAGAGAAGCCATGAGCCAGGGCAACCTCTGCAGTAAGTCCTTTCACTTCTACCCATAATATCCAGGCTATTTCAGGAGGAACAGGATGCCAACGTGTATTTCGCACCGTAAGATGTCCAGGCCGTAGAGGCACCTGCTCGGGGATGAGAGCAGCAAGTGGGAATAAAAAGAACAGAAAGCACCATCGTATGGGTAAGAGGAGACAGCAAAGAAAGAAAACCCCAGAAACCATAAATCCCATCAGGTCATCCATGAGCATTTGCTGCCAGAGCCTGTGGGCCACAAAAGGTAAAGAAGAAAGTCCAGACCACCTCAGCTACAGGGCTCAGCAGAGCTCTCCAGCAGATGGACATTGGAAATCACAGATTTGTTTAGGTTGAAAAAGACCTCTAAGCTCATTGAATCCAACCATTAACGCAACTCTCCCAAACCACCACTAAACCCTGTCACTGACCAAATCAATTCAAACACAGTCAGAGGAGACAGCAGGGCCTGTGAACAGGAGACTGGAAAGCAGAGAAATTCAGTCAGCTCCAGAGTGAGCCACAGCAGCTGCTGCAAAACTTTGGTCTGTCTTAGGAAACTGCTCTGGGATGCTCAATGCAAACAGCTTCTAATCTAAACAAAAAATAACCCAAAGCAACCATAGCTTTGATGAAGACCCTTTTGCTGCTCAAAGCTCCACCATTCTCCTGCCAAGAGCATGTACTCACATCTCCTGTCATCAACAAGCAAAACTTAGGCTTGGCAGAGCTGCCAAACTCCACTTGTCACAAACATGTCTACTGTGCTACCAGAGCTGGGTTTTGATAAAGCCATTGGAAAAGAGCCTGTTGTGCTGGATAATCACCAGCAAGTGCTGGAGGGAGTTAACATGTGATGGATCTGTGACACAGGACGTCATCCCCACTGCATGGCAGTCACCAAGCAACCTGCTTGGACATGGACTCTACGATAGCTCTTGGAAGGGAATAAATATCATTTAAGGTAACGGGTACCACCACTCAGATCAGTGCTGACAAATACATTTGCTGACAGCTCCAGGCCTTTTTCCAATTGCCACCTGTTTGCACAAAGGCTGCCGTCGTGTTTGTTATTGTAATTGTAGGAGAGACAATTGAAGTGCCTGAGTCAAAGCCCCAAATTCTCAGCAGTTTCCCTGGGCTATGGGAAAGGGTTGCAAATGAACAAACTTTACCCAAAGCATTTGTGAAGCATCCACTTGGACCCTTTCCCACTTGTTATTTTAGCTGGGTAACTGAGTACTCACATCATGCAGATTTATTTTTCTTTCTTTCAGACCAAATCTTTTAATCAATAGCAGTTCATATTAATTAACAACAAATAATATAGATAATATATAGTAATTAATAGCAGATTATTGTATACATGAATAAACATATTCACAAAAGTAAATCAAGATGAAGAGAAGCCATCACCCCAATATTTCCAGCGGGGCAGGTATCCCCTGGTGGCTGACAGCAAAGGGCTGCAGCAGTTCTCACACGTTCAAAAGCCACAGCAGCATCTGTGAGTGCTGTTCCAGCCCATTCAAGAGCACCTGCACAGGTCACTCATCTGGAGCAGAGGAGGCTCATAGCAGACCCTGCTGCAAGCAGGTGCACTGGAGGCTGAAATCGCCGACTAGTCCTTCCCGTGAACAAGTAGGAAATCAGACACTGGGATTAAAGATGTAACTGCCTCATTTCTCAGGAACTGAGATTATGCTGTCTGCCTCCACACAGGGAAATAGATGTCTTTGTAATCCACTCTGCTATAGCTTGTTATGGCTAACAATAGCAAGAAAATATCTGCTCCAAAGTACTCAAGGAAATACCCTTCAGATGATTTACCATTTAATAGTGAGATAACGATAGATTGACCTTCACTGAATAACATCCTTTTTTCCTAATCCAGCTGCTTTTTCATAGATTTGTCTAAGGATTTACGGGACATGCTGGCTACAGGATTCCATCATCTGATCCTTAGCTGCTTCCAAGCATGGATCCTACCCATCCCTCAGCTGAACTGACCTGAAAGTTTCTTCCTGATGTTCAGAGTGTTTTTAGAAAAAACAAAATCTGCAGGGTCACCACCTACCCCCGCTACACATCTGTAGAGTTGCTGGACTACCTTTCTTTTCCCCTGAAATTCCTTTCCCTGGAATCACTTAATGCAGAACAGCTATTCTGATTATTTCTGTGTTGTCTTGCACTGGAATTCCTTTCTGAGAAATAGTCCCCAAAGGCACTTGAATGACACAGAAATTTGTGAGTGTCCAGCTGAAGCTCTGAGCAACCACAGAACACCCTGTGGACCACCACAAAGGCTTCTCCATGTCTTCATTCTGATGTTTATTTTCCAAGTGTTGAATTAAAACACAATAATCCCAGTGATCTGTTGAACACAACTAGCTACGGCCAGGGATGTGCTTTTTGATTTATATATTCATTTGTTCTTCCTTGATGCTGTCTGGACAGCAGTAAGTAAGGAACATGAAGAAAATCACGTTGGTTTGAGTGTTCAGTGTGTGACACAGGAACATTTTTATGCACTACTCCAAAAGCTGAAGGAAAAGGGAACTGGCAAATAGTGCAGGGTACACCACGCTGAGCCAAGAATGTGATGTTGGATGGTTTCCATTGTGATTTTCACTTCAGAGTAATTTGTATGATTTGGAAAGCCAGCAATGTGACTCTGTGTAGGGATGGGTTATTCAAGGTAAGCTCTGTGTGTAAAGGATGGGGTATTTTTATAGCCATGCACCAAGAATGAGGTCGCATGCTGCAGATACCTAGAGCTAGGAAGGAAGACAGAGAATCCTCTGTTTGAACTCATGTTATCTTGCACTGCACACAGATGTGTTTTTTACTGTTTTTCAAATATACAGCTATGAATCTGCTGACAGCATGATGGGCAAAGCCTAATACAATGTCTTTCGAGCAGAAATGCTCTCTCTTCATATTCTCTGAAGCTGATGTTCACACTGGTTTCCTCAGGAGATGCTGTGACATAGAAGCACAGGAATATAACATTTGGAACTTTGAAAATGTTGAACTTTGAGGCATTCCTGGCTCGCATGGCAGCCCAGCCTGTCAATCTAGCACTTGATGTTCTCTGCAATAAAGCTTGAGCTAATTTCTCGACAACAGAAAATTTTAAGCCGCTAGAAGTTCGAAGTTATGGTTTGTAGGTAAAGCTCTGGCAGTTGTAGACTCAGTACAGAGGCAGGTCTACCCCCATTTAACTTACTGACATATGTAGTGGGTTCACCTTGGACCTCATCCTTCCCACCTGGGGATTACTAACATCACGGGTTGAGACTCCAACTATATTTTAACCTAGTGCTTTTAACTAAAGTATCAGACACAAAGAGAGGGGTTAATAAAACCACTGATGTATCTGCAAGCAGCAAAATGAGAGAAAGAAAGGACCAAGATATTTTAATTCAGCATTGCAGGACTGAGAGAAGCCCATAAATTACAAGAATAAAAGGCACAAAGCATCAACTTGGGGCGGAGAAGCTGATCTCAAGCTCCAATCTTCAGTGTGTTCTCTGGAAGTTTGTTTCATTAAGGCAAGCTCCCCTGTTCTTACGTAACCGCTGGCAGTTTGCTGCAGCAGGCTGAGCGAGGGAACAGCACTAACAGATACGAGGTGGTTTTGTTGCCTGTCCTAAAGACTCTCAGAATTTTGTGGGAACTTTCACTCTTGTTCAAAACCATCTGCAACTTTGCTACCAGTGCTAGAAGAAAATCTCACATGGCCTCCGAGTGATTTGTACTGAACAACCTGATATGATTATTTAACATACTTCTTCAGACTTAATGAACCTGCTAAATTGTTTTTTTATAGGAACCAAAGTGCTGTTATTAAATATCTCTGCAAAAAGGCAAAGCGTTGCCAAAGTGGAAGCTGCTGTTCCTATCCACTGTGGGGTGTGTTACCGTTAACTTGGCCATGGCAGCTGCTTTCTGAGTTGCCTTGCAGGAAATATATCTGCATCAATTAGCACAGATTATATGATCAAGGAACAAGATCAGTGAACCATAATGAATGTGGTCAATAGCTGCCCTAGAACGTGACACCTATTTATTATCTCCATGCATTACTCTGGCTTCATTTGAGATTTTGGGCTAGGTTTTTGCACGGAACATGCTCAGCATTTCCCCAACCTCATTAGGGGAAACAGACATAAAAAGCGTGGGCAAATCCCTAACCATCAAAACCCTGGACATTTCAACTACCAAAGCCAAAAAGTGTTGCATGTATAACTGCACAAACCTTATTACACACAGTCCGGGTTTCAAAATACAGCAGATGCCACGAAGTTAGGCAAATTCCCCAACAAATCTGCATGCAGAGGAAACAAACCCGAACAACCTCTACATGCTCAGCCAGATATTGGAGAGCAAATGAAGAATCTGTTGCTGTTGAGAAATGAGATGTGCAATCTTTGGAGCCAGACTGGTCACTGGTGAACAGTAAAGCCCTAATGATTTCCATATTTATTAAGTAATCTATTGCTGTTTACCCCAGAAATCACTGCATACACAAAATGAAAAAAAAAACCAACCCCAACCTAAGAGCTGCTGGTGTTTGCTGCTCTCCCCTCCTGCTGTTCTACAAGGCACACAATGGAAACTCACAGAAAAGATGAAAATATTTGATCTCTTACATCACTGTTGGAATGAGACAAATTATGATAAACAGGAGAGAAATTAAGTTTGGGTTATTTCTCTCATTTTTTTATATTGCTGTCACAATTATGTCCACAATTATTTGGTTTAAGTTAAAAGAAAGAAATGCTATTTCATAGAGAAAAGAACAAAGAAGGAAGGCGAAGGAATCTAACAAAGAAAGGAAATAGATATATAGGCACAATAATTTTCTCTCAGTCAAAATAAAAGATGTTTCTTTCAGTCCCGCCTAGAAGTTTCCAGCAAGCCTGTTCCACTCTCAGCCTACCCCTCATTTCCACCCACACTAATAATTGATGAGTGCTCTGACTTCACACCAAGCTCTAAGGAGTGTCAGGAGAGGGCTGGATGGAGATGCTACCTGTGCTGCTGCTTTGCCATGGACATCCAGACACAACTCAGGGTATCCCTTCAGACTGCAAAGCTTAGTCAGGTAGCTGTCTTTGCTGATGCCTGAATCACCCATCTCTGTGGGAACTAAAGAGAAGCATGAAAGTTTTAAGACTCCAATAGGGAAGTGGTTGCAGGGTTCTCTGTGTGATTTTCTAGATGCCACTTGGTGCTTTAAAAGGCCAGAAATACAGTACGTTCCAGGACATCACTGTAAATAAAATTGATTGGGGGTTCAACTAACACATGCCAGAAATTTCTTCATTCTCAGAGCAACCTGAGGTGAAGGAACTCCAGTTATTTTTTTGCCATTTAAGTTGCAAATACTGGAATGCATCTGGGTTGAATTAAGAGCCTTGCTATTTGTGTCCAGATAAGTTCTGTAGTGTTGGAGGAAGAAGGCTGTCATGGTAACTTTTGTGGCACTCCTGCACCTTCCCTTGCAAAGAACCAGGTCTCAGAATGCTTCTTCCTACTTCCCTTTTCCACATCTCCCTTCCCAAGATGTTTTCTCCACCTGCCTTCCTTGGCATCACAGTTGTGCCCATGAGTCTCCTCCCAGAACACTGTCAGAGTAAAATTCACGTTGGGTTTTACCAGACTCGCCTGTTTCCTGCAGAGCTGGGCACAGCTTTGAGGTCTCGTTAGCTTATAAAGGCAAGTTTGAGAAACAGTGCCTTGTCAAGGGTCACTGTGCACATTGGCCACCAAGAGTGGAAGCAGCAGCAAAAAGTGGTCCCACAGTTCTTGCAAACATCTGTTTCCGTGTGCACAGACCCAGGACGCAAACCTCAGCTCCAGCCAGTGCTCCTAACACAGATGAATCTTGTGCAGGTGCTTCCATAAGGTCACAACCTGCAGAGCAGACTCTGCTGCTGCCCAGGGGCACTTGATGTTTAAGATAAGTTCTGGTGGAAATCCAGAGGTAGCAGTCAGCTGTTTTGTGTGTTTTAAGGGAAGCTGGGATAATCCTTCAATGGAGAACATACAGTGCCTTTGCTGTGCCACAGTACCTAGATCGTCACCCACCCTGCTCTAGTCTCAGATGTGTGTGTTGGGAAACAGGGACAGGGATAGATGGAAGCATCTATTTGACATGAGAGTGATGGGTTTTGTGTTCAGGCATGTCCGTTACCCAAAAACAGTCTGCGAACCTTCCCAGGTTTCTATTGCAGTCACCACATCACATAGTTGTGAGGAAACCTGCCAGCACTAGATCTTCAGAATCCAAATAGACTTGAAAAAACTCAGTGATGCACTGAGATTAAGTTGTCATTCCCATTATTTCCTAATGGTCACGTTTCTAACAACAGACCCAGAGAGCTCCGGCCTGACAAACTCTTTTTTCCCCTGCTCCTCTTGGTCAGTGCACTCATCACTTCATTAGACTCAGACCTTTCCAATCAGCTAGGCAGATCTCCAAATACTGCTCACGGGGCTGCTGCTCAGGTTCAGGCTTACTCCTGCTGAGTTTCATGGTAAATGTCTCAGAAACAATCAACTCTTCAGTCCTGAAGTACTGACCATACGCCAGATCTTCCCCCTCCTGTTATTTGACACAGAAAGCTCGGGCACAGCAGGGAGCACCATCCTGCCCTGCTGAGTACTGCCATACACCTCTTGTCTACCCTTGGTCTTCAACTTTTTAAACCTCAGGAGGCTCCACCAGTTCAGAAACCCATACAAGCTCATCTCAGGGACCCACATGGTCATATCTAAGTGGAAAACTATCTTTCAACAGAACTGGTTTCCAAAAAGCTACCACTTTGTATTTGATGCAAAATAACAATAAGGTTTGGTGAGAACATCGAGCCCTGAGAACACCATGAACCCCATGGCTGCCTCTCTGCATGAAATTCTGCACCTTCTTTTCAACTAATCAATTCCTACTTCAGAATTTAGAGGATCTTCTGAAGTAGAAAGGCTCAGGAGCACTGGGGAGGCTGAAATGGAGATAGATTGGGGGAGTCAGGCTCTGCACTCAATAAAATGGCCAAATAACACCCAGAATCTCGTCCCCTCCCCTCCTCTCCTCTCCCCTCCCCTCCCCTCCCTGGGAGTGCTGGGAGACAGCCATGTGTGCTCAGGTGGCAAAGGCGGCCAACAGGATCCTGGCCTAGATCAAGAATAGCATAGTCAGCAGGAGAAGGGAAATTCCCATGGCCTTGTACTCGGCCCTTGTGAAGCCTTATATCAAGTAGCATGTTCAGTTCTGGTCCCCTCATTATAGGAAAGACATTGAGATCCTGGAGCGTGTCCAGAGGAGAGCTACCAAACTCGTAAGGGGTTTAGAGAACACATCATATGAGGAGAGACAGAGGGGCAGGTTTAGTTTGGAGAAGAGGAGGCTAAGGGGGGACCTCATTGCCCTCTACAACTACATTTTGGGCTCTTCTCCTTGATGACTGATGACAGAAGCAGGGGCAATGGTCTGCAACTGAGGCAGGGAAGGTTTAGATTGGATCTTAGGAAGAATTTATTTACAGAAAGTGGTGAGGAACTGGAACAGCCTTCCCAGGGATGTGGTTCAGTTACCATCCCTGGAGGTGTTTAAGAACCATGTGGACATATGGTTCACGACCTGCTAGAGTGGCAGCAAGGAGGGGGTTAGTTAGTGTTTTTACATTGACCAGGTATTTGTGGGGATGGGGATGGCTGGGCTCAGTGACCTAATAGGTTGTTTCCAACCATGTTTATTCTGCAATTCTGGGAGTATCTGTGGGACAAATTTTACCCAAAGTGACACAAAGCTGCTCTCGCCAGCCTGTCACAATCTGAGTGTCACCATTATCTTGCAGATACGGCAGAGACACGACAAAGATGAAATATAGATGAGCCACAGTCCCTGAATACCTGCTGCCTGGTGTAGCATAGTAAAGCCTTTTTATTTTTTAATAAATCATGTCTTTTATTTGCAAAGGGCACGTGGCAAACCTGCCCCGTGCAAATGCAATCATAAAGTTTTCATAGATACCAGTGTAAGCAAAAGATTAATCCAGGGGGACTGCTGTGATTACTCTGGCAAATAGTGTGCTGCAAAAAATAGTTCCTCCATAAAACTATGATTTAGAAGATTTTTTGCAACCGTAATACAAAAAAAAAACAATCAAGCTTTTTTGTCTCAAATGACCTCTCTTAAAAAAGGTTTTAAAAGGGTGAAATAGTAAGAAGATGGAATATAATATTCCAGCAAATTAAACGTTTCAAGTCAACTCAGAGCATTTCCAGGCCAGAAACCAAACAAACACCCTGTAATCCCTCAGCACTCATGAACAACACTGGAAGAGGCGCTGGTTACGGACATGAATACGTCTGTGAAATGTGACACTGTACTGACCCCATCATCTTGATTTAGCAATTGTAGACCTGCTCTGGTGTTCAACCAGACTGAGGCTGGCTCACGGTTAATATCTCTTTCTGCTGAAGCATCTGAAGAGCTTGTTATAACAAACCACAGCAAGGCAAGACCCAAACTTGAGTCTCCAAGAAGAACCTTCAGAGCAAAATAATCTCTGAAAGCTTCTCTAGCTGCCTGTTACGGCTTGGCTCCAGGCTCCAATGAAGAACATTGCTCTTCCACCAGCACGATGATGAAGCACCTGAGACCCAGGAGCTCTCCTTGCACCCACAAATCTAACAGTGGAAGAGTATGAAACAGCAGCAAATCCATCCAACATCTCCCTGATGCTGCTGCTCTGCAGTAGAGGGAGGTGAGAAATCCTGACAGTGGGTGGGGGGATGGAAGCACTCGGGTAGCAGCAGTGTCTGGAAGAATCATGGATTCATCAGGGATCAGAAGGGACCTCGAAAGATCATCCAGTCCAATCCCCCTGCAACAGCAGGACATCCAGAACAGGTCCAGGTAGGTTTCAAATGTCTCCAGAAAAGGAGACTCCACAAACCACACAGGCAGCCACCTCCAGTGCCCTGTCACCCTCACTGGGAAGAAGTTACAGAATCATTCAGGGTTGGAAGGGACCACAGGATCATCCAGTTCCAACTCCCCTGCCATGGGCCAGGACACCCCACCCTAGAGCAGGCTGGCCAGAGCCTCATCCAGCCCAGCCTTAAACACCTCCAGTGACGGGGCCCCAACCACCTCCCTGGGCAATCCATTCCAGGCTCTCACCACTCTCATGGTGAAGAACTCCCTCCTCACATCAAGTCTAAATCACCCCATCTCCAGCTTTGCTCCATTCCC
>VZRI01000998.1:78310-181454 GCA_013397515.1 Upupa epops | reverse complement strand
GTATTGCCTCGCCCCAGATGCAGGACCTTACACTTGCTCTCATTAAACCCCATGAGGTTGGCTTGTGCCCACCTCTCCAGCCTGTCCAGGTCCCTCTGGATGGCATCCCTACCGCCTGGCATGTCTGCTGCACCACACAGCTTGGTGTCATCAGGAAACTTGCTGAGGGTGCACTCAATGCCTCTGGCTGTGTCACCAACAAGACTGTTCCCAGGACTGATCCCTGAGGGACTCCGCTTGTCACTGGCCTCCACTTGGACATGGACCCATTGACGGCCACTCTTTGGGTGCATCCAGCCAGCCAGCTCTTTACCCAACTAGGGGTCCACCCATCAAACCCATGTTCCACCAGCTTGGAGACCAGAATGTGGTGCGGGACAGGGTCAAAGGCTTTGCTCAGGTCCTGGGAAATAACATCAGTCGTTCACCCTTCATCCAGTAATGTTGTGACCCGTTCCTAGAAGACCAGCAGGTTTGTCAGGCAGGTTTTGCAAGGCAGAGGTTGAGTGGAGGCAAAAGATGGAACAAATACAGGAGGAAGCCATCACCTTGTGTCCCTGACAATGAACACAACACAATATTGAAGGAGCAAGCTCCTGCCAATGCAGAGTAGAAATGAAACATACTCCAGGGTCCCATTTCAAGAATACCCTGCTAAATTACAAGAGACTATTCATCTAGCAATATTGCCTCCCTGCCTGTGAGAGCATCAAGAGCAAACTCGAAGCTGCTCTACGAACAGCAGATGGCAAAACGAAGGAGCTTAATACAAAAGAACTGCTGTTAGGAAACACGCAGGGGAGATCAGTCAGGACTGCACTGCAGTAAGCTGTGACACACCAGTGTGAAGCTGGTGTAGAACTCCAGACCCACGCAACACTGCCTGCTCTGAGCAGCATAGAAAATAAACTTCTTTAAAAATAAAAACTGCAAAGAAATGCTGTGGGCATATTTCAGGGGTATCGTACGTTACAGGAGGAGATGCAGACTTGAAAGACAAATCTGTGAATAAAATCTCACCTCAGCAACACTACAAAATCACTCAGAGAGTATGAAATCCTGCCTGGGTGTTCCCAAATCCACCACCCAGCTCCCAGTGAGAGGCTGTATGGATCCTTTCCTCTGCCTTGACACCCAGCACTGGATGAGGCTGCTGTCACTCTCTCCATTGTGTTCCTACAGCGGGATGAGGTGGGTGAGGTTTTGCCTGCAGTGTATTTGTCCTGAATACTTGTAAATCCATGTCAAGTGCTCACAGGGAAGTGGTCTGATATTTGCTTTCACCATGGGCTTCATCAGGAGGTGGAAGAGTCTCCCCGTTTCACACCTCCCCTGGCCACATCCAGTGCAGTCAGTACTGATTCCTCACTGGTGGAAGCCAAAGCCATTTTGTCACGGAACAAATATTATCCTAAGTAAAATACCTCAGTGCACCCTCCACCACATCTAGTGCCATCAGTACCAAGCTCATTTCACCCCCACACAGCTTGTTAGAGCTAAGAAAAGCAAAATTCAAATGGTTGGGTCTTGCTGTGAGGATAGCGAGTTCTGTAAAAGCGCTGTCTGCCGGGGAATGAGGGGACACAGAAAAACAAATTCCTCAGGTAACCTGGAATCTGAAGGGCCTCTGGGGACGGCTGAGGTGGAATGTTGTTTGATGGGGGGTGTAAGCACACACCAGGAAAGTCAGGAAGCAATTGAGTTCTGGGCACCCACGGAGAGCATGAAGCAGTGGGAACCTCACAAGCTCATGTGGTTGGGAGCAGCCACAGCCGCAAAGCAGATTGATGGCAGCAAAACCCAGACTGGCGGTAGGAGCTCACAGTAAGGCCACACCAGCCATCAGGGAGATCAGGGAGTCAGCTTGGCCCAACTTGAATTACTGCATGTGGGGGTCTGGAACCACTCTGTGGGCCCTTCCAGTGAAACTCAGTTTCGCTCCTGTTGCTTAGGGCATGTCTACACTGCATATCTGGCCTGAAGCCTGAGTTCAGGGGCTATGGCCTGGCCAGTCTCATGACCAATCACTGTTAGGGTCCAAATTAGCACACACAGCCCTCCTCCCTTCTGAGGGAGGCAACGTGAGGAACAAATCCTTATCCCACTGCTTAGCTGGGTCACAATCTAACTGCACAAGTGCTCCTCCTCAGCTCCAGCACTAAACCAGTGCGGGTCAGCCAACGCTCAGCACCTCATGACAGGGCGAAGGCTTTTCTTCCCTCCCTCTCTCCCACCAGGTAGAGCTGCAGGACACCAAGGAGCTGTGGACCACCTCTTGGCCAACACTCTGTGCTTTCCATGTAGACACCTGTGCTGATGCTGCATTAAAGCCTGGCAGTGCACCTCAGGTCTGGGAAAGCTGGATCTTGGTTTCTCAAAAGAGAAACCTCAGTGTCACGGAACTGGCTGAGGGCAATGACACTGTTTAACAGCGGGATGTTGGTAAATGGTGACACAAACACTGATCCAGGGCCAAACCAAACACAGGATGCAAACCTGGCTTGGGCAGGGCCCGGCTCACCAGGTGTTTTACTCTGCCATAAAAGCAGAACTTCAGAGAGGGATGTACTGGCACTAGCCTGGTAGAAACCAAAGCATTCCACAATAGAGGTAGCCCTATGTGAGCCTACAAATGCTCCCAAGGTGAGGACAGTGGTTGGGTGCAAAATGTTAACCCAGATGCAGCACAGCTGAATCTGTATGAGCTGCTTCCACATGCTCCCAGCGTGGCCACCCAAAGTGCCCACCTCAGACTTGCAGAAGAACCCCCCCGTCTCCCACAGACTCATCCTTTGATGTGCCATCAGGCAACCACTGGTCCCAACTAAAAAAGGTCTACAGTTGGATGCTGGAAGAGGGCCGATGCAAAGTAAATATCAGGTTAGTTATTAGGAATGTTTCTCCAAAACACCCAACCCCAAGAAACACAACTTTGGGAAAGGGGAGTGTAAAGAAATAGGTGAATGTTTGAACCTGGCCAAAATTCATCTTATCTCAGGTCTTAAATGATGGCATTTACCAGCCACAAGCAAGTCAGTGACTAAAGGGCAATAACAGTTTTGGGTAATCACAATGTTTGTGCAGGATTAACAAACAGAAAGGAGCAAAAGTCACAGAATAGGTTGGGTTTTTTTAGAAATTATTCATTCAGCTCTAGCCATGATAATTAATTACTGTATCAACAAGTATGTGACGGACTGATCTGTCCTGAAAAGCAATTAATTAAATGTGTTTGGTTTCTCTTACCAGAATTCAGTCCTGTTACCTGTTACTTCTGTATAAGATGCTGGGAATGGCTTCCATTTGTTTACAGCTGTCCATCTACTCGGTGACACCTTCCTCCACAGGAGAGGGAAATGCATAAATGGTAATGAGCAAAGACTGCCCTGGCATCAGAGCCAGTAAAATCAAGTTTCTGCAGCTGGGATCTGCAAACTCAGAGGAACTTACAGACTCTGGGACCCTAATGATATGTTTCAGTCATACAGACACCAACACCAAATAAATGTGAGTTCAGTGTGGTGCCTTCTGCATGGCTAGAACACTTACAGGGTGTGATTAGGGGATTTATTTTCAGTGTATTCTTCTCTTCTACTACTCAACCTTTGGGAGACTCATTTTTTATGAGATCTCATCCCTCTGAGGCTGGACCTAACCACAGAGTACAAGACTTCCTCGGGAAACAGACTACAAAGGCACCTAGATTCACCTGCTTCCACAATTCTCGCTCCTTTTCATTCACTAATTTCATTTCATATTTCAAGCTCTTCGGTTCATTCTTGCAAGCCTGGGCAACTTGAACACTCCCCTGAAAGTCAGGGGCCTGGAGTCCTGATCACTTCAAACACCAGTGTGCAGGAGCAAATCAAACATTCACTAAGACAGCATTAAAACCTCCACTACCCAAAGACCCCAGTACATTTTTGGATCAGTGCCATTCTTGTGCTGAACACGCACAGCTATTTTAGGTTCTGACTTTTTAGTTTTACCTCTTCAAGGCTATAAACTCACTAACTTCTCTTGTTCATTGCAAGGCTTTTTAAACACACCTCTGCCGTTATACAAATGTTTGGTATCTCAGTTTTGTTTACACCGCTCATGCTCAGGTGATCTGCTCTGATGGCACTGTTCATTTGTGAAATGGAAATGTGACAAAAAAAGCTGTTGGGAAAGCCATTCAGAGATAAATCTGAAACCTGGGATAAAGGCAGAGCGTGATGCCATGGCTGCATCCCATTAGAGTCTGCCAGGCTCTTCTCCCAGGTAACTAGCACCAGGATGAAAGGACAGGGCCTGAAGCTGCCACGGGAGGGTTAGGCTGGATGTTAGGAAGCCCTTCCTCACAGAGAGGGGGATCAGACCCTGGAACGGACTGCCCAGGGCAGTGGTGGAGTCCACATCCCGGGAGGTGTTGAAGGACAGACTGGCTGCGGCCCTTTGTGCCCTGGTCTGGCCGATGGGGTGATGTTAGGTCCTGGGCTGGGCTGGATGAGCTCAGGGTGCTTTTCCAGCCTCAATCATTCTGTGATTCTGTGATTCTGAGCTGGCTTTCTGGAAAGCTGAGACCTTTAAAACCATCACACTTCTTAAATGAAGAGATTATACTGCACATTCAGGTTTGAGGAGTGTAGTTTTCACTTCAAACATCATTACCATGAGAAATGGATCAATTATACCCTGATCAATGGACAAGACATTAAAGAAATAGTGCACCTCATTTTTCTTTTTCTTTATTTGGCCATTAAGAGTCTTGTGACCAGCACCTACAGAGAACGGTGTGCACGCTGTCAATATTAGCTGATGAGCATCATCCTTTTATGACAAATGCTTAAACTGAGACATTTGAGTATTCCCATGGCAACATTAAGTCTTTGTTTGTCTAGTACAGAAAAGCCTCATTAGGAATACGTGCCTGATCAGTTTTCGTCACTTTCATGTGGCAAGAGAGAGGGGTGGAGCGTGATAGACATAGGGACCACGGGAGACACACTTGTTTTAGTAGCATACCTTGGTTTCCAGCTACTGTGAGTACCACACGGATAGATGCTCCCTGTTGTATGCAACTCGTAACTCCCACCCATTCCCTGTTTTGTACATTCCAGCACAGCTTCAAGACTTAAAAAGCTTACAAGAAAAGGAATGAAGGCATCATTAACTTCATCTCACCATCCAGAAACCCCTCCATGTCACAACCCAAGTTGCAGCAGTGCTGCACTGGATGGTGGGAAGGGGCAAGCTGTTTTGAGAGTTGGTCAGGAACAGGAAAGCACATGGTCCTTGCTTCAATATGGTCTCTGTTATGCACTTGGAGCCAGTGTTTAGTAAGTAAGCCAGTTACAATGAGCACATAGGGTCTGGAAGCAAGAGGGAATGGGACTGCTCATGTTCACAGCATGTGTATGATGCTGGCTCATGCCCTACCATACAATCTGGCCATGTAGAGCATCAGCCTCTGGCCCCCTGGAAGGGAACTCCTTGCCTGAGCAAAAGTGATGTCACTAGTGACCATTCTATCCATGATTGTCCTTGCACAGGTGCCATTCTGTACGGGCACATTCCTTTGGGTGGTGTTTTACCTGTAAGAAGGGTCTGGAATAGGCCAGACCATCATGTCTCAGCCTGAAAACCTCTTAGAATTGCTGATAGAAATGACATTCCATCAGCAAAACAGAAGTCACACTGCACAAAGAAGCTAAAGCAAGACAGCATTCTGGGAGAGCCTCAGACACCCGACTACTGGTTTGAATCCTCTTACGTAAGTACACACAAGCATAGAAACCTCCTAAGGTGCTTAGGGCAGTATAAGATAGGAACAGTCCCTGCCTGCACAAGGGTGAGGGCAAAGGAGCAAAGCAAATGTGAACACTGGGTCAGCAGGCTGTGGGCATAGTGATTGGCACACAGGTACAGCAGTCTGACCGGGCTCTGATGGTGTCTTGCATGCTCGTACATAGTCTGGAATGCAGACCCCACCTGGTGCCAGGGCCCCAGGTGCACAGCTAAGCTTTCCTTCCCTAGAAAACCAAACCAATAGCTACACAGCAGAGGGCTATAAGGTCTAGACTAACAGCAAACTCTCTTGAGGGGTTTATGGCTTTTTGCTCCTGAAGAAGGTCATGCAAACCATGCAGAGTTTCTGCTTGCAAATGGCTACACTAAAGCAGCTGGAACCAGCCAACACATCCCTGTTTTTTAGAACAACCTACACAGCAACCAAAGCAAGGATGAAAGCACAGCTCTGTGCATCTGTTCCCTCCATCCTTTCCTCCTATTCTCCTTTCATCTTACATCCTCACTCTTTATCCCCTGTACTTTTTCCTCTTTCTTTGCAATTTCACCTTGGTTGCCACCTCTAACTCTCCTTCCCCTCCTGTGCTGCATTAAGAGGAGTTTCTGTGTGTTACAGAGCCATTCTGTAAGTACAGACAAGTTAATCAGGGCACAGAATTTCCTCTTAGATGTGGGATGCTATGTGGACATGCACCAAATGCCAGTCTGATAGTCAAGATGGTTTGGTTGGTTTGTTGAGGTTTTCAGCGTGGAGAGTGGAACCAGGCTTGTTGGGGTTGTTTTTAACTCTGTAGCTGAAAATAGGTTAATATTAGGAAAAGTAACCAAATATGCTTCCATGAGCCCTTACAGAGTCAGAAACACACCATTTAGGGAAAATACAGCATGCAAGACAAAAGAAAAGCTCAGTATCTATGAAGTAACTACAAAATATTAATCATAGAATCATAGAATACTTAGGGATCGGAAGGGACCTCAAACAATCATCCAGTCCAATCCCCCTGCCACAGCAGGATGACCTAGACCAAGTCACACAGGAACACATCCAGGTGGGTCTGGAACATCTCCAGAGAAGGAGACTCCACAACCCCTCTTAGGCAGCCTGTTCCTATGCTGCGTTACCCTCACTGTGAAGAAGTTCCTTCTGATATTTGTAGGGAACCTCCTCTGTTCCAGCTTGCACCCATTGTCCCTTGTCCTGTCACAAGATGACCTCAAGAAGATCCTGTCTCCATCCTCCTGACGCCCACCCCTCACATATTTTAGGCATGAATAAGGTCCCCCTCAGCCTCCGCTTCTCCAAGCTCAAGAGCCCCAGCTCTCTCAGCCTTTCCTCATAAGAGAGGTGTTCTACTTCCTTCATCATCTTTGTTGCTCTACGCTGGACACCCTCCAGCAGCTCTGTGTCCTTCTGGAAGTGAGGGGCCCAGACCTGGACACAACACTCCAGATGCAGTCTCACTATTGTTAAGTCTTGGGGGCTTTTGTATTAGTTGTGTTGATTTCTTGGTTTTAATATCCTAATTTCATTTTTCTACCTCTACAAAGACTTTTCTAGGCCAAACTAGAGCTGTGAACATCATAAACAGCAAAAGCACATACAGAACTTGGCACCAAGGAGAACATTTGTGCAACTTTGAAAAATGTCAGAGATGAGCAGAAAATAAGTTATGTGTGATGAGACCTAGAAAATCTGTTTGTTCCTAGTAGCTGCTCCTCAGCAGCCATCAGCTCTTCTGCTAAACCAAACATCAAAGGTCTGAAATTCCACAGTAACTTTTGATGTCGGCACAAGTTCAGTAGTTAGAGCTGAAGATTTGTCACACAAGGAGTTTATTCCAATTATGAAGCATAAGAAAGAACTCACACACATGCAGGCATATGTTCGCTATTAAAACAACCAGTCCACTGGCAATCCTTCTCTTCTGAGTGGCTGGCTTATTCAGGGAGAAAACAAAGATGAAAACCAGCTTCACTTTTCAAGGTAAAATGCTCTAAAAAACAAATACATGCCAGCAGTTGCTTTGCCTAAAAACACAACTTTCCTGAGCTGCTCTCTTCAGCTGAATCCTGGTGGGACATTAGTCAGCTTAACCCTCACATCCCCTCCCCACCTTTCTGTAACTTTTCCTCCTCAAATACAAGAGCCTGGCCTTGCCCCGTTGGTTTCATGTGACACACAATGGCAAAAAAATCACGTGTCCTATGCATTTTTTTAAAAAAAGGTGATTAATTATCCAAATGTTGCCTCTCCTGCAACTTTTCACTGCTCCTTAGTGCTGTAAACACAACATAGGGTTGTCACTTCCCCTCAGGAGGAAGTGGACAGACACACCTCACCCCACCACCTCTCCCCGTGGTGCTGCATACTGGCACGGCTGGGGGAAAATCTTTTTCCAAATGTCTTCACGTGTAAAAGCGATAAAGTCTAAAGTTTTATGAGTAAAGTATGGGGATGAGGACAGATCAGCTGCTGAGGGGAGGCAGGTGTTTACCCAAAATTACTGTTATTGGACCCATTTTTAACTTCAGATGACATTTTCCAGAATGTCACCACCCTGGTGTTCCCAAACCTCACCAACTTTCCAGCAGGGGGCTATGAATTTCTTGGTGAAATTATGTTCCAGTGGGGAACACTGATGTGCTCATACCTCATAGAAATGGGGTTATATATTCCCCAGACAGGCAGGAATGCAAACAGTTTCCTTCCACCTCACCTGATTGATGCAAGCCCACGTTCCCAGGTTCTGCATCACACAAACACCTGTCCAGACAGCAGATACTGGCAGATTTGGGGTGTCCCATTGTCCTGCTGCATGTTTGGGAGTATAATGGTTTAACAAGAGGGTCTTACTCAGTTTGGTGCCTGTAATTCAAGCTCAGCAACCAGCTCTCAACAAGAGTTCAACAGGCAATGAAGCAACATTGCTAGAAAAACAACAGTTTATTGAACCCATCACCAAGAAGAAAAGGAAAAAACCCAAGCAAGTAAAAGTATCAAAAAGGCAAAACAGGAACTGTATCACAGTGCCTTTACACACAGTCTGGGAGGAATGGGAGGCAGCTAACACATTGGGTTTTGTCCTTAGATGAGAGCTCTGAGACAGGAGAGTGTACACCAATACTCCTAACCACAACAGCCACCACACACATTCGCATCCCACTTTCCAAAGAGAAAGGGTGTGTGGCAGGAATACAGCACACAATATACATTTGGTGCTTGTGCAAAAGTTCCTTTTCCCAATCCTCTTGCAGACATCAGCGCTCTGTGACGTCTCCGGCATACTTCTAGCTCCTGTCAGCTGGGGTGCTCTTCTTTGAGGCTATAGTAGCATCAAATGTGGAGGATACAACAGGGTTCCAGACTCCCTCTGTTTGCCAGAAACCTAGGAGATCAGTACTTGTGATCTCTCATTCTCTCTCTTAGTAGAGGCTTCTCTCAGTCTCTCTCAGTGGCAGAGTAAACAGGATCTTTGCCAGCCTGGCGGAGACAGCCAGCTTTGTGCGGCCATGCCTGTTATGGCAAGTAAGTGTTTTGGGTTCTCGACCAAGGGCTTTCCACAGGCCTTATGCAGTGCCTTTCTTTCTTCTCCCCTGGGGTCAGGCACCAAGTGAGGTACAGGTTTAAGAGCTCACCTCTGTCTGGCATCTTCAAAGGCGTTTGGACTGTAGCTTGGCTTTGGAGGAGTTGCCCTTACGACAAGGACAGGAACAAGCTGGTGTGGCTTTTCTGTATCTGAGCCCTCAGTGAAAGAGGGGAGGGCTGCAGGTTCAGCCCTACAGAAGGGTGTCTGCAGGTACGGAGCCGAGCTTGTCTCTTCGGCCTCTCTGCATTCGAGCTCCCATGCTAAAGGGGGCTGTGGCTACCCCTGCAGCAGAAGTGCAGCCAAGTTTAAACTTCTGGGTTCCACTATTTGGTGGCAGGGGATTGAGAGCCATTGCTCCCTCCACCACCACCCTTGGGGGGGGTGGGGGGAGCAGTCTGTCTACTAGAGGAGCTCCCTGTCTCTCAAGACGTGTCACAGCAGAAGCAGGAGAAAGGCCAAGATGGCAAAGAAGATGACAAAGAGAAATGGGAGGTACCTTCCCTTTATGGACACTGTCCACCAATCACCTGTACAGTCCAGACACTGATGCAGGAGGTCTGCTAGGAAAGCTGCCTCCAGCTTCAAAATAAAATGCTTTTTTGGCATAAAAGCACCACAACTAATATTTGAAAATGTGGTAATTTTCAAACCAGAATAGGGAGCCTCACAGCCATTGTGGCTTCAACACTATGACCTTCGGGGAACTTCCCAAGCTGCTTCCAGAAGCCCAGGGGCTTACCCGGGTGCCCCAGGGAGCTGCAGAGCATGGCCAGAAGACGGAAGCTGTGACAGCTCTTGAGTGTTTCATCTAGGAAAATGCAAACCACATTTCCTGATCTTCCTGAACTGAAAATTTCCCCCTTTTTTTTTCCACTTTGAGAAGAAAAATTTTAATGTCACTTCTTATTCCAATTCAGTACAAAACCATGCTGGAATTCATGCCTCCTCCAGCATCCCTCTCCACCATAAAACTTCTGAGTCTCAGCTGTTTCCCCTCTTTTCCCTACCCTTGTGCCTTTGAACATCCCTGTCTGAAGAAGCAGTAAAGCGAAGTGTGTGCAACTGCTCTGCTGTGTGACTGTGCCAAATGTTTAAGGATTCTGTCATCACGCTCAACACAGAAATATCTGCCCAGCAGTTTTGTTCATGATATCATAGGAACAACCCTTCTTCATACAACACTCAGACTAGAAAGCTGGAAGGGCAATTCACACACAAGTAACAACAGTTACGGTCATTTAGTGTTTGCTAGCAGGAGTTTTGTTGCTCTTGTACAACCATTGTGTTTATCAAGCAAATAACAGCCTGGGATGACTGTGAGCAGCCCTGCACTGCATGAGAGCAGCAAATAGAGCACATATCGAGTGTATGGAACAACCAGGCCACTTCTGAAATGGACCTGTAAACACCTCCCATACAGACATAAAGTCACAGGTACAGGACAGTGGGGAAATCTACCCGCTACACACACTCATGGCAGTTCTTCAATCTGCTTCAGTGAGAAGAGCAGGCAGGAGTGAGCTCTGCCACCTCTCCCTGTGACTAGGAGAAGCTTCTCCACAGCTGCCTCTGGTCTCGCAGCACTCACTGGAGCGTGGGAGCTGTCAGGCTGCTGAGGAACTGGACATTTGTGCTGGAAAGCATCTGAAGGCTTTTGAAATCCCAGCTGCCACAGGCAGCTCTTGGGAAAACAGTCTTGGTGCAAAATTGTGTGACTTCAGAAGAGCATAAAAGGGGTTTGTGCCACAGTAATGGGATCCCATCTACAGCATTCGCTTTAAGACAAATAGGAAGTGATGAATGAGACTCCAATCCTTTTTGGAATGCACCAGCAGTCTGAATTTCACTGAGGCCAGAGATATGGAAAAGGAATACAGTGGTCATGGCATCTGGAGCTGCTCCGAGTGACTCTCCTTCTTGCATGTTTTCAGCAGTCAACTCAGGTCTGTTTTTTTGTTTCCTATTTGAGCATCACACAGGCTCAGATGTACAGAGGCCAGGTACGGGACAGTATCCGTGCTGTGAACATCATCCAAGAAAGCAATAGTGGCATCTCTGCATCCAGCCCCACTTCCCAGTGACATCCATTCCTGGAACCATCACACATCTCATCACACATCTCACACCTTTCAGAACTGCTGAACCACCTGGAGCCACTTAAGCTGCATTGTGCCCCATCCAACACAGGAGCCACCAGCCATTAGCTGATGTTTCTGTTTGGTATCGAAGGCCATCACATTTTCAGAAGAGGAAACCTGATTTCTTTGCAGTGGGAAGTTGTGAGACAACCTGAAGGAGGCAAAAAGCAGAGTGGGACAACGAGCTCATGAGCTCCTTTGCCTCAAATAACACCTGAGAAGCCTCTGGGGAAAAAGAAGGGGAAACAGAAATAGCACATTTCTGTTGATCTTTGGAAACCTTCCCACTTTGGCTTTTCAGCTGGTCCAGATGCATTGCAGGGGATTAGTTCTGGGGTTTAGCAGGACAAGCCAGGCTCCAGAGACACAGGAGGAAGCTGTGGGGCGTCTTGGCCCACTCTGCGCTCACCTGTCTTGCACAGGGAGAAGTGAAGCAGCTACTTGCAGGGGTCTTGGCCAGCACCAACTCAATTACCAACTCTGGGCTTAGCCTGCCAGACATTAGGCTGAGCCTTACATATCCCCTAGATAGATGCCCTCAAACACAGGCTCATGTGACAGCACACAGACACAGATACAGAAACTTTCACAATGGCTTTTAAGCCACTGTGGGCTCCTGATGACCCCACAAAGTCCAAGAGTGCAGTGTAGGAAATACTCTTGCTACTTAGCATTTTATGCTAAACTCCCTTTGGAATTTACAGTTTAAGCCTTGGATCACCAACGTATTACCCAGCCCGGCACATATTTGCAGCAGCACAAAAAGTAACGCAGTATGGAAGAGCAAAGGTAAAATTGGGGTGGTAACAGGACCTGTTGAAATCCCTAACAGGTATTGGTTAGACACATTGTTCAGTGTGCTTGACAGATGTAATAATTTCACTATGATCTAACATCTTTATTACTTTATCGCTGAAAATTATCTGTTGAACTGTTGTATTTTTGAGCCATCATAATAATAGTAAAGACCCAAGCGATTGCTGTAAATCTAATTATCCCAAGAACTGGAACATTAACCATCGCTGTGCCTGGCTGTTTAAAACTGCATTTATTTACCTTCTGCTTTCTAACAAGTGACTTTCAGAAGCAGATCAGAGGTGCTTTTGTGTTTCATTTTCTGGGGTTTTCAACTAGTTAGGCGCTTCTAAGGGCAGAGAAACTCCATGTAAACTTGGAGTGTTTCTGTTAGTTCCTCAGGAAACCACTGAATTGAAGCTCTTAGCATAGAAAATTAGATCCTGTGCCCCATTTAATATGCGTTTATGTTTTGTTGGGATAAAGGAACACGCTGCAGATAGTGAGATGCTCTTCATTAGTGCGTGTTTATGACCAGACTGCAGCTGCAGCAATTGGGTGAGCTGACACTCTTCAAGTGTTTTCTAAAATCGTACATATATTGGAGAAAAGCAGCATTAGCAACACAAAGCCAAATTCTAAGACAGTTACAACAAGCACTGCCCTTATTTCCTTGTGCTTTTATAAAAGTTGTTTATTTCACTTGCGTTCAGGTGCTGTGATCTATTTATCACTCCCTCTCTGTGCCTTGAGAGGAAAGAGGGAGACAGGGGAGTCGAATCAGGGGTGGGAGGTTTCTATCTTGTTCCAAATCAGGGCAAACACAAAGCCAAATTTTAAGACAGTTACAACAAGCACTGCCCTTATTTCCTTGTTACCTTCCTCGGAGCTGAGCTCACTAATTAAAAGCAGCCTCTGGGCTTCACACTTAATGGTTGGATGTTTGGGAATGCACAGAGCGTAGGATCAAGCTGCTGGATGTTGTGTAAATTCAGTTCCCATCCAATCTTGTTAAGATTAGCCTAACCCAGGGATCTCAGCAAGGCCTGTAGTGACGTCCCTCTGCTGCTAGAATGCAGCACACCCTCAACTGGAACAGGAATCACTCACCCACGCTGAAAAAATCAGACTACATGGTTTCATAGAACCCTTAAGGTTGAAAGAGATCTACAAGTTCCACCAGCAACCCAACCCCACCCTACCCACAAAACCCTAGTGCCACATCTACTATTTTTTTTTAACACCTCCAAGAACAGCAATTCCACCAGCTCCCTGGGCAGCCTGCTCCAATGGCTGACCATTCTGTCAGGGAAGACATCTTTCTTCAAAAAGACAAACCTTTTTTTTCCTTTTAAGACAACCTTTCCTGGTTCCAAAGAATTTAGCCTATAGCAAGCACTCAGCATGAGGTTTTTTACCTTAATGGATAATGCAGTAACTCCTAGTAAAGGAAAAATAAATACATTCTAAAGTAAAAATAACTACTACTTTATTGCAGTCCCCTGTGTTGAGAGGTGGGTCCTATAACCTCGCTGACTGCAAAGGTCAGGCTCAGAAGAAGCCAGTGGGTTAGTCTGCGGGAAGTTTGTCTGACAAACACCTGAGTGTTTCCTGGGGACCTGGTGATCCCAGTAAGAGTTAGAGGAATGGTGAAATCCCCAGAGGCAGAAATACAACATGCTTACACTAACATCTGACTCGTTTGAAATAATTAATCAGTATTTCAGAAAGAAAACACTCATTAAAGATTTAGCAGAGGCATAAGAAATCATACCAGGCATGTTACCAGACCTAACCCTCAGCAGCAAAGAGCAGGTTTAGTGTTCCTGTTGTTGTTCAGACAAAACAAATGGGGACCAGATGTTACTTCCCTCTTTGCAGCAAGGAAAATAACTGATAGTTCAGTACACTGTTGTGCTTGAAATACTATTTTCTAATCAGGGATTTTCTGGTTTGCTTGTAAGAAAGTCATTCATATTTACCGTCTAGGAGACCGTCCAAAACTCACTTAAATTCCCTGCTTCTGCCTGACACTGGACTTTGTGGGTAAAAGCTTCTCAAATGGTCGGTTTGACTTTAAAAAAGTCTTTTAGTTTCTTCTGTGCAAAGCTCACACTTATATGAGTAGTTTCTTCAGATTGAGAAGCTGACACGCATGAGTGGGGTGTAACTCACTATTGCATTTCTTATGGCTTAGTCTAGCAAGAACCAGCCAGTATGGTTTGTATATCGGTGTGCACAGAAGCTTTCTGCATGTGCATGTGTGGCTGAGACTAAAATCCTTAAAGGCAGGCAAGTGGTGGGTATCACTATGCTGTCAGCAAACACTACCAGCTCACTGCAGTACGCTATGCATCTTGTACAGAAATACGTTGTGCTCTGAAATGAGAGAAGTGCAAAAGCAACAGCAGCTCAGTCAGCAGAGAACAAGAGAGGCTTCACCACTCCCTCAGCCGTCCATACAGTGCTCCTGGTCACCAACACAGGAGGCACCACCACTGGTTTCAAAGGGAAGGTCCTTATCTGCCATGGTCTTTCTCACCAAGACCAGGGGTCTGCAGGGAGTGAGCCCACTGTCTGTACAGTGCCCATCCCCTTCTATCCCAGAGCCTCGTGCTGTTCCAACTGCCACATACATGAGCAGAATCAAACCAGCTTTCAACACTCAAGATGTACTTGTGACCATCCCAATTCCCACATCCTTCCATTTATAGGTGTAAAGATTTTAAGGAAGCCATTCTGACTGCCAAGGTGCTTGGGGCTGGAGTAGAACTTGAGATGCTACAGAAATGTTGCGTGGCCTGCTGCACCACAGTATCTGAGTTCTGCTCACAGAAGCAGCCTCTGAAGCAAAGTCACCATGGTCCTCAGTCCTACCTGCAGCTGATCTGTACCCCTGGCCGATGAAAGGGACACAAAACCTGAGGTCTGCCAGTCTACAGGTTCCGACAGCAAGAACATACTGCTTGGTCTTGTGTGCTGCTGCCATTAATAAAACTGGTGTTAATAAGACAAAGTGTTACCTGACTACATCTTCACTTTCCTGGGGTGTTCCTTGGCCCTAAGCACAGACACAGGCAGGGAAAGAGTAAACTGCTTTTTCCAGCAGACTTCTCTCCTCAGGTTTTTTGTTTATGAAAATAAATGGTATCAAATGAGAAATGAGTAAATGTCCTGATAGCTGTGACTTGCACAGTGCCTGGGCACATCTGGAGAACAACTGCGACTGGCTGCTTTCATGCACAAGACTCTTTTCTTTCTTGAATAGCAGCGTTTTCCATTTTCCTGTCATATATCTGTTAATAAATACAGAGGGAAACTGAGGTGCACCACTGGTTAGTATCACAAATGCACAACAGGCTTTCATAACCAGTTTGCACTGGTTAAGATGTTGATATTTTCTTTACAGAAAAATAATGCTCTGCATAAAATGAATACTTTTGATATTGTGGGAAAGTGACTGCATCTGCGCTTTGTTACTAGAAGATACACAGAAACAATGAGAATATACAGACATAGAGAAATACAGAGAAATGCAGAGATACCTTCTAGAAGACAGACACAAGTCTAAGTAGCAACAAGATCCACAGCCCTCTGTCCTTTCTGAATTCTTAACTTTGGAGAAAACGGCGGAGATTTTACTCTTCACACCAACTAGATGTTGGTGATCAATCCCCTTAACTTTAGCACTTGCATGATCACATTCTCTGCAGCATTTCCCAGGCAGATGTTGAAGGCTGCGTAACATGTTCATCCACTAAAAACATAGTGGGTTGTTGATATGAAGTTGACTTTTCCACTTGGCTTTGATTGGATCAACTTCCCATTGGTTTCTTGATGCAAGTCAGGTTTTGGTCTATAAAATTTTCTAGCAGATTACAATACCAAAACACTTTGTCCCTAACTGGTGCGGCACTACATTCAAGACAGTAACATTCACACATGTTTTCCAAAAAGGGAAAAGCGTCGTCCCTGCCATGCTGCGTTATGGAACCAAGAAGAAATTCTTCTTTTCCACATCAGTTCTGATCTGTCCTTGGTCTCCAAACCAAGCAGTGTCATGCAGAAGCTGAATACAAGATTAAAAACAATTACAAAGGTATGTTCTCCTCATCACATCTATACGTATGCTCTGTGCACCTTGATAATTTCTCCCAGACTTTGCAGTTGCATAACGAGGGGATCTGGAGGTGAAATTATTTCATGAGGTTCTACTGGACCATGCTCTAAAAGCTTTCACGTGATACAGCTATGACAGGCTCAGCATTTTGCTGAGTGATTGCACAGTAGTCTGAAAATCTTAAAAAGCTATAGAAGAGCCACTGCCTAGCTGAGGTTAAAAACTCGTTTTCAGCTGGCTGCCCTGAGCTAACATCTGAAGGTCACTCCTGCACACATCTACAGGCAGCCCTTGATCAAAGGGATGTGAGGCATTCCTCTTGTTTGTCCCTGCCTACCCATCTGAGCCACAGCAGACAGACTCATTAATGTTTAGACCCTATGTCACAATCTTTACTTAAAACATTCTGCCTTTTTTTCTGACCTTGGAAATATCTTAAAAATGAGGGATAACGTGTGTCTTCAGTTGGGCTTGGCTTGACTTTTTCTTTCCCTTTACAGCTCTTCATCCTTGTGCAGAGCAAGAGTGTCAAGCCTTACTGGCTCAGGATTTGCATCCTCAGGCACACAGTACTGGTATAAGGAGGCAAAACCCAACCAAATACAAACAACCCACAAAGAAAATCAGCCCCGTGAGTTCTGATGAACACTAAGAACTCTGTATTATCACTGCTGGCACAGATAAAGACGTTCCTGTGCTCCCAGAGCACATTTCTGAGATTCATGTTGTGACTTTAGTCTCTTTTGCTTTTCCTCTTTTGTGGCAAATAAGAAAATTCCTACCACAAGAATCAAACCTGAGAAATGCCGTTTTCTCTCGTGTTGAAGAGTTCAGCCAGAAGCTCCACAGCGGCTTCTGTGATAGTTCATTCATAATACTGCTCAACTAGAGCATCTCAGTGATGCTGTTGTTCAGTCTAAGTGCCTTTGCTAATTTTCCTGCCCCTGCGGGGACTTTGTATCACATATTTCATCTGAAGTGATAGAAATTTCAGAGAGGAATCAGAAACAGTCCCTGCGGAGTGCAGGGAGACATCTGGACAAAGAACTTCCTTTTATAAACACACACCAAATATCTCTGGGTAGTAGCTCTTGCAATAATCTCTACATCCAGTTTGCTGCACTTCGGATTTGGGATCCTGTTACAGGCTTAACTACCAACACACACGTTATGGCTATACACAGTTACACTATTAACACCGCTTCATATTTATGATCAGATAGCACACACATGGAAACAACGGCAATCTTTTTCTTGGCACAGTCCAAAAGCAGCCCTTCTTCCCAGCTCTGTGGAGCCCGTGGCTAAAGCCACACACAGCCAGCACTACCTCTGAGATCAAAGGAGGAGAAACTCCAGGAGTGATGTGCAGACTTTCCCCAGCAGCATGATGGCAGGGTTGACATGCAGTTCAGTCCCACAGCCACCCAGCAACACTGATCTTGGCCACCCTAGCTGGTCCACATCTTGCCACAGCCAAGCATTCAGGTTACCTGGACCTCCCTGAGTGTCTCTGTGAGCACCAAGTGGCCCACGGTGACCAGTACGCTGTTGAGCCAGAGTGCACAAGGTGTCATATAAAAAGTCCCAGTTGAATCAGGTCTTGCTGATGTGCTGCAGTTACTTGTTAAAATCTATGGCCAGATCCTGTAGACCAGACAGTCATTCAAACAGCTGTACAATCTACCAGCAGTAACACCAGGGTTAGACCAGGAATGGTCATTGGTCCTAAATGCAGGCAAACACAAACAGCCTCAATCGCTATTTGCCCCAACACCACCCAAAACCACACCAGTTTGAGGCTGCTGTATTTTCTTTAAGGGACATATTCTACCATGTTAGGCTTCGGGGACTCTTCAGAGGAGCAGTAAGAGGGAGACAGCAGAATATTTGTTTATTACCTTCCGGAGTGCGGCATTTTTCATATTACATCACACGGAATCTGCTACCGGCCTACAAAAGGCAACCATCCACTAAAGCTTGGACTCCAAGACATGGATTTCAGGCACAGGAAGGCCTGAAGGGTTAATGCTGCCTCTGGAAGTGGAAGGAGAGCTATGAAAGGACCAGCAGATACGCCAGCTAGTAAAAAGTGTTGTAGACACCAAAGAAGCTTAAACCGCACAGGTGAGAGGACCAATACGTTAGGGAAGGACAGCAAAGAGCACCCAGACAAGGGCTGTGGCAATCAAGCCACAAGCTTCTTGTATTGCTCTGGGTACTCATGCCCAGTGTAACTCCATGCGAGCAGATCCAAGCTAAGAGAAGAAGATGGGGAAGTTGTTTTTTGTCCTTCAGTTAAAGTGACCCAGCAGATCAGTAGTATCCAAACAGAAGATTAATACACACAATAAACTTCATACCCTTCTCTGCTTTCCTTTTAGAATCCTGGGAAAACAAATGGGCCCTCCCACACACCCTCCAGGTCAATAGATTTGTTGAACCAAGGGAAGGAAAATGCCAGCAAATGCCCTCTGGTAGCTCTCTGAACTTCTCCTCAGCCTGCAGTATTTTCACTTTATCCCTTTAAAGACCCAGCTCTAGCTCAGCAAGCCTGAGGTACCAGAGTCTAAGTATAAAAATAGCCAAGCATTGGCAAACCTCCAGTCTCACACGAGAAATGTAGGTGAAGGCAATTTCAGAACTGAAGGGAACTCCTTGGGTGTCAGGGAGCATATTGAAACAGGAGAGGATTTGGGAGTACTCTATTTTATTTTTATACCTGCAGCAGTAGCAGTGGCCTTTGAGATTAGCAAGAGCCAGCATTTTCCTAAAGCAGCTGCAGCATTTCTCCTCAGCACCTCCCGTTCCCTGCAGATGCTCTGGTATCAGAGCAGAGCTGGGACACTATGAGAATGGATGGATGGATGGATGGATGGATGGATGGATGGATGGATGGATGGTCTTACAAAAGGAGAAGTGAAACACCTTCAGGAGTCACTAGAGATGTGGCAGCAATGCAAAATATCCTTTTGCAGTTTGAAAAGTTCATTGTTTTCAGATGAGGCTGTTCCAAACTTCTGGGAACTGGGAACTTTTAGTGATAGAAAAGTGCACTGTAGGAGCCATGATAAAGAAATTATCTCAATTTACTCTCTTCTCTTTGAAAATTAACACCATCTTTATGTAAGCTGCTTTTAAAATAATTATTTCCATGAAATAGTGCCAATTTGCTGACTAAAATAACCAGGGAATCTCCAGTGTAGTCCAGCAAGCACTGACTGAGGCCTCCAGCATTAAATTCTATCAGTCTTAAAGACTTGACCCCACACCACTAAACATTACTGGGAACTATGCCACTGGCTTCAAAGGGAGCAGGAACAGGCCCTAAATAAGCAAAACTTCCATTTATTACTCTAAGGAGTAATTCTGTCAGGCCACAGAACGTGCCTATATAAGCCAAAACTCATGCAGAGCTGTCTAACTGACATCCCATGGCTCTGCGAGGACCCATCACCAGCCATTCCTGCATACGGATCTAGTAACTGTGTGACTGAAGGGCACGGGGACTCCTGAGAGCTTGTGTGTAACCTGATGGGCTCACAGTCCATCCCTGATGTTACCCTCCAACATATGCACAGACAGACAGCGACATCTCCTCACGGAGCATATTGCCACAGCACAGGGGGGTTATCATTATGCTCTCTCCATCTGCCCTCTGCTGATAGGAAATCAGTTGATGAGGGGAATTGCATGGGTTGGTTTTATTCGTTACCAGTATTGTTTACACCTCACCAGTGTCTGACATTACAGTCAGCAATGCAGACTGTTCTTGAAACCACTGACTTAAGCAAGAAAAGGTCAGAAGAACAAGTCCTACACGGAAACATCTGAATAGCCTTTGCAGGTAGAACCCGACAGCAATGCGACAGGGCTCCCTTTCCATCTGGCCACATGTACATGCGGTAGAATACCATGAGAGACATGGCAAAAATATGCACAATTCATACCTGGGTGGCTGAACTGCAGGCATTTGAGTCTGGGATTTGAAAGCAAAGAGTGGAAAGCAGTGCTCAGTGCTCAGAGGATGTTCCTACAACCAGCTGGAGCTGGGGTGCTTAAATTGGATCCAAATTCCAATAAACATGGATTAAAAATTACTACAGCTCTTGGATTAAAAATTACTACAGCTCTTGGTTTCCCTCCTTCCCCCCTCCCCATGTTATTTATGCCTCACTCTCACAATCCCAAAAGTCACCAAGGTCAGAGATCTTTACTGAACAAACATCTAAACTGCACTTAAAAGCAATTTCCACAATCTGTGATGTTGAAACAATCTAAACCTGAAACACTTCTCGAGAGGTCAGGCTTCGCAGTTTGTTTTTCTAAGCCAAGGGAACACTTCCTCCACTTCAACAACTTCCACAAAGCTCAAGACATCTGCAGAACTGTGAGCATTCATCTTTCTTTTGGATTTCCCATTTCAGTGCAAGCGCAGCCTCATCCTGCACAGCAAAGGCATCAGGGGTGGAAACAGGCCAGGACTGACTTTGCAAGTATCTCGTTGTGGGTTTTTTCTGCTCGCTTCAGAGCTCATGGCTGCATTTGCAAACCACAGATATGCCAAAGAATGACTCTTCTTGCCATGAGACTGCACATGCAGGTTCAGTTTTTAACCTAATACAGTTCAGACCCGGTGCTAAAGTCCGGCACAAAGGGCAGTGATATCCAATACACTGAACAGGCAGAGTAGTTTTCAGCAGTGCAGGACACAGGTAGAGAAGACAGTTCTGTATTTGTGAGAGCATTACACTACTCTCTTGGCAGAGAACAGGCTGATCCATTGGGGATATAAAGTAAATTCTTGGATTCAGCACCTCAGGAGTTTAACTAAATAATGTGTTTCAACAAAGATGATAGAGGCTACTAAATCTTGAGACACCTACGGCACCAAAGCTCATCCCTTTGCCAGAGATTCCTGTTGGGTTATTGATTCAGTGAGAGTGCAATTTTCAAAGGAGTTTAAATCCACTCAGAGAAGGACAGTTCCAGAACTGGTAGATAAGGATTATTGTAAAGGGAATGGAACACTGGGAAGGGAATGTGCACCCACCCTGAACAGAGAGGGTAGCATATTGCTGCTTGGAAGACAAAGAAAGAGGGAAAAATAAAGCAAAGCTCTCATTTGATGTTATCTGAGATGTGATGACAAAGTGTGCTCTTATCTGGGAGAGTTTGAAAACAAAGACCACAATGGACATGAGCAGGAAGAGTTCCAGGAGAGTGTCTGCTCTCCCACAGCCACACCAGTTTTATTAATCAACATCTTGTTGGCTGACACCAAGAGTCAGCCAGCTTCAACCCCTCCCCAGCCCTGGGCACAGTTTCGGATAGATTTGCTCTGTTGCTAAGATGGAGGGCAAGGATTTCCTCCAATGAGGCTCTTGCTGAACTAGCCGGAGGCCTCCTGTGGCAGGAAGTCAATTTATAGAGCTCTGACATGCAGCAGCTGCTGCTGAAAGCTCCCCATGGCTTTCCAAGCCGCACTGATCAGTCTGCTACCACTGGATCCTGAAAAGGAAGTTTAGAGAGACTCCCAGGGCTTTCGCCTATCTGCATGGAGAGTCGGCATCAGCACCTCCGTGGGTCTGGGACACATCACAGCACTCCCATATACCCTGCTCTCTTACCTGTTCAATGCCTGAGCCAAAGATGATGCTTCACAAACAGAGGTTGTCTGAGGGAGCTGAGCTGAGGAAGAAAGGCACAAGGCGCAAGGAGTGGAAAATCTCTGTAGAGGTTTGTATAACCATTGGAAAACTGCTGTTTGAGCCATTATTGCCTGAGCACTCTCATAGCACAGGAGCAGGTTGGTATTTGGCCCATTCAGTACTTCAAAAAGCAGTCCAGGCTGTCTCCTGCTTCAAAATGGATCCACATGTCAGTAAGTAACTGCTTGTCATCCAGGTGTGTTGTTAATAACCTGCACTTTGGAGCCTCCTTTGCCTCCTGCAGCTGGCATTTCCACCCACACCCAGTGCATTATGTTTTCAGTGGTACCCTGTGGTTCCCCATCATCTCCCTCGGAACACAAGGACAGGGGAAACTGAGGAATTCCAAGAGTTGCTAAGGACTTTTTTCAGCTCTACAGAAGTTGGAATGATTTTACCAGTTGACATTTTGTATTATTCCCATCTCTGGGACCAGCTGCTCTCACTCTCCTCGGCATCCTGCCAGAGAGCTGAAGCCACCTGGTTAACACCAAACTGACAATACCCTGACTTCAAACCAGTGCAGCCACTGAGAAGAGGCTACCAGACAGCCAAGCCCTAGGAGCAGGGATAAGTAATTTGGATCACCATACCAGGTAAAGGAAGAGAAAATCCCCCTGAAGTAATTTAAATCCAATTTGTAGAATGCTGTTCAAAATCTATCATGCAGGGCAGAAATTCTCCATGAGGGCTGCTGCTTTCTCTGTCACGTTCAGTGTGCTAACCAGATGAGGATGCCTTTTCTTCTTGTGAAGAGGATGCTCTGTCAGTGCCATGGGTTTGCATCACGACTGGGCAGGCTCTTTGGGGATCAACTTTTTCACTAAAACTCTTATAAAGGAGCGAGGTGATCATCCGAGCACATAAATGGGCAGGGAAGATTCCCAGCGCAGTCACAGTGAACCTAAATTTGTAGGTGCTGCACATTAGAAAATCCTGATGCCACACATTCAATTCCTTGCTGTCCCAGAGACAGAAAGGCCCTTGCAAAACCTTCTGTGATCTTCTTCTCCAGACATCTCTACTTTACCCACCCAGCCTCTGTTCACTTTCCTAGTAAGTCAGCTAAGCCCTTTCTCCATCACTGCTTTTGTTCCCTTTATCCCTTACTTTACTTAAAAACCAGTACCTACATAGAATAAAGTGACTTCTTTTCCTGGCTCTGATAATACTCTGCCACTATAACAAAACCCTTATTTATTTCACCTGTATCTACTTCAGCTTCTTTATCCATGGAAACAAGCACATTACCACAGCCGCAGTCTCTCATACTTTAGGATGAGGCTTGTTCGCAGCACTATGCCTGTAATTTATTACATCACATCCTCCCTAAATACCATTTTCCTTGCTGCAAACCAAAGATCTCGTTTTCCTGGCACCTAGCAACTCTGCATTATCTTTGCTGACATCCTGCCAAGATCTTTGCAGGTTCTCAACAAATCTGTTAGTCTCTGCTGGGGCCAGCTGCTGTCTACAACCCTCACATACCCCGAGCTTGGTTTGATTAGAAACACCCCCGAATATATTACGTGATTCTGACCCCAAGGGTAATCAGATGGAAAGACACTTCTGCCGACCACAGCAGAAACTTTAGCTCATGATGCCTGCAATCCAATTTGTAGAATATCACAAAGGGTGAGAAGGGATAGGGTCAGGAGAAGAAAGGAATTTTCCTCCAAGTCTCCTTAAAGATTCAAGCTTGGCATTGTGTCCAGAGACACTTATCCCACCCTCCCTAAGAAACAGATGAAACCTCAGAAGCTGATGAGATTTGAACAGTTACCAACTCTTAAAAAAACGCCTTGGAGCTGTCAGCATTCCAGTTCCGATCCATCGCAGGCTGCAACACAGTCACATGATTCAGCATCGCTTCAGTAGATGTCAAATCTTGTACACATCACGAGACTGTGTTGTAAAACGCTGAAAAGGCTACACTGACTGTGTAGCCGGATAGGCTGCTCCACCTCTTGTGACACAGGGCATCATGTTAGGACAGATGTGGACTAGACGCTGGGCTGCTGCAGTGATACCTGGTGTCACCAAGGGATGCTGCAGATACACTACTGGGCAACCTCTACAGCTGAAAGAGGCCAAACCCTCCCCTTGAACCTCAGATGATTCAGGTGCTATGAAAAGCTCTAGGATGAGACACACGCTGAGCAGATCTTTAAGAGTCGGTGTGGTATGGTGCAGTGTCTGCACTCTTTGCAGGAACCTGCCCAATAGACCTCACCCAGCAAAACCCACAAACATAACTGAACTGGAACTTTTAACACTTAAAGCTCGAGAGACAAACAGATCTCCAATAAGTTCAGAAGTAATGGGGCAAAAGGCAAAAATACCAATCACACACAGACCAAAACCAGGCCCCAAACACCTAGAGAAGAGGTGCAGGTGCTGCTCTCCCAACTGTCCCATTGATGCTCAGGTACCACAAACATCCCTCAAGTTCAGGGAAGCTGCAGGTTTGCAGCTGTTGCTGGGATCCAGCTTAAAGATGGTCTGTTAGTGATGTCCCAGGGTCACTGGGCTGCAAGGCAGCAAGTTAGACAATTTCAGGATAAACCCACATGCTGACAACTTCCTGTTCTGATGCTTCCAAGGCAGGACCAGACCCTCTTGTCCCATGCTTTCTAGAAACCAGGTTTTGGCTGCTCTACCTCACCCTTGGGCTATTGCTGTTTAGTGAGCACATGAAAAATGAAAGAGGCCATAAACACAGTGATTGAAGGAAAAAGCAGCAAGACTGAGCAAGTGGTTGGAGGGATGTGGAAAAGTCTTGCTGTGAGACATGGGTTTTGTATGTTCCCACTTAGTGGATCAGGGTAAGTTGCCATCAGGGTAGGATCAGCAAGGTTGCTATTACTGTTGCTTGTTACTTCCAGCTTTGTCTCCCTTTTTTCCCAAGCCCTGTGCTCCCCACACTCAGCCCAGGCACACGAGGAAGTTTTCTTTAGTGTTTGGTACAAATAAGAGAATTACCAGATGAGAATCTCAGTGGAGAACATCACTCACATACCTGTTCTCCAGATCTTTAGGAAACTCATTGCCTTGTGTATTTGCTAAATATTTTAAGGCAGAATGCAATACAATTAGTGATGCAAAATCTGTAACTAGAGACACTGACAGTAGTAGAGCATGAGTCTAATGCACAGCACAAACTTGGCAACCATACTTGATCAGCGCCAGCTCCTGCTGTGGAAGCCTCCGTGTAGGTACCATGACATCACTTGTGCTAAGCAGCAGATCAACTGCAGATCGTGATTCTCAGCTGAGTGAGCAACCCCACAAACATTCTTTCTTTGAGCATTCTACCCACATCTGAACTTTCTGAGGGTCTAGGAAATTAACTGTTTCTTCGTGGTGATGAGTTATCCCTACATTAAAAGCTCTAAAGACATCTCTAAGGTTAACAAGTACTCATACTAGTAATCTAGTAGTTCCTATGTACTCGTGAGGTGCTCTGAAGTTCTGCATCTCTAAGCATTAGGATGCCAACTTGTAAAGAATGCAGGTCAAGTCTAATTACAGTCTGAAATATTCAACTTCAACAATTAACTATTAGGACAGAAGTTTGATCCTTTCACCAATCAGATGGAGAAATACAAGGCCTAGTAGGATCACAGGAGCTTGCCCATGCCAGCAAGAGATAGGGGAAGGCAATCACGAATTCCTTACAAGAGAGTCCCTGCTCAAGCAAAGAGTACATTATGTGCTGCAGCTTAATAATGACACAGACATGGAAGATCCTTTTTTAGAGTTTAGTTTTGGGATTTAGTCCAAAGAAAGCATCTTAGACATTAATCCTTCATCTGTGAGGATGTCAATCAGGGCAGCATTTTTCTCCTCGTCTTACATATATTTATCCCAAGCATTTATGCACCTGCATTTTGTAAATGTACTTGCTGGGCAAAATCCTGGAGGCATTTTTGGTCCTGGGAGGTGGGAAGTTTCTAGTGGGCCAGAATTTTGGTTCAGCAATGGTAAGTTCACACACGTTTTGGGCTCCCTTGGCTGAGGATTGCAGAGAAGCAGCTATGTCAACATGCTTCTGTACCCAGCACAGCCTGCTCCTTCCTTGTGCTCTGATCCAATCAGAAGGAAAACACTCCAGTTTCAGATCAGTTGTTGCAAAGACTTTTAAGCCCATTAGGAGGATGTCAGTCACACTAATTTAATCCACCCTGCTGTGCAAAGAAATTGCTTGAAAAGAAAAAGACATGCTCCCTCTCAATCACAAAGTGCTGTGAAGTAATCTAGCGGAACCAATTCACAAAATATCAGCCCCACAACTACACAATGTGAAGTGTGCTGTTGATAAGATGATTTTTAATTAGAACTTAAAGCTCATTTTTGCAGTTACTCTGCAAGACCCATTTTCATCTTTAGCCACCAAGTACTGAAATTTAGAGATGTGCTGTGTGCACAGGTCAGACACAATGAAACCACAAATGTAGATATGAGGGAGAATCCCTTACTTGCTGAAAGCAATCTGATCTAGAAAGGCCAACAATACAGAACAGAAGGGGTTGAGAAATTCTTACTAAGCCAGGTGGCCCTGCACCGTCATCAAAAATTGCCATTTGAAAGTAAACTGATTATTGAAATGGAAATAGGAGATGCTACTACTTGCTCTAAAAAAAATAATGTCAAGATAAACTAAGTTCTCTGAATGGCCCCGGGCTCATTCTTCTCCAGGAGGCAAGAAAGGAGGAGTGAACGCTTTGAGGTTCTGGGGATTATTCCTATTTAGGACATATGTGTAAGTTATATTTAACAAACCTTTAAAAACTCTGTTTTCAATGTATATTTACAGTAATATTTTTAAACAAAATCTAAACAGGGTTCAGTGAATTATTTCACATTAACTTTCGTCTGAAATCAAATCAAACTCTGGTTCATTTGTTTATTCTCTCGGGATGTTATTCAGGGGAGTTGAATTCACTCATTCTGGACAAAATGAGAAGGCTCATGCCTGCCCTTTCCAGAGTGTTAGACAAGTCTGTAGACATCCCCAGGTACATTGAAAGAAACTGAACATTTTGCTCATCTGAAGATTTTTGGTTAAACCTTAATGGAATTGTGACAGAAAAATCCTAGTTTTGTGGTGTCAGGAACTGAAGACCCAAGTGGTGACTTGGGATAGGACAACCACAGAAAACCCCATCTGGGGAAACAGGAGAGCTTGGTCACACAGAAAGCAGTGGGAGAAGCTCATGTGACACAAGTGAGAACATCCATGACACCAAAGGAAATCTCTGCCTTCCTTTTCACCCTTCCTATTCAACTGTACAAATAATAATGGAAGTCATGGGGAAGAAACTACTTTCATTCTTCTGTATTGGGTTCCAAATGATGTAAAATGCTTTCCCCCACCTGTTTTCTTATCCCCCACATTTTGCATCTTGGTATTAAAAAAAAAAAGAAAGGTGGAAACAAGAAAAGGGAAAGGGTCTGGACACAGGAGAGAATCTTCTGCCCTGATGATAGTCAATGTTTTTTAGTTAAAAAATATGAGGAAACAGAATTAAATCCTCTATCCAGAAAACTTTCGTTAGTGGGAAGAGAATCTTGCAGCAATAGAAAGTGTTTGGCATAAGTATATCAAAATAGGAGTTTTCCTACGAAAACCAATCCATAGGCAAAAGCATCAGCTCCTGCCCTGGCTCTCTGTGGGGTTTGGCACTGGACCCTCCTCTGGGAAGTGCTAATTGCAGGGACAGGACATCACTGTCAGCACCTGCCTCCTGCCGGCTGCTTCATTGAGAAGGACCAGCAGTTCCCAAACTCAGCCACTCAACAGTCCTGACTTCTAAGGATAGAACACATTCGCATTTTACGAGCTGACACAGGGCCTGTGGCTATCCACATCCCACTTTGGTCTGTTTGGGTTTTGCCATTCTCTCTGTGTCCATAGCTGTGATTTCCCTGTGTGGAGTAACTGAAGCCATCAGCAGTGCAGGGAGCTCTCGTTCGGTTTGACTTGTCAGAACGTCACCCACTGCTCTTGGATCATTCTGGCTCTGCAGCATTAGAGTTACCAAGTACTGGAAACACCTCGCTCAGCAGCCCTTCGTGGTTTGTGCATTGAGTCACTCCTTTCCTTCCAACTTTCCTCCTTTTAAATGCCCTTGAGGGGATTTTTGTCAAAGTGTGTCAGTGGCAAAATCAGGGCAGCAGCTTGTTAAATAAACAACCAGCCCCTAGGCTGCTCCAGAAAAAGGATGAGGTTTCTCATACATCTTTTGTGAGTTAAGGTTTATTTCAGGTTCGGATCTCTCAAGGCAGTTGTGCAATGTGTAAAGCAGGAGCTGGTAACAAACGTTTTGCTCCCGTCGCACCCTGAGAAAGACCTAGGCTTTTAAAGCCACTCCCAACACCACAATTAATTAAACATCATCATCTAATAAACTCTCTCCATTGTGCAGTTGCACTCACTTGTGTCTGTTTTCAAAGGCAGCTTAACTTACACAGGGACAATTATTTGGAGACCAGCGGCTGTTAAGTGCTCACACTGGAAGAGGAGTAATCCAAACACCCTTCCTGATGTTTCTGTTGAACATAAGAACACCTGGGTGTTAACTCAAAACAGGCCGAGGCCATGCCGCTGGATACAACTGCTCTGCAAGAGACAGCCAAGGCTTACCAGGAGGTTTGCTGTGCCTGTGGAGGCGTAGAGCATACATAGCATTCTGCAGGAAGCCACATCTGTAATTTCATTTCTTGAGGAATACCAAGCTTTTCCAGAAGTTTCCTCAGCATCTCTCTGTGGCCACTGACTATCTCTAGCCTGTTTTCTTTTGTAAAAAACACAAAGAAACTCTATTGAAAGTTCACCACAGTTTGTTACTGCTCAGCAGGAGCATGGTCTAGGACTTCTTGCTGAGCTGTAACCCAATTTCATTTCCCTGTCAGATTGTGTGATGGATGTCTCTGTGGAGCATTAAAACAGCAGATAAAACTTGTCTCTACTGAAGACTGTCTGTAACTCCCTCTCATTTGCTGTCCAGGGGCTCAGCTACCATCAGCACAGCTTTGCTAACCCAGCACTCCCTTATGTTCATTTCAAATGAAAAGGTAGAAATAACATAGAAATTAAACCTTGCACAGGTGAAAGTCTCAAATTCTCAGGTGCTCTGGGAATTGCAGGCTGTGTGGTTTGGTGTGTGATTCTTTTGGTTTGACTCACGCCAGCCAAGGCACAACTCTTCAGTGCCATCTGCACAGGGAAAGGGACAACTTCATGGCCCACAGTCAGAAGTAAAGGAGAAACCCTGCAGCACTTGCACTACAGTCATAGAATAGAATCTTTAAGGCTGGAAAAGACCTCCAAGATCATCAAATCCAATCACCAACCCAACCCCACTGTGTCCCCTCAATCATGTCCCAAAGCAACACATCTACACATTTTTTTTAACACCTCCAGGGATGGGGACACCCCCACTTTCCTAGGCAGCCTGTTCCAGTGCTTGACCACTTTCGGTAAAAACATTTTCCCTAATATCTAAGGAATATCCACTAGAATAGTCTCAGAGAAAACCAGACCCATGTACTGGCTAATTTCTCCTGACATTCCCCTTTACAACGGTGCTAAAATTATAAAAACAGTTCTCATCACTGTTTTTATCAACCTTGGGGAAGTACAACCACACCTACATGTGAATGGGAAATCCCCTCTGAAGAGATATTAAGGCATTTTATAACAACAGGGTTTGGATCATTCTTCCCATCTGTGCCACATCTCTGTTTTCCTAAGCAGGTAATTGCACATTGTGCAATGGCACTGAACTGTTACTTAAAACTCATCTGTATCATAACTAACCTTTTTAATCTATACAACTCAAACTTTAGAATTAAATCAGCACTTATTTAAAAAATGACATATTTACTGAGGAATACTAAAGCTTAAAGCCGAGAATTCCCTGAAAGTTGTGTGGTAGATGCTCTGATTTTCATGCTAAAGCCGCATTTCCCCAGAAATGGAGTTCTTGCTGTGTAAGCAAATCTCACCCAGCCTTTACCATGACATTTCAGTATCTCAAATACATATGGATGTGTATAAGGTGCTCCTCTTATTCTCAAAAATCATTCAGTTCTTTTCATAGCAAATCTGCTTCTTCAGGAAAATATTGTCACTATAGAAGTCAACGTATCAAGAGCTAGACAATCTTCCAAACTTCTCGAGGCAGAAACAACACTGAGAAGATCATCAGCTCACTTGATTCATTGCGATAGAGGTGATGTTACAAAATTAGAAAGCCTTAATCAATTTCAGTGGTTTAATAAAGTTTGACCCTTTGTCAAGGCTGAAAAGACTGTGGAAAGACGGTGTTTGCAGAAAACAAGACAGCATTGATTGAGATACTCAAAGTAGAGATTTCTCATAATACCTAAGGGCAAAACTGACTTAAGACTCAAGGCAAAAGGACTAAGAAATAGCAATGGTTCAGTTTCTAGAAACTAACACTGACTACCCTGCAACCTGGCCCTTCACAGACTCATTTCCTTGTCATTTCTAAAGTACTTTTTCCCACTGCAGAAACACACACTTACTCTCAATTCTCTTAAACTTTCTCCAAAATGTCCTTCTCTAAGGAAATCACCTCACAACAGAACCCTCACCTCACAAATTCTCCTCTTTGTAATTTACCTGTCTTAGTCATGGCTCTGGCTAACTCTCCTCCTTGAAAGGAGCATCAGCCAGCTCAGTACCAGTCCCATGTTCTGCAGGACAGCAGAGCTGCTACTGCAGTACCAACTTTTGCTTCATTCCTATGTCAGAGCGGCCCATAAAATAGAATTTACCAAGATGCCAGAAAAACAGCACTTGCCACCTAAATTATTATATGAAATCTAAAATATCTCTCTAAATCTAATTAAATTTTACTACCCATTTTTTCATAAGCATCTGCAAAGCTACATTCAACCAAACAGATAAAACCTGACTTACACTATTTCCCACACTTCTCTTTCCAAAGCCAAAGATTACTAGAATGTACTCGGAGCTCAGACACGGTGGATCCATATTTATGAACAATAGATCATGTCAGACTTGAGAGGCCTAACCAAAGTATGTTTCTGAAAGCATAGAGGACATTAACTTGTTCAAAAGTCAACAATACTAAGGTAATATTTGTAATCTATTTCACACAGCAAGTCCTAGTTAAAACAATGGAAGGCTTATCCCACTTTTTGTGGCTGGTTATCCTACAACTAACATCAAATCCTTATTTTTTGCTCTTGCAACGCCAACAGCTATCATAACAAAAAGCTCCGTTACAGATTTCTCCAACAGCAGGATTTTACAATGGATGAAGGCAGGATCCATTTATAATGCATTTGCTCTTGTTAAAAGCCAAATAAACAGTCTGCACTGATTAACTTCACTTCTGAATTAGCAGTATTCTTTACTCTTCCTAAACAGAAGGAATATTGTAAGTGGGGCAGTAGAGTCAAACTCTTCAGTGCAGTAAAGGCCAATGCATTTTAAAATCTCCCTCTTGCCCTCCAAAGCACTTGGAAACTTTGGACACCATGAGATCTACAGGCACTGGGCTCAGCACCAATACGCTCCTCCACAGATGACCACAGGATGAAGCTGTTCAAGAAGGATGTTCTTATGTTAGAAATCAATTAGCTCATCTTGAGTCCTGCAACTTTAGACCTGCCCTACCCTCATATATTCTGTAGAGTCAACAAATTCTCTCCTGGTACCAGGCTGGGAAGTGAAGATACTTAATACCAGGGCATGTTCTGCCACATCAGTGGAAAGTCAGCTTGGCCATGATTTGTTACATGAAGCGTTTACATCTTGTATCAAGACACATTTCACCCTTTTGGTTGTTTTTCACCTTGTGTAGCTGTAGCAAATTGCAGTAGTACTCTGTGGCAAACCCAAGCACGTGGCCAGTTTGTTCTCAAGGTGAGAAAACTGAAGTCCTACCTTTAGAAAAGTCAGTGGTAACTTTGGGTTAGAGCATGTGGAAGCAGAAAAGCCAGTGACAGCAGACCCTGTAGAAGAGCCACTGGAAGTGTTCTTTTTCCTCATCTCAACAGAGTCTTCACAAAGCTCTGGGCTGTGCTCAGCACAGAGGAAAATGCCTGTGGGGAGAGAGAAAAATGTGCTATAAGTAACTGAAATAACTTGGTAACCAGGTCCAGTAGAGAAAGGGTTTCTTCACTTCTCAAATTCCCTCATTCTCAAGATTGTCAGCCAAGTCATGGATTAAAATACAGGATTATATTATTTTCTAGACAAGATAGGGTCTTAATCTCTTGACACTCAGTTTCCCGTTAGAAATGGTTAGTTAGCTCTTAATGAACCACACAGAGTGGGAATTTTTTTGTAGTGCCTCCTGCTTTCAGTGCCTAGAGATGCTGCTCTTACCAACACACAAGCTTAGGTGCATGCCAGCAGGTCTTTGGGTGACCTTTTCAAACAGCCTGGATCAAATTTTCTAGCAGCTTGGCTGCACCATGCAGTGCCAGAGGAACACACCTGAGATTCAGACAGGGTACAGACAATTGCCACAGCCTTTAGACAAAGGAGTGCCGGGGGAAGCTACAACAGGTCAGTGTCCTGGGATCTTGTTTCTGAGCTAACCATGGCTACAAGTGGGTGTAACTACCCTGTTTGCTGCATTACTTCTGGTTTGCTCTCGTGTGAGTAAATCTAGAGTCTTTGTGCACCTGCCTAGAAGACTAACACCCAAAATACCTCACAGTCCACACAATGAGGTGAGTTCATAGTTCCTCGTGTTCAGGTGCACCAGTTCCTCAAATGTAGGTCCTGCTGTGCTGCAAAACAATCAACCCCTGGACTGTGTCGCACAAGCCAGAGGCAAATGGATGACTGCACAAGATATAGAAGTGTTCAAAGTGCCCAGGCACAGGAATCTGGCATTCCTTGTTTCTTCCAGAAGACGGTAATCAATGCACATCCATGCATTGTTTATGGGGTGGTTTAATTCCAATAATCAATGTCCTGTGCTTGATGAGTTTTTCTCAGCTGTCGTCCCCATCGCTGTTTCTTCAGAGCCCACTGGCAAAGGCTGCAAATTCATCATCAAGTTGCCGACCCCAGTTCATTCCACTTTCTGCAAGGGTGGATGACAGTCGGTAGAGTGACTTGGGCGGCTGGTCAAGGGACCTGACATTTTGGCAAGGGATTGATGCATTGGATGACAAGCCAAATTCAGCTTCCTAAAAATACTACCAGAGTGACACACAGAAAATGCTTTAATTGCTACTATCCTTGATTTTCTGTTACTGATGGGTACCGGATCCAACTATACAGGAATGCCTGCTTCATGGTACCATTGTTCCCAGAGGACAGCTAAACCAGCCACCCTACCAGGACAGCAACAAAATCAGCAGCCTTGAGAAAAGAACAGCTGCCAAAGTTCTGACATCTGCTTGAAGTATTTGACCTTCTGAATCCATGCAACTCCCTGGCTGGAATATTCCATCAGGGAAAGGGAATCCCTCTGTTAGCTGAGTGTCAAATGACACATGGCCAAGTGAGATCTCTGAGATGGAGGTTCCCAAATGGGTACAACCCAGCAGTGCCTTCTCCCAGCTCTGTTATAGAGTGGGAGCCTCAGCAGGGTTTCGTCTGCTGCACAGAGCAGCAAAGTTCACAGACTAATATTCTTCAGGGTCAAGACTGCTCTTCTGGAAGGAAGTGACAATGCAAAATAAATGTATATTTGTGTGGTTTATTTAATACAAATATAAATACATATGTAGGCTTGTTAATACACAAAGGAGAAACAGGCAATTAGAGCACTCACATGGGCACAAATGCCCACATACCTATGCAGAGGCTTTCTGAAGTATCTTTACCAGCATAAACCAGCAATAGATTTTTGGCTGCCCTTGTGAACTGGAATTTGGCAGATGGACGGACAGGATCGGAATGTTGTATTTACCTCAGGAAAACAGAATTCGCATCCAGCCCAGAAAATAATTTGGAAGACTTTTTATGATCCAAAAAGGTAATTGTTCATGGAATTCCCCACAGCATAAGATCACTATAAAGAGGAGTCTTGCCCAATTCATCCTTACACCCCTGACCCCTGCTCAGAAGAGGTCCAGGAGCAAGCAATCAGCCAAGCATCACTGAGCAAAGCTAAGATGCATGTGAAGATAGAGGGGCAGGACTTGAATCCTAACCCCATGCTGTCAGCCTGCCCTTCCCTGGGGCTCCCAAGAGCCCCACATCACAGATATGGCAGCAGCGAAAGGCAAGGGAGGGAAAAATAAAGTGTCCTTGAAGAGCTTCTAATAAGCCTGACAAAGAAATCGTGCAACTTGGGGAGATGTAAATCACTCCCCAGCTGAAAGACTGTAATTTGTGCAATACATCCAGCTATTTCAAAACTGCAGTGGAAGTCATTAGGAAAACAATTTTTAATCCAGTAACAAACGCAATATATAAAATGTATAAATAAAATGTATGAAAATTGGAGCGGAGACAGAATTTCAGTGCCAACACAACATTAAATTGCAAGCAAGAGTCATGCTCTTTATTACCACCAGAAGGTGGGCTGCCTCTTCAAATTAGTACCCCTGGGAAAGAAAATAACTGATATCCTGAAAGGAAGCTGCTAGCCAGGGCACCGTAAAGGGTTTAAGATCAGTCAGTGCAGGACGGCTGCAGTGAAGCAGTTGCAGCATTAGCAGAACCATTACACTACCTCCGTCACACTGACATTTAATACCCCACAGTCAGGGTCCCCATGAAAATGGGGGTTAGGCAGAATAAATACTGAGGCTGTGTTTTAGGAGAGGAGCAGCAGAGCAGAAGAAGGTGTCTGCAGGATGAAGAGGCCTCTCCAAGCTCTGCTCCAAGCTGCATTTGGCAGGCATTGCCACACTCAGTGGCACTCAGTGTCTGGGCTCATTTAAATGAAGAGCTAATTAGCAGTAGTGGGATGGTGACTGTCACCCACTACACTGAGATGCACTCAGATTCAATGTTTGAGTTGGGAGATTTGGGCTGATTATGCAGACTCGGTTCCACTGAGAAGGAAGGATGGTGTGAAGTTGTTTAAATGAGCTTCTCTACAACACCTCCTGCACACTGCGGGCAGGATCTGGAGGCAGGCTGGCTCGTCAGGGTTTAGCAGTGAGTGGAAGTTGTTGAGCTTGTCAGCATAGGGAAGCCCTGGCACAGTAAGTCAGAGATGTCTCAACAAGTGATCACAATGGAGAGCTTGAGTTTATTTCCATACAGTAAGGAAACGCCTGCAGCCAAGCAACGTGCAAGATCGTGGCAAACCAGAACACAGAAGAGCAGAGCCAAGCCAAAGTGCTTTGCTGAGATCAACGAGCCCTAGAGCTGACTACACACATTCAAAAAAAATATTACATGCAATAATACCTATCTCAGGTCACTGCAGGAGCCAGGAGTAGTGCCAGGAGATTCCTGCAGGCTTTTCCCTGCCTTGGCTTACACTCATCTGCAGTCATCGCACCGAGCCCAGGCTCTCATGGACTCACCCACCTCTGACAGCTCACATTGCAGAGTCATTTATATTTAGAACAACAGGTGGGCAGCCCCAATCCACATTTAATCAAGTTAACACTTTATATTTCTTCCTGGCTTTTGTAATAGTGATTAGCTGACAGATAGAAACTAGGGGTTGGACTGCCCCAGCCTGCTAGAACTTATCAGCATTGCTTCTCAAGAGTACTCATCTCTTTCCAGGCAGAATTGTGAATGCACAGATCTGAATGCACTTGACTTTGAAGATTTATCTGTAAAGGGTGCCTCAAACTCATGTTAAATTTGACCTCAGTATCAGGAGATAAGAGCTGGCATTATTTTATAGGCTGAGCCCATACTAAACACTGATTTGATATCAATGTCATTACAAAATATTTAATCCCTAGAAACCTATGGACACTGTGCCCTCCATCAGAGATCTCTACAAAGGCGTCCCAGCTCACTGTATCTGGAGATACATCCTGGAGATTCTCCCCACAGTACAAGAATTAGTACAGCATTTCCAGCATTCCTCACCATACGGTGCCACCAGGTTGGTGGTGGCCAAGGACCTCTCCTCCCCAGGCTGCCAGCACAGCACCTTTCATTAGCAGAGCTCTCAGATCCACACATTTTTCTAAGAGGTCCAGAGCCAGACAACAAAGCCAGAGAGGTGACAGATACACTCATCTCACCCAAGTGCATGGCAGCAAACCCTCTGGCCAGCTCTGCTGGGATCTTCTTAATGCCACCACCTCAGGTGCACCATGGCAAGAAGCCTGCAAGGGTATTTCAGGTGTATCCGCCTTGTGGGAAACTAAGTGTAGCTGATGGCTACTATCATATTCCCTCTGCATTTTAAAATCTGAGAGATATGATCATCCCAAAGTGTTGATGGAGAACCACAGGTGACAGTCCCCATTTTGACTCACCAAGGTTTATGATCATTTAAAATAGCATGCTGGTAGTAAATGTGTTCACAGGATGACCCGATAAGGGGGCAACTCTCTCCATAGCCCTGATGACAAGTAGGGTTAATGTCAGTGATGCAAAGGATAGTTAATCTTGGCTGTTAGTGCAGCTGCTTCACATCATTTTACCCTAATAGCCAATATCACATATCTCTGCCAAGTTGAAGGAGTAGGGGCAGATCCCACATACACATGAAGTTTGCTATGATCAATTCCACCCCCAGTATAACAACTCCACCAAATTCATCAGTCTAGAGCTTTCTGGTGCTTTGTTGTTCCTGCAAAAGTCTGAGTAAAGTTGGTGTCAGGAGCCTCCTCCAAAAAAGGCCGTGGCCTTAAGATCTGCAGTTTTCATTTGAAGTCTTTGCAAAAGATATTTAAAAGATTTGTAAAGCAACACCCACATGGCATCCAGCTTGTTTGCACACTCTGTGCAGAGGGAAGTCTCCTACTCTCGCTAGAGCAAGGAGTCAGATACTCACATAGCCAGTCAAATCAATTCCTGGGGCTTTTCCCCAGTGGGTCATGAGGATCTCTGTGTTCTCTGGGTCATCCATGCAGCTGATGGCATTTCAGTTGGCACCAGATTTTCTGCTGTATAGCTTTGCAAAACAGTGTGGCTAAAGGAAAAACAAGAAAAATTAACCCTCTAGGGATGTAAAGTACAAAAAAAATGACCAAGAGGAGAGAAATGTAGGGGAGGAGAAGCTAACGAGGACTTAAACTATGCAGGTCTGGTAGCTCTGCACAGAACTACAGAGGTAGATGAGAAAGCAAGAAATGACCATGAAGGAGCCATAAATAGAGAGGAGTGGAAAACAGCATCAAACATAGATCTACCACCCACTGGGTGGCCAGCACCCAAGTTCATGGAAAGCAGCAATCAATCAGCTTGTGACAGCAGCAGTGAAGGTTCCTGAGCTCAGGAGCTGGCTTGTGAGTAAAAAGCGGCTCACCAAGAGAAAGGCAAAGTCAAACACTGAAGACATGTTAATTAGAAATTAATCCAAGGTTTCTTGGGGCAGGTAATGTTCAAAGCTCCTGCAAGATTTAGTGCTGAGGGATTCACAAGTTTTCCCACGGGTATATAGAGGTGCTGATGACCCAGGCCCCAGTACAGATAATGAATCCACATGGAGTTACTTCCACGGGAGAACAGAAACACTGTCAGAGCATTTTCACTGAAGTATTCACAGCCAAAGAGCACAAGGTTAGCCAGCACCAGGACATATAAATGGCCACAGAGGCTCTGCAGCTTGACACACAAGAATGGAGCTTCCAAACACAACATACATGCAGGTCTGCATGCCCTGTCACACAGTGGGAGGTAACGCAAACAGGAAGCTGGAGCTGATGGAGAGAAATGCCAGATGTACAGGAGAGATTAATTAAATGCTTCTAGTATTGCTACTGCAAAATGCCAGGCTCAGGAAACTGAGAAAAGGTGTTAAGGAAATACCTAGGCATGTCGTTTTGCCTTTTAGAAGCAACTCTACAGCGGAACCCGTTAAATGTATTCCAGGGTGTAAGACAGACTTGTTTTTTTACTCCTCTATTTCCAAGAACATTTTAACAATTCTGGCTTAAACTAGCAAATGCCTGCTACAGCAAGTATTCCCAGGAATACCTTCTCAGCTAATTATTGAGACCCAGAAGTTAGTGTGCTCAGAGAACTCTTCAACTCTGGCAGCCACTTGGACAAATCTCTACAAAAAGAAGAACAGGGGGACAGGAGGGCATGGCTTATGAAGAGAGGCTGAGGGACTTGGGGCTTTTTAGTCTGGAGAAGAGAAGACTTAGGGGAGATTTGATAAATGTTTATAAGTACCTGAAGGCTGGCCAGGAGGGAGGGGACAGGCTCTTTTCACTTGCTCCCTGTGATAGGACAAGGAGCAATGGGTGTAAGTTGCAGCAGAGGAGGTTCCGCCTCAACACAAGGGGGAACTTCTTTGCTGTGAGGGTCACAGAGCACTGGAACAGACTCCCCAGGGAGGTCGTGGAGTTTCCTTCTCTGGGGACTTTCAAGGCCCGCCTGGATGCTTTCCTCTGTGATCTGTGTTAGATAGTTTTGTCCTGCTCCGGCAGGGGGGTTGGACTCGATGATCTCTTGGGTCCCTTCCAACCCCTAACATCCTATGATCCTATGATCCTATGAACAAACCTAAAGGAACTCCTCTTCTGGAGCAATGTCATGTTGCAGGGTGAGAGAAGGGTCTTTCATCCTCTACTAGTACCTGGCTTCTGAGCCAGGCATAGGTGAATGACTTGGCCTTGTATGGCTTATTGGAGGCAAAGACCACCAGATCCTACCTATGGCTGGGGACTTCTCCTTGTTTAAGATATGGACAGGAGATATGAGTGAGACAAATATGAGACAATGATGTAGGCCCCTTTTGCTCAGTCTCCATCTGGTGTTTACCCAGACTGATGTCCACCCGGACTGATGTCCATGTATTTTACGCTACATGCAGATTAGCCTGAAGAACTCAGGCCAGGAAGTTTCTAGGAATTACAACAAAAGAGCTACTGCACATATAAGATCAGCAGCCATCACCCCTTTGAACATGATGAAATCTCATTGCTAAGGGGTAGAACACGGCAGGTGTGAAGATGCTTCTTCCATGGGCACACTATGCTCACTGAGATGACTGGACAGGTCTGAAAATTAGACTCTGCTTTCAGGAACACACTGCATCTCTGTTGGATATTGTTAATATTTAGATGTTCCCATCAGGGCAATGCTCTAGCACCTGGCAAACATCAATCACAGCACTCTGTGGATCTGTAAACACACGTCAGCCAAGGAAATGGAGCACAGGCAGCTTCTCCTAACAGGAGAAGGAGTCTTCATTGAGTTCTTGAATGCTGTATCGAACACCCCCTAAGTTCAGGGGTGAACCTACGATACTCAATTCTCATTTTTCAGTGCTGATGAACACAATTTCTTTGTTACCTTCATACACAAGAAAAGTCTATTTCACCACTTCCCTGTGAGGAGCAAATAATTGGCTGCCAGAGAAAAACGTGCAAAGTAAAAAGTATTTTTTCTCAAACCCGAACATCTGACCTACTGAGGATTGTCCTGAACGGTAAGACAGTGCTAGCATTTCCCTCCCACCACACACTCCTCAAGAGAAAGACAAGAGCAAAAGTGTTTCTGTGATTGTGAAAAAAACAGAAGCCAAGTTTTTTCGATGGAAACCACCATCAGAACTAAAATACCGTGAATATTTTGTTAATCAGCAGAGCACAGTGTCAGTTAAACAGTCCTGCTCCTCTGTTTGATACTGAGAGAGTGCTTTGATCCCACACAATAAAAGCACCTTCCTGCAGAGCTGGCACCCCTCAGCCCGTGCACTGAGGTCAGTAATGAGACAGCCACTACCCAGAGTCATTACAAAACTCAGAGTCACTGTAGAGCGTGGCAGTACCCACAGCATTCCTGATTTAGATTTGCCCTCACCAGCATCCACAACAGCATCCCTAGGAAGCAGCACTGGTCAGTGTCAGCAATTAACAAACTGGATACCAATCACATAGTTAAAACAGGAGAGGCAGAAGGGAATAAAAGCAACAGAACAGAGGAAGAAATGGTTGTGCATGAAGCCATCTGAGATCTTATGAAGGAAATACACTTGGCCAGACCTGCTGGAAGGCACACAGAGTAACATAAGTATTGCTTGAAAACAGCATCTTATCCACCAACATCACCTCATTGGTGAAACAAAAGCTACAACAATGAGAATTGCAGATGAATTGAATGCAGCCCTGCAGAAACACCACATTTAGCAGAGCCAGACAGAGATGTGGCTGGAGACCCAACTAGGAAATAGATCTAGTAAACAGGAGAGACAAAAATCCCAAGTATTTGTTACCTTATTCCCTCACTGAAAGGGCTCTAGACCAAACGAGCTCTAATACTGAAAAGACAGTACTAGAAAGATGTCTGACATGGACAGAAGTGAATTCACCTCCACTTTATCACAACCTGGTGAAACAAGTCTTGAGGGCACAGACTGTGCTGGGGTTAGTCCTTTCTTTCTGAAAGAAGAGGAAACCTCTTTAGAGATACTGCAGTCCAGGAGATGATGCCATCCTGCATAGACTACTGCAGGAAGAAAAGTTTTCAGCCCTCTCTTCTGCTTAAACAGAAACTATTACAGACCTGGTTCTATCTTTCCTTCTGGACTTCAGTTCAGACTCACTTGTGTTTGATATCATCAACCACAGACTGTTCTCTGGTCTTTATGGAAGCTCATGAATACTCTATTCTCACAGCTCACACAGAAAACAGCTTCAAGAAACTGAGACTGCTGCCTTCAGGTAGTCTGGGACAGACCCTTTCCGTGGTCATGCTGAAAAGGTGGCCAGGTCACCGAGGAAGAGGTTCCAGTTTTGCTCCATCTGCCAGAAAAGCATTCCCAGCACACATCCAAAGCAATCTGATTGTTTCAAATCAAAAGGAAGAAAGTTCTCCTTTAACAGAGGTGTCTGCACACAGGGAGGGATAGTTCCACTCAACCTTACTGCATGAAACTGGAAATCTGCATGCTCAATTTAAACCTTTATTTCATACATTACACACCACTTGTAAGGGGATGGGGGGAACATCAGGATACACTCCTTGAGATCAATGAACTTCTAAACACATTCTCTCAGATTCACTAACATTCTTGTAGGCTTGTAACAAAATCATTCCAGCCTCAGTCTCCTCACAAATGACCACATAAAATATGCACTTTGCTTTGAGCAGGAGTTCTGCTTTAAAAAGGCAGCAGGATTGAGCCACTAGGTCCAGATCCCTCACAGTAATTCCATGTTTAATTCCCCTCAGAGTTGTAAACACAGAACTCAAAAATCTACTTTCATATGATTCACCTCTAGCACACACAGTTGGAAAATCTGTGGAGAAAAGCTTTCCTTGCAGCAAAGTTAACACTAACACTTCTATTTCTAGTAGGACCAGAGACAGCAAAGAAAAAAACGCATTGTGGCTGCTTAGCACTTCTTCATGTCAGAGTGCCACAGACAAACCAATCATTGTTTAACTCAGACCCAAGCCTGGACCCAAAAAATAAGAGAAGCCTAGTGAGTGAGTGCCCAGGGCCCTTCTCCCACAATCCAGCCCTTTTCCGTCACATAAAATATGATTACAAACCTTTCAAGTATGCCAGCAGAAACTCTAGAACTCAGCCTGCGTCACCGCTGTTGAACGTTTTCACAAATGGAGTGGTTTTGAATTGCCTTTGTCCCTTTAGTTCAGCCTTTAAGAGCTGCCACTTCCAAACCCACCATCTCACTACCTCAAAATGTGATTGAAACAGGGACACATGCTGTGTGTGTGCACTTGGCCATCACTAACCCACACATTTCTCTGCCTGAGGATTAGCCCTGTCCACTTCTGAAAATCTGACAAATCACAGAATCACAGATTCACAGAATAGTGTGGGTCGGAAGGGACTTCCAAAAGTCATGTAGACCAACCCCCCCTGCAGGGAGCAGGGACATCCTCAACTACATCAGTTGCCCAGAGCCTTGTCCAGTCTCCCATTAAAGATCTCCAGGGATGGGGCCTCAACTCTCTACCTGGGCAGCCTGTTCCCATGTTCCACCTCTCTCCTGCTAAAGAACTTCTTCCTAAAAGCCAATTTAAATCTGCCCTCCTCTAATGTGAACAATTGCACCTCACCATCCTCAAATCTGAGACATTCATGTGTTTCATTAAACCAGATTTCCAATTCACATGCTGTGATCGGGCATGTTCTGCCATGCAGGAGAAGATCTGTGCCAGTGTGATGTTTCCAGAGCTCCCTCCATGAAATAAATGGAGTTTCATTCAAGCTTGAATTCCTTCTATGTGGATATGAACTGAAATATGTTTTCTGTGTTAAACATCAGCAAGAGAAGCTGTTGGATTCTATTAATTTCTCTGCTGAGAAAGAAAGTCACCGGGCAGCTGCTAATTAAGAACTCACACCTAAATTTGCTTTAAATGACCCCTTTAATGTGAAATACAGAACCTGCTTCATATGGGAGATGAACCAGCAGCTACAGCTCAGACACCTCCTACTAATCTATAAAAGTGCACGCAATGCTTCAGGGTTTGTCTGGAACTGTAAGTCTCCAGTTTCTTCTACCTTTTTCTTTAAAGAGGTAAAACACACAATTGTCCTGACCCCAGAGGACCAGCTGCTCACAGGTAAACAAATAAGTAGTCATAAGTTATGTAATTATTTTTTTATCATGCAAAAAAGTCCATCTGACTTCCTCAGGTTCTCAATGCCGCTCTAGTTCTCTACCAAGACCAAACTGTGCTGATTTATATGGGGTGGGGATCTTCCCTGTATCTAAAAGTCAGCCCCAGGGTTGGGAGGGACTGTTAGGACTCTTATCCTCAGAGCCCTGTTACACCCATAGGAGCTCTTGCACCACCAGGGTTGTGTGAACATTGGGAGGAGCCTCCAAGGGACCACTCACACCACATGTGTTCTGTCAGCTGCCTCAAATGCCCCAGACACTGCATAACCTGCAGAGAAAACAACCTCATGAAGCCAAACACAAGCAGTGAAATAAAACCATTTGGGTTGGTATAAAAACATCAATTAGAAGAGGAAACCACACATGTTCAGATTCATCTGTTCTGAGAAACTGTAGCAGAACGGAGGACATGTCTCCCTTTTCTGTGGAAGTTTGTTACAAAGCAGCAAGGCAAACATTACTCCAGTATTAGAAACATGAAAATCATTTCATTTCTCTGTAAAAAATGCTTCCCGATATACTGAAAGAGGCATGTTTCCCCAAGTTCGTTTAAGGGTTTTGCTAAGGGCACTAGGATGTGATTGAGATATTTCCTAAATGGCACTAGGGGGTTTCTAATTTATTCTGTGCCTCTGTTTAACAAGAAATAAAGCACCTGGAGCAAATCTTATGCACCAGGTGAACAACGCAAACAAAGCACCATCAGCAGGGTTTTGGAAAGACCAGCATGAAGCAGATCAACAGTGGCTCCATCGGATGTCTACAAGGAAGACAATGGGCCAAGTCATGCCGGGTGGGTGATGGATCCAAATGTAATGGCTTTTTGTTATTCCGCCTCTCCTACACAATTAAACAGCAGTAAAAATGGAATTAAGGTGAAACTTTCCACAGCAGCATTTGATTCTGTTTGCCTACTTTTGGCTGAAGAGAAGATTCACCCCTGATGCAACGCAGAAAGCTGCTTCTCTCCATGGCCAGGGACAGACTAGGTGCTATGTAAATGATCCCTAAGGTTACTCCTGTAAAGCCACAGTGCTCCTTTTCCTTCTCCTCTGGAGCCTCCATGCTGACAGATGGAGTGACACGTTTTGGATCAGGGGACTTTTCCATCAAGCAGAACAAGTCAATTTATATTCTCATCAAGCTCCAGCAGCTTGTGTTTGAGTTTCTGTTATTGTACTGGTAACGAAGCCCAAGCTGGAAAACACCAGCCTACCTTATTACAGGCAAACACTTGAGTCCTCTCACACCTTTACCAGGCTCTAGGCTCAACTGCCCTAACCAGAAAACTTTCAATAAATATTCCTCTATATTCTTAAAGGCTTTTTTTGTCCTTAAGCAAAAGTTAAAGTTTGAATCTGTTTTGCCAGTGAAATCAGTGTGAATTTTGCTTTTTGTGTCCTCCACAGGAATGTCAATGTCCACTGATGAGAACAGCAGGGCCAGGGAAATGCAAAAGCAGATCTTGCTGATGAAATGGTGTGTCGGGCTGGCAGGGAGAGGAGCATGGCAGCCCAAGAAACCAGCATATCCCCAGTGATATAGGTCCCTACAAAGCAGAACTGGGAAGACATAACCATGGGCAGAAAAGAGAAGTGAGACCAGAGCATGTATCAGACAAACACAACATACCCAGGTCAACCAACATGATTTATGTGGCAAACCAGAGCTGGAGCACAAGCCTCTAGCCCCACAGAGCCAGAGAACAGTGGCCATTGAGCAGCTTGGCTGTGGCCTATGAATCACAATTACAGAAACTCCAGTAATAAAAGGCTGGAACTCCCAGCTCAGTAACCGTTAACTCCTCTGGTTCTTTTTATTTATTTTAGTGGGTGGGAGAGGGAAGGGTACCGTGTTTGTTTACAGGAAAACTTGCCTAGTGGCAGTTGCTAAAAGTTCCTTTGCTTTCCCTGCAGGAATAAAGTGACTTTTCTTTCATCTGTCAGCTGATGTTTGTTTCCTTTCTGCATTCTGAAGCACTAAATTATTTACTCTGGCCCCATTAGCTATGTAAAGAAACCGGCTTTGCTTCCTAAGCCTGCAGGCTGTGTGAGATACCTTGTATAGGAAAGGGGTGAAGGGGAAAACATCTCTATTCCTCTCCACGTGGTTGAGGTGATAGTACAAGGACACTCTCCAGGAAGTGAAACCCTCAGCTTTTTACCACAGTGATCTGTTGCCAGCTGACTGTTGCAGTACAAGGCCATAATTCTCAAGTTCACCTTCAAGAACTTACCTTTCCTATATAAAACAGGACTGATGGAAACAGTGAAAGAAGAAATAGCAAAAGCAGGAGGTTCCCCACTACCTGTAGATGGGCCAGCTGATTCTGGATGACCTTGCAGCCGTTGGCCCAACAATTCTGAGCATAAGTAGTATTTCTTTTTGCTGTGCTCATAACTTCAGGAGAACGACTGTCCAGAGATAAAACTGCCCTGACTCCACTACAGAGCTTTCCCTTGGCAGATCCCTGAGCCAGGTACACCAGCACTCAGCAATGCCCGCCCAGTCACTGTCACTATGCAGACTGCTGGCTGGCCAAGCCACCTTGCAGTACAAGGTTCACAAACCCTTGCAAAACCTTCCTCAAACCTGCCCTTTGGCTCTCACGTCTGCAGCAAACAGCCAGCAACATACACTTCAACCTTCCACGAATCCTGGTGAGCGAGAGAACACTTGTGAGAGGAGCTGTCACAGATTGTTAGATCATAATATTTTCATCTGAAACTTGATGAACAAATCTGTTGTGCAGTTTGTTAATCGGTAAAAGAGATGATCATTCATCCAGAAAATTCCCATCAGACAACCTTTTACGAAGGGAATGCAAAAGCAAACATTATTATGTAAATATCTAAGAGAACCCATGAAAACCAAACCTAAGAGGACAAAAAAGCCACCAGCTTGATGAGCACTAATAAATTTTCCCCAAAAGCACAGGGTTATAGCAGAGTCTGAAATGCTTACAACTCTGTTCTGAGCTATCCCTGTACCCAGGGCTCCTCCACCCTTCAGAAGCTGCTCACCTCCTCCAGACACCCACTTCTCACACCACTGATTCCTCACATCTTCTTACCCCACATGGCTGGGCTCCACCTTCCAGGGCAGTTGTCCCACCTAGCACTCACTTGGCCGGACCACAGTGCCTTGAACCACTGCCATGGTCCCACCAACAGCCAGGGCCAGCTTCTAAGTATTTTTAATCCCAATGTAGTGCTGATTTTGGGATAATTAATCCACTTTGGGTAATGAATTCAAACCTCTTCTGAATTCCTCCATCAAAGCAAAGAGAGAACTATTCAGATTGATCAGAACATTCCTAGCAGCAGTGTTTGTGCCCACTTTTCCCAGCCTAAACTTTTACTGGGTTGAGTCTTCTGCCAGGTTTTGCATCATTGCTGAATCTCAGCAAGAGAATGTTCAGTCTAGCTGCCCAAAACACTGTCTGGCCTGTAATTAAAGGTAGATCACACAGTCCTGCTTGACTGCCAAGTCTACAGTGATCACGTTAAAAAACTTACAGTACTAAGAAAAATTTAAAAAATTTAATCTTACTATGAACCTGTGGGCATAAGAAAAGGGAGCAAAGCAGCATCTGTGTTGTCCCCATGTGCCATAGAGGCTCTGAAGCTGTGGGCTAATACACAGCTCACTGCAGGGTCACTGGTTCTCAGACCAAGCAGAGAATTTGACTCCTGAGTGGGCAACACACAACTAGCTTGAGAATTGGTCAATTCTGCAGCAAGAGAGCCACAGCCAGTAGCCCAGAACCACTGTACAAAGAACTCCGTCACTGGGAATTTCTAATATTCCATCGGCAGTGGGAGAGGACTCAGCACCAACTGGGGAACTGTATCTGTACCATGTGGACAAGGAATGCTTGGGGGGTTTAATGCTGCTGTTAAGTTTGTCAGCAAATCTGAGGATTTATTGCTGATCCCATAATGTGACACTCAGGAGAAATATCACCACCTATCACCTCCACAAAAGTGGCATGAGGAGTTCCTAGCAGATATCCTGTTAGATCACTCACAGCAAAGGAAAAAAGGTCTTCTGTTTTCATCTTTTTACTCAGCTTCTGCCTTGCTGTTCTGGATCTGCACAAGTCTCCTGACTACGGGTTCAGTTCTACCCAATGGAGTCCCCTGTCTATGATCCTCCTTCTCCAACACACCCAGCAGGTGTCACAGGGAAGCAAGGCTTTCAGTCCCTCCTGACTTCACACTTTCCTTGCTTTTCTTCCCAAGGTTCTTTATGTGGCAAAACCCATGGAAGCTTCATATGAAAAACCCATGAGTCACAGTGAAAGAGGGACATTGTCCTTGGTTTGTCTTTTCATGGTCTCCATAGACTGCTTGGACTTTGAGCCCTTTTAGAGCTACTTAAGGCTCTAAAGCAGAGGTTTGTCACAAAATAAGTCATCTAATTCCACTGTTCAGAAGACAGAGAACTTTCCTCCCTCGTAAAGCAGAGGTCCAAGAGCACTGCACAGCAGCAGCAGCTACGTTTACTTTGTATTACACACTGAACTGTCACACAAGCATCGTGGAACATGATGGGTGACTGCAACATCCTGTGATGAAACAGTCAATACTTTCTCCGCTGACTGATTCACACCACAGTTCTGGGGCAGTTACCATGACTTGAGACTTGCTATTCTGCATTAGCGGGAGGGTCCATCAGATTCAGTATTGATTGACACCAGCATCAGATGCTTAAGGAGGGAGTCCCTGTGGGGGCAATTATAGACTAATTTAGCCATTGGGGAAATTCCTTTTTAACCTCCATCAATTATCACCCGAGGCACGGGGATTTATATCTCTTACGGTTTTAATCCTTTCAAGCATAACTCTAGGTTATCTTATTACGCTTATAAATGTTTAACCCTTTTTTGTGAAGTCTGCTAAGCTCATTTCACTTAGCAGAGCCATTTTAAATCCACCACCAACTATGTGCAGATAAACACAGCAAAAATATGTGTTAAACTGGAAAGATGTTAATGGGAATCACATAAAAATCCTTCATGGGCATCCCAGACAGCTTGGCAAGGCTGGTCATTGAGCAGAGTACTATGAACACTCCATGTTCCAGCAGCTTCTGTGGATCAGATAAGAGGGGCATCAAGAATAGCAAAGAGTGTCAAACATCCTAAAACAGTGTCTTTGCTACGTTTTCAGCCTGGATTTGTGGAGTTTTCTGTGTGAGGGCACCCAATTCAGCAGCCAGCCTCTCCTCCGAGGCACAGGTGGAAGTCAATTCTGTCAGAGCTGCAATTCAGCAGTTTTGTGGGCAGAATACATGAGACTGCTGTGGAATTCAGCAAGAGAACCATGCTTACATGGAAAGTAGGAAAAAACTCACCCTCAGCCCCTCAGCAGCCCCTCAGCAGGAAGACTGCACACAGCTAGTTTCCTGCAGGGCAGCTGGACCAAGACAGAGGTGGAAGGCAGAGGAACCAGCTGACCAGTCTGCCCAGTGTTTCCTGCCCCAGCCACCCTCCAGGGCTCAATGAGAAAGGCCCAGAAGAAACAGGCAGAGGTCCTGCCTGCTCCACATGTCTAACAGGACACAGGTCACATTGTGGGGTTCAGCACAGAGATCCACACTTGCAGTAAGAACTTATCCCAGCACCAAACTAAGGTCTGGAAAACGGTTATATTCAGATCTCGAGAAAGATGTGAAATAGTCATATTATTAATCCAGCACACCCCATAAAGAAACGTACTACTTATTACATTTACTTTTTAGTAGCTTCGAAGCAGTACATCAACCTCTTAGCCAGAAAACAGAATCTAGAGTCACACTGAGCCATTAGCAATGCTTTCTCTGGGTGTGGAAGGCCTTTCAGGCTGGGAAAGGTTTTCTGGCAGCAATTTAAATACTCTGTGAGGAATGAAGCTCAGTTCCCCTCTGACTGCCAAATTTTTCAAGTGTTTCCTCCTATCCATGGAATTTGATAGATGCCCACTTACAGTTCTTGGGGGCCATTCACATCTTCTGTTTGGCCAGTTCTCTGCACAAATGGCTTCTTGCTCCCAGCCTATACACGGGAGGGAGATCAGGAAGCCTCCAGCCTTGTGCACATTCTTAGAGGCCAAAAGTTAAAAAAAAAAACCTCCCACGAAACTCCACCTGCTCTTCTACCACAGCACAAAGCCCTGCACATGAATAACCAATGTCAAGGCTCACTGGGTGAGGAACCACAAGCACCTCACATTAACCCAAACCTGAGTTCGTCCTGTGTTCTGCAAGATGAAAAAACCGATGTGAGGCCAAGAAACCCCTTCCCCTACAGCCAACACCACCCACCTCTCACTCTGGACTTTGAGGGGTGGTTAGGGACAGCAGCTGGGGCCTTTTATTAAACATTCACCTGACAGCAAGATGCCAGAGGCTGGAATGATCACAGTTGTCACAGAAAATCCAGGCTCCCATTCCCATGCTCCAGTAAGTGCTGGAGGATTCTGAGCCCAGGTATCCCATATCACACCCTGTACTGCACCTGGGAGCCAACAGAGTAGAGGGTGGCTCACATGTTGGTGTCTAATAGCTTCGCATGCACAGAAACACCAAGGGCTTGTGGGCAGTAAAGTCTACTTTAGAGTCACCTCTATATTGTCACCACCTCTACCTGTAACCTGGAAACAGACAGACAGTCTTTTACTGCAGGTGCTGTGCCATGGCATGATCAGGATGTGCTGTTTCATTTCAATAGCAAGGCACACATGGCATAAGTGCTATCTTATGGCCTTCTTGGCTGTTACAAAGAGAATTTTCTTCTCGTTGGCCTTTGAAATGCAAAATACTCCTTTTGGGTTTCTTCTATAAAACTGTTTCAAATCCACTGAAAATTTTCATTATAATTTTTGAAGGATTCCTCTACTTCAATTTTAATTGCATTCTCACAGAAGATTCCTTAACTTGTCCTTCAATTATACATGTGGCTTCCACAGGTTCTTCCCTCTTAGAGTTCTTTATTCATGCTTTGAATTCCCTCAAACCCCTGCGCATGGGCTCATTACTAGGTTGGGAAAGGAAGGGAAGGGGAAGAGATTTTTTTCCACCAGCCGTACCATGGTCAGCTCAGCACCGGAGGGGCCTGTTCCCGGACAAATTACAAGAGAAGTCTCAAAAAATTATGGGGAAAAGCATCCTTGGAGACAGTTTTTATTCAGGGAAAGATTAACAGGAACCACACAGTACACCCAAACAAAGTTACTCTGGTTGTACTTCAGGTGTCACAACTTTATCAGGAAAAGATCAAAATTAGAGATTAAACACAAGGAAAAGAAATCTGGAATACTTCCCCACTTCTTCACGTCCTTAGATCTAAGTAGCCAAATGAGACTGATCACAACCACAGGTCGCCTCACAGCAGGGCAATTCAAGAAATTATTAAAAAAAACCCAAAATAAACCAGTCAAAGACAGCCGACTCCTTCACTCCATTTTCAAAATCCAGCACTCTGGCTTGCACATTCCCTCCTTCTTCCTCCCTGTGAGGAGGGTTATGCAGAGAAGCCTCTGGTCTCCTACACTGCAAGTCCCTAATGACTTCACAGCAGAGGTGCCAATGGAAAAGTGAATATTCCTTAACGGTTTCACCTCCAGGTTCAGTTCAGCCACAAGTTTTACAGATTTCACTGTGGGAAATAAGACAATAAAATTACTAACAGCTTTTTCTGCCAATGAGGTCAATGTCCCACACATAGTTTTTAGAATAGACTGGTTTAGGTTGGAAGAAACCTCAGAGCTCACCCAGTCCCAACCCTCTGCATGGGCAGCAACACCTCTGACCAGACCAGGGTGCCCAGAGCCCCATCCAACCTGACTTTGAACACTTCCAGCAATGGAGCAGACACAACCTCCCTGGGCAACCTGTTCCAGGGCCTCAGCGCCCTCACAGTGAGGAATTTCTTCTTAAGATTTGGAGTAGATCTATCCTTTATTAGCTTGAAACAATTCCCTCTACTGCTACCACTACAATCTTTCATAAAAAGTCCTTCTCCAGATCTTTCTTCAAACCTCTCCTTCCTCTTCAGTCCCCAGGGTTGATTTGAGCACCCAGAAACATCATGCCAACCCCAGGTCTGCACTCTTGCCTGCACTAGCAGGCCCCAGGGAGGACCAAGAGAAACACCACTGCTTTGGGACTGTGCTCCATTTCCCAATGCCTAGGGGTTACTGTGAGCACCTGCTACTGGTACTTAGTCCAGGGGTATCCACAGGCTCTGAGAGCTCCTGATCTCTGTGTGGAAGTGCCTTCTCCCCATGGGCAGCTTCCAGGATGCTTTATTTCAAGGCCTTTCTGTGATGTCCAGTATGGGGGCATGTTTAAACACCAACACAGGCTATGGGGATGTCAGTTCCCTTGTAACTGTGTCCAAGTCTGCAAAGGTGATAGATGCTGGGCTGCTCCTACTGAAACAAATATTCAGTAGAGACAGTCTTCCCCATTCTATCCCCCAGTCTCAGTGCTTGGGGTTTTTTAAATTTAGTTTTGACTGACTGCACTTTCTCCAGCACTATGACTGCATGGAAATCAAAATGGATTTTATTTATTTATGCCTTATGTTTTTTAAGAAAGTCTAATTCTTGGGGCCCGAAAATTTGTGATCTCCAGACTCCAGGTAATGTCAAGTTTCAAAGACCAGAAAGCAAATAAAAAGATTTATGTCTTGCTTTTTAAATCTTAGGATGTTAAATCCAGTTTACTCAGGCAGGATGGAATGTGGTAGTGAAGAGACATAAAATAACAACGGGTTTTCAACAGGGAGCTGCTGTACACGAGTGCACGGGCAGTGATTCCTAGGAGACCAGCACCCGTGCGCATGGCTTCACCTGATCTCAACAGGCCTGAGTCACTCTGTTCTCAGAGTGAGGAAAAACAATACAAACTCCACCAGAGCCCCAGCTCCAAACAGCTCCCGGGGAAATCTCAACCTGATGAGAGAGGAGGTCCCTGCCTGAGCACAGCAGCTGTAAGTGCTAGCACCAGGCGGGAAAGGAGGTGCCCCGCAGAGCTGCCCTGCAGCAGGTGGCACAAGCAGCCTCCAGGTTCTTTATCTGAAACCCAGTAGCATCTGGGAAAAGCCACACGTCAGCAGAGCATCAGAAAGGCTCCATCACTCCTGCTGTTTAGCTGCAGGGATCTCCTAGGAGAGCTTCTTCCAGCACAAACTGTAATTACAGGGGCCTAATCAGTAAATCCCATGTTCTATTTCATCTGGTTAAATGTCTACATCACTTCCAACTCTCCCCTCTCATAACAGATCCGACTGAAAAGGTAAAAACAAAGCGAGAAAAGCAAGGAGCAAAGGCTGCCCTGAGGACTGTGTGGACTCCTTTCTGGGGCCACACAGGGAGACGGAGGGACTGAACACAGGAGATGAGCCTCTGCTTCTCTCACCTAATACATCAGCAGCAACCGTTCCAGCACCAGGGCTTTGAGCCAATGGAGCGTTTATTAAGCATCATTTGTATAAACCCCTTCCTTTAATGACCTACGTAGAGGCTGCACTGGTGTAGTGGTTGTGTGGGGACAGTCCCTGCCCTCGTTATCTGGTTTCTCCTTCCAGCTCTCAGAAACAAAGGAGAACAGGAAGTGATTCTGTTCCCTTACCCATCTCCATCTTTCAAACAGAGACCCCCTTTGTCACAGCTCAACCAAAACTCACAGCAAAGGAAGGAGAGGGGCTTGGAGAGATCAAAGAGAGGTTTCTTTTTAAGATTTTGGGTTTTATACATGTACTTAATAGGGTATTTAAGTGCTGAACACTAAACTTCACACTCAGTTCAAGTAGGAGTGGGCCTGAGAGACACCAGACATGCATTGGGACAGATTTTTGAGCATTTACTTAGCAAGTTTTGGGGAAAATCTGGCCATACTGCCAGCAATATTGGCACTCCTGCCTTCTTTATGGGGTTGTGCTTTAATCAGTCTTGAACCCATCTGTGGAACAACCTCCACTGCCTGAACAGATTTGAATCTACATCTCTGAGGTGCAAGTGCCGATGTCTCTGAAGCTGCGCTGAATGTTTAAATAGTCACTTCACAATGCTAGTGCTGGAAAAATCCTTCCCTAATCAGTCCTGAAGTGTCTGTGGCCCCATTAACTGATGTATTAAGCCTAGAGAGAATAGATTGAAGATACAAATCTCTGCCACAATCATAGAGCCCCCCAAGGAGTCCTCCTGCCAACCTGAGCTGTCCTGGAAACCAGCAGGACAACAGGCGGCCCATCCTAAGCCACAGACACACAAGTAGTGCCTGGCTCTTGCTGTGCCACTCACTGCACATTGAGGCTGATGTGCACTTACAGCGACCTCAGTGCTGCTGGTATCACAGGAACAAACACCTTAACGTTTTATAACGCTCAGGCCCAGACAACTCGTTCAGGTGATATTTAAAATATTCAGTGCTGTGGTACATCAGAAGAGTCAGTTGCTGCTGCTCATCATCCAGTATAGAGCAGTTCTGTTGACTTTTACATCCTCTGTAGCTTTCCTGTCTCCTGGAGGTCCCAGCTCAAGCCCATCAGAAAACAAGTAAATCAAACCCCAGTGTCCCAAGATCAACCCCCTGCCTCGACAGATTTGAGGGAATTAGTCAGAATTAACCCCTGTGAATGCAGAATAAACCATCCTGGGGACATTTTAATCACAGCAGCTTCCACCAGAAGGACAGAACTGCTCTTTGGTTATCGATTATTGGATACTTTAGACATTGATTACACTGAGATCCAAACTGGTAGCCGCATCCATGGGAAAACTGAGCCAGACTCGTGAGAAATGGTAAAATGTGCAATACAAAAGCACTGAACAAAACAAGGTTGTGCTGAGGAGCCCCTGACATTGCTATCCTCATGCTGGGACTCACAATGATTTTCTCCATTATACAAGCAAACATTTATTTTGCCTATAAAGGGCCACAAAAACACACACAATTGGTTTTGACACCGGCAATAGCTTTCTTGGCTTTCTCCTGTGATTTACAACTAGAGTAACAGCCTCACTCACTTTCAGACATGAAAAAGAGATAAAAATCCATTTCATCGAGCTTATTTGAGCTGTGCTTAGCCACAAGCTGTCCTTTCTCACATCACATCAGCTACTACCGGGCAGAACTTCAGATGCTCTCACTAGGCAGTGTGAGAGTACAATCACTTTAAAATATTAACCATCATTTCCCTCTAAACAGGGAAGCAAAAAGACTGTCCACCATCTCTCAAGAAACTAAGTAACCCCTGGGCAAGTGAAGTGGTGCCTTTGTTGATTTACATCCTTTGATTTCCAGTGCCAACAGGATGCACTGGAGCAGGAACGTGAACCCCAGTACCCGTGTTCTGGGATGTACAGAATGCGTTTGACTGTGATTAATCGATGAGAACTATAATTAATATGCAAATAAATAATAGGTGAACATCTCAGAAGTTCAATTTAAAGAGATGATAGTCATGTCTTGGACTCCTGACGGTCCAGAGAGAGGTGGTTTCTGCCAGGAGCACATGGAGATGACATCTATTGTACCACAGGAGCTTCATTATAAGTTACTGAGTGTTCTGTGCCAGATCAGGAATGAAGTCTCCTGACTGTGATAAAGGCAAAAAATAATCTTCAGTACTCCTGTGGTATATTACAGGTCCTGCACACACACATTTACAACTGGGGTAACAGCAGCAGGAGAGGCTCACACAGGACTCGAGGGCTGTCAAATGAAGTAGGAAGTTGGCAGGTTCTAAATAAAAATGAAGCAATTACAGATATGTCACACCATTCCTAATTAAACTCTGGTTCTGGGCAGATACCAAAGTTTGTGTATATTCAAGGGGAGGCTGCACAAATTCAAGGAAGATAAGCCTTCAAAGGTTCCTAAATAACAGGGCTGATCTCTACTTTGAGCTGCAAACCATTGAAAAGCTGTCACAAGTTTTTTGGAGGAAGGATCCCTGGACTTGACGGCCTATTTGTAAATTCTTTAGGCATTCCCCTCTGATAACTGATGCAGACAATAAGGTGACCTGCTAGTCTGAAGCTGTACAGATACTCTGAGGTTTATGTCTTAGGAGGCATCACTGCAGGCTGGTTATTGCAGCGCCAGTAATCCAGCACCGTCAAGCAGAGCTGCAGAAATGTGTCAGCATAGGCTTTAGCACAGAGCTCAGAACCAGAGGAAATTAGTGAGTGATCACGACTGCAGGCAAATTAGCCAGTGCTAAAGTCAGTACTGCTGTGACCGGATGGTTTGTGGCACCTCAGCAAAAAAAAAAAGCAGTGGATTTCAGCCATAAATATGCTGAGTTCATGAAACACAGATCAGTAGGAAGCATTTGAGGTTTCCAGCTTGGACTCAGGGAAAGCCCAACCCCAACACTGCTCGTCCATTACACATATGTGAGAAACGGTAAGAGGCACAGAGCAAACAAAGGAGTAGGTAAGATGTGAAAGCCAGACTTTTCTATTTGCACTCACTTTTAAAACTCTGATCCAGCCTTCACAGTCAGGATTTAAAACACTCTCCCTGTGCATAATAATTCCTGGCAAGTGCACTTACAACATATTGTTGACATTTCACAGCTACACCTCAGCAAATACTTCAGACTGTTGGTGATTATTTATTGTTAGACATACATCAACTACAGAATAGTTAATTTCAGTGTTCTGAGTAAGGAGCCCTGAACAAGGGCTACACTACATAGGCAATTCAGTAGGGGCTTTCACCTTTGAGAGTCCTGTCCCATGGATAAGAAAGGTGTGCTATGGAATAATACATATACCAGAAAAATGTTAAACCATGACAGGTGAGCAGAGAAGGATTCAAGATTCCCCTCTGAAACTGGTTCTACCACAAGCTGTTCTATTCCCATCTTTTAAATCATAGAATTAGTCATAGAATCATAGAATCACAGGGTTGGACTGGACTTCCAAAGGTCACCCACTCCAACCCCACTACAATAAACAGGGCCATCTCTACTTAGAACAGATTTCCAAGAGCCCCGTCACGCCTGACATTGAATGTCTCCACAGATGGATCATACTGGGCATGGGCGCAGTGTAAAGAGGCACACTGCCCCACACCAATCTCCACCTGTGAAGATATTTGTTAGTATTCAGATGAGTCAGAATTTTAACATCCTGCATCATCACATGGAGCTGGATTCTGCAGTCTCTGTAAGACTCTGTAGATCTATGCCAGTTACCAACACTGCCAACTGTGACTATAAAAATAAAATAAAATAGTCACATGCCCTGGCACCACTTCCCTCTCAAAACCGTAAGCTCAAATTTTCAACCGCACTGTTGCTTGACCTTCTATATAGAGGACTCCAGGCTGTCTTCTCTGGAAACATCAGTTCCAGGCATATTTGACACCCCAAGCCGTTTCCTGTGCTGTTTATTTTGAAAGCAGAAGTGAGCAAGAAGGCAACAATACTTGGTACAGTCTGAAGAGGTAGTTGTATGCTCACACAATCAAATAAAGAAGTGACTGTACATTAATGGGTCTGTTGCTCACTCTGCCTTTCTCCTGTGCAATGGAAATTCCATCTTTGGCTTCAGTGGAACCAGATTTGGGTCTCTTCAGTGGGAGCCTCTGACCACTGAAGCCATCAGGATCCCTTCAGTAGGCTCAGGCTTCGTGTTGCATTTCAGGATCCTCTCATGACAACCTGGGTCTAGGTCAACATCAAACCAGATTTGGCTGAACAAGATCGCAGGCCAACATACTCCATTTCCAACATCTACAGTGGTACTGTCCTCTCCAGAGAGACCTGGTAATTACTACGATAAGTGACACTAGAATAATCTAGTAACTTAGTTTATTAGAGGATAATTATTACTGTGAAGCTAGCAATTCTAGCTCTATAAAACGGTGCAAACCCCTCGCTCAGACAGCAGCACCTCCTAACACCAGAAATGGCCAACTCCAGTCCAAAAGCAGACAGCAGCTCATTGCTTGGGTTTGGCTCTTCCTTGCCAAGGGAACAGAGAACTGTGATTATGTTGCAGGGAGGTCTCTACAAAAGGAGAATTTCTGTGTGTATGGAATTAGCGGTGTTTATGCCAGGGATCCCACTCTTTGTTTCCCTACAAAAAGAAATATTTTCTTTCCCTTGCCCTAAATCACACAGGCACTGAGCAACCTGGCTGCCTTGCCAGGAGCTGACGGCATTTGCATAAACAATAACAGCCTAATGTTTACCGAGTCATTAATTCTTCATGAAAGCATACAGCTGTATGAAAAGGCCTTTTCATCCTTGCGAAAATTCAAGTGTAAGTGTTCTTAAAAAAGGAAGCAGTTGCATGATTATAGATCTTGGAGATTAAAGATGATCAGGGCTAGCAAATAAAGCAATCAAAACATGGAAATCTATGGAGAGAGGTGGTTTTTCATTGATTTCATATTGCTCCTTACTGAACAGAAGTTATATTTAAGTACAGATAATTTTTATTTGCAATATGAAAATAAATCTGTTGCATTTTAAAATGAGTCAAATACAAACATTTCATTTAAGGAAAAGGCTTGCAGAGGCACCATCGAAGAGTTAAACTAGTAGGAAATCTCAACCAGTTGCCTACAGCACTTGTAACACCTGGGTCAGAAGAAAACTACTTCTGTATTTTTATCTCCACTTCTTGTCAGTCTTCCTTCATTATTAAATACTTTATATTCCGAAAAAGGCTGAGAATGTACGGGGTAGTTTTTAAATACAAAACCATAAGTACAGGACAAAACCTTGTAGCTGTGCATAGATAAAAGTCACCTAACTTTTCCATACGCTTCATCCCAAAAATTTTTAGATTTCTCATTTAGGAATTTTACACCCTGGAATTGTACTTTCCCATGAAATGCTGTGAGGGAAGCTTTAGACAAGGCACAAAAAGGACAGAAAGCATTTTGTGCTCCTGCTGCAAATTCCCACCTTGCTGTGGAAGTTCTCTTCATCAAAGAAATCTGTGTCTGAAGATTCCTCAGTCTCCAGACAGTCGGAAAAGTTGTGAGATAAGAAGAAAACATGGTTCATTCTTTGCTTTACAAAACAGGGCACTAAAGGCCATAAATCTGACGGAAGAAAGCCCGTTCACCATGACAGGCAAAACCCGTTACTGTAGGTATCACAGCAGTGGAAGACCCTAAGGTTCGAGGGGTAAATACCATTTCCTGCAACATGTTTTTCCAAGATCCAGCTTACTCACCTTCAACAGTAGAGGAGGAAGAACTGCAAGTGGGTGGGAGTGGTGCTTGCTCAGGCCCTGGCAGATAAATACCCAGACCCCCAAAAGCAAAGCCATGTTTGTGTAGTAGGACCAATGTCTGCAGCCATGTGAAACAGCCTCTTTGTTCTGGCTTGTTTTCTCTAGTATTTCACTGGATAATTCTCCCCCATTAGATGTTTTAAGCTCACAGTTGAGCCAAGTTGAAGAGTGGCTGTGATTTCCACCTCCTGATGGCATGGCTTTTTTGCTATGAAGAGCAGTGCTTACTCACCAGCTTCTGATGGCCACTTCGTTATTGAGAGCACAGCATGAAGCTCTCGCCCTAAATCTAAGGAATGTATTGTACGACATGGTTTGACAATGAAGTACAGAGAGAAAACACATCAAGAACTGCTACAAACACAAAAGCAATATCAGTTTCATAAGCGCTTTTCAAAAGGCTTCCAATTCCAGCTCTGAGTTACCAAAGTTAAGTGTTTCTCCTTGCTGCATTGTATCTGTTACTGGGATTGATCATCCCTTTGCACTGCAGTGCTCCTGGGTTTTCCCAAGAGCTTCTCAGGGAGCATTAGGGACTGCAAGTGCTATGGATTCCAGAAATAGCACCAGAAGTGATCTGGAGTCCTCACACTGAGCCTCAACACCACCTCCCACACAGCCACTCTAAGGGACAAAGATGCTTCTCTAATGCAAAGAGAAAAGCTGGGCTAGGAGTGGATGTGATGACACTGTGGGAGAGTTAAACACCTCTGGGACCCAGTGCTGGGCCATGAGTTCAGAGGCAAAACTCCATGTCTGAAGCCATCTGCTCTGTTATACCACACAAGCTGCTCTGTTTGCCAGACAAGCTCAGTTCTGCTGTCAGAGAGCACCTCAGACCAGAGAAAGGAGCTAAAAGACACTCATCACGAACACAACACTGCTTTTAGCCCACTCAGGTAGGTGCTCTGCACAGACCAGCCACAGTCTCTCTGAGAGAGTCTTTCATTCTCCTTTCCTAGTTTATTTTCTAGGAGGGAGGGAGGGACCAAACATCCATCTGCCCCTATCTATCAGCATCAAACATTCATCCAGGGCCACAGCAACTACTGCACCAAGGCACCCCCAGTGCTGGTCACCAGTCATCACAGAGCCACAGCTCCCACCAGGCAAAGCAAGACATTCCTGTCAGCGTGGGGAAAGCAGCTGTTGCCATGTGGTAGCCGTGGGTGAAGCCCAATGTTTCCAAGCAGTGACTACCACAGCCAGTTGGGAGCAGAGAGAGCTCCTTTGTTTGTTTTACCCCAAGGCGAGGGCCTGAGGTTTCGCTCTATTTATTTGTTTTTCCCTGACAGCCAGGCACTGCACTCCCTCTGTTCTGGAGGCCAAGCACTGGTTTGGTTTACATTCCCCTGCCAACCCAGGCTCTACAGCAGATTCTCCTGACTCAAGAGACATACCAGTCCTCTACTTTAGTGGAGAGAGCTTCAGGTATGTCCCAGAGCCTATCCCTGTTTGGGACAGGATTCATCCTCAGAGCAGTGAGCCTTTGCCTTTAGTAGAACAAACACACCCCTGTCTGTACTGATAACATCTGTGGAAATGGACCAACTTCACACCACCAGTAGCTCCTATGAGGAAGTGCCTCCTCCTCCTTGCCCTAATGTGATGAATAGCAACAACCCTTCTGCTGCTAATCCAGAAGCATTGCTTCACACTCCCAGAAGCTCCTTCAGCACAAGTTACCCCTTACTCTCATTTAGGAGGAGAGGGAGATTTTCTGTTGTCTGTTCTGCACCTCGTCTCCCTCAAGCTGAGCTAAGCCAGTTCCTGAACCACACTCTGCCACACAGGAACCTCTGCTGTTGCTTAGGTTTACAGAGCAGCTTTCAGACTGGTGGCTGTCAGGCAAAGGTTTTGTTTTAAAGCTTCAAACCCAAAAAGTGAGGCAAAATGCAGCGAGAGCACTGCTCTGTGGAAATGACACCGAGGCGATGAAATGAGGTTGTACGCTGACATCAAGGTATCTGTTTAAAATATCACAACCACTGCTCTGCCACCATCGCCCAGTCTGACTCCCCGCCTTTATTTTTGGTATCTTTTTAGAGCTTTAAACAATTCAGCCAACCACTTAAATGGAAGTTAAGTGCTTAGTTCTCAAAAACCCCATTCAAATTGTATTTAAACGTAGAGAACTTTTATACCTGAAAAGATCTAAAAGTAAACAGTTTACTGTCAAAGTTTATAGCAAGTACCTCAGCTAGGCAATAATGTTGACAACCATTGCTTTAGCTTTTCATTTTATGGATTAAATACAAAAAAACTTCACTCTGTTTACCAATCCTTTGAGAGATTTTCATTACTGGCCTTCTGTAGCAGCAACTGAAGACAGAAACAAAATATTATTTAACACGGTTTTATGTGACAACATAAAGAGCAACTGCTAGCCGAGTGTTGATTCAGACATATTTCTGCCAAGGTCACTTCCCTGCCAAAATACACTTCCAATAACCATACATAAATTTTATTTTTAATAAATAACCACTAAATGGTTGTATAAACAGAGTAAACTGTGGGTAACTATAGTTTATAATGAATGTCTGTTGTAGCAACATTAACAAATACCTCGTGCAGACCGACTGCCAGTCAGAGTCACCCTGACTGGCTCGCTGGTTGGTGGCAAACCAAGTGATGTTGGAACACACCAGTGGTTTTCCCTTGGTGAGGAACCTACATCATCACTCCGTCAGCTTCCCAAAGCACCCTTCACATGCTACTTCCAGACATTTGGCCTTGGAAGGTTCACTGTGTACAAAGGAACAGTGACTGACCCGGAAAGTCACTGAGGCACGACTGTTCCACACTCCACCCAAAACATAAACACGCGTGTGTGGAGGCCATGTGGGCTGCAGTCTGAAACAGGAATCTGGGGTAATTAAAAAAAAAAAAAAACCCAGAAATTTAGCTACCAGGAACTTGTGTGACCTTGGACAAGTCATTCAGCACACTGATTCCCCGGTTCCCCAAGTGTGCAACTGTGGGAGTGGTGGAGAAGCTTTGTGAAGGGTATTGATTGACAGCTGTTCACGAAGCCCATGAGATGCCACTGTGCGTGTTTAAGGGATCTATTTGTGTTACTGCATTATCATCAAGATAATGGTGAGCACATTGCACACACAGATGGAGGAGAAAGGAAAAAGAGGAAGAGAAAACCAGTTGCAGAGCAGCTTGTAGAAGACGAGCTAGGTCTAGTACACAATGGATCCTGCAGCAGTAGTTAAAGCACTAGGGGAACCTTCTGTGAGAAGGGTCTGAGCCAAGGGCACTTAGCACCACGCAGAATTAGGCACCCTCACCTTTCTCAAGGGCTTTTTTTGGGAGTCACTCAATTTGGTCTTCACAGAGGTGCCCATTCGTGCAATTCCCTCAGAAAGCTGCTGAGGAACTTCCTTGTTACAAAACAGCTAATTTTATACTTTCCCCAACCACACTGCTTAGGTAAATTCTGATCCCCCACCTACGTAAATGCAAGGAGCATTTTTACACTCCTAAGGACTGACACATCTACGGCTGTGATTTCTCTGAAATGTCACTCTGCAGAGATTGATTATTTGCTGTATAGTAAGCAAAGAGAAAGAAAGGAGCTGTCAAGGACTCTTACTTTTCTCTTTAGAAAGGAGGAAAAATAGGCTTATCTTTGAAAAGACAGACCCTTTCATTAAAGGATGAAATGAGTGCTGAGCAAATAGTATGTGGAATTCCAGATATGCTGATACTAACGGAGGAAGCAGCTAAGATGGCAGAAAAAATGACCAAAAAACAAACTTGTGTTTTCAAAGACTTCAAACATGTTTGTACTGGGTGGGATTTTTCCCTGGTGAGCCCCCACTGATTTCCTGGGACTTGCAGACGTGTGCGGAACATTTGCATGATGCAGTCAGGCCATTGCTCTCCCCCACAGGAAATTATCATGTCATGCTTTTTCAATTCTATTTCTCAAGGTTCCTCTTACATCTTCAGATAAGATTGTCATTCCCACCTCCTTGAGGCCAGTGCAGAGCTTCTGCACTGCATGTTATCAGCATATTCCATCAGCTTTTTGTTATGGGTATACTCTGGAATTGTTACAGAATCAAGATTTATAACAAGTTCCACAGAAGACAAAGCTGCCTTTTCTCAAATATTTCCTTCTCCAAAACAAATAACAATGAAAACACCTTGATTCCCCATGAACCAAAACTTTGCAGGAACTGCTGCAGTTGAATAACAGGACTCCTTTCATTTTTAGTGTTAGAAACCTCATCAAATAACAGCCGAGGACAGGTTCTGGCACTCTTATTGACAGAAAATAGCCTTGACATCTGAGAATCTTTCAGTTAGCTTTGACAACTCTGCAGGGCAAGGGTATTGAATTAACCCAGTCACATCTGGGAATTCTGAACAAATCCCCCAACACATGGTTCCACAGCTCTGCCACTGCTCTTAGAAAATGTATTGACTTATTAAGCTGAGACATTTAAACCAATTTATAACCTGTTTTAACAGTAACAAGGAAAAGTTGTGACTACAGTTAGTCAGAAACCCCTACAGCATCTATAGACGCAGACATCAGCAAAGATGTGGGCATCTGCAGCATAACTGTTCCACCTGAGCTCTCACATCACCTTTAAATGGAGCTGACAGTTCTGCCCATCAGCAGTAAGAACCTACCCTGCTTAACAGTAAAAGTCCTCCCCCCCCCCTCTACCTGCCTCATGCAGAAGCAGCCAAAATGAGCCCCACTGTTAAACTAGGCATGTCCATCTGGGACTCAGCAGAAACTCCTGGAATCATATAATAGCACAGGTTGAAAGGGCCTTCTAAAGGTCATGTAGCCCAAACCCCCTGCAGGGAGCAGGGACATCCTCAACTAGATCAGGTTGAGGATCCAGAGCCTGGTTCAGCCTCCCCTTGAAGATCTCCAGGAATGGGGCCTGAGCTCCCTCCCTGGACAACCTGTTCCAGTGTTCAACCCAACTCCGCTCCTGCTGAAGAACTTCTTCCTAACAGCCCATTTCAAGCTGCCCTTCTCTCATGTGAAACCATTGCCCCTCATCCTGTCACTACAGGCTTTGTAAACAGCCCCTCTGCAGACCTTTTGTAGCCTCCATTAGGTACTGGAAGGTTGCTAACAGGTCCTCCCCAGAGCCTTCTCTTCTCCAGGCTGAACAACCCCAGCTTCCTCAGCCTGTCCTCACAGCAGAGGGGATCCAAGCCCTGATCATTTTTGTGGCCTCCTTTGGACCCACTCCATCAGGTCCCTGTCCTTCCTGTACTAAGGCTCCAAAGCTGGAAGTCTGAATCCTCTCTCAATCTGCTGGCCACACTTCCACTGATGCAGCCCAGGATGCGATTGGCTTTGTGGGCTACAGGTGCACACTGTCAGCTCATGGCCAGCTTCTCATCCACCAGCAACCCCAGGTCATTTTCCTCAGGGCTTTTGTCTATCCCCTCCTCCCCCAGACTGTATTGACAGTGAGGATTGCTCTGACCCAGAGGCAGAACCCTGCACTTGGTCTGGTTGAACCTCATGAGGTTCACCTGGGCCCCACCTCTCCAGCTTGTCCAGGTCTTTCTGGATGAGTCCCTCCAGCTTATCAACAGCACTACTCAGCTTGGTGCCACCTGCAAACTTGCTGATGGTGCATGGTTCCACCTCTCCTGCCCAGAAGACACAGTTGATGTGTGGTATAATATGTGTCAACCAGAGTTACACAGACAGGGCAGAGCAGCCAGCTCCCACCATTTGGCCTTGATTTTATATCAAATATGCCGAGACAGAGTCACCAAAATCTCACCAGGACTTTGCACTCATACTGCCTTTGGCCACTGCAACAGCATGCTCGCTGGTTACTGAGCTCAGCTAAGCTTAGAATACAGTGTCTGCTCCTGGAGCACACTGGCTCCTTCCAGCGCTAAACAAACCTCTGAAAGGCTTTGGGAAGATTTTCAGTATTAAAGCACACACAGGTAACTCACACCAACAGGAAAGGGCTCCTTCACGCTCTGGGCTGAACTGGGAAAGCAGAGAGGGAAAGCCCAGCCATCCCATGCAATGATCCAATCTCACTTGTAGTGTAACATGATGAAGGAGACACAACTACCTTGTGAAGTGATGGCAGAGTTTTGAAAGTGCCCTGTCCCACAGCCGCTCCCACAGACACACTCCTCTATCCTGAAGCTGCCTCACACTGGCCCCTCATTCTCTGTTGCTTTGAAGCGACTGGATTAGACCTCAGATGGAACTCAAGACCAGAGTCACCTGAAACACCAGACCTGTGCCCCACTTGCTAGAGAGTTGGGAGGGCTGGGATGGGCTCCTTGAGAGACAAAGAAGCACTTTCATGTCTCCTTTGCATTGCTTCTCACTCTGTTCAATTAGACCGACAAGTCTCAATAAATCTCAAGCACCAGACAGAGGGCAGGGAGAAGACAGGGGAGCTTTACTCCAAGCTGCCAGGAGCTGATTTCACACCAAACCAGACAGAACACAGGGCTCTGTGAAAGGGCAGGGTTTATCTTGCGTTGTGGTGTAGCCCAGTCAGCAGAAGGTTTTGCTCTCCTGCTATCTGCAGCCCTGGCACACAGCACAAGCCCCTCTTTGTGCTTGGTGACATCTGATTTTCCTCCTAGCAATCAAGCAATCAGGCCCAAAGTTCACTTTTGCTGTACAGACACAAATTGATTTGACAAGATAAATTTCAAGAGAACAATCAAAGAAACCACTCTAAATGTAAAGTGTGACATGAAGTCAGCGCTAAAGCTGAACCAACCCTCCTCCATGTTCTACTCACCACAAAGGGATTTCCTGGAGGCAGGGGCTGCAGCTACATCCCCGGACCCACCTGCATGGAGACAGCCATGGCCACAGAATTCTATGGATACCATGTTTACTAAGCACGCCAGCACCAGCACCCAAAACCAGACGAAGGAGTTGTGTCATGACCCAACTCACGCTGGGATTTGGAAGAATTGCAAGAAACTACAGGCAAATTTTCAAACCTTCTCAGGTTTGAAAACCACAATAACTTTCTGCAATCCAAAGAGACATTTCTCCATATTCTCTTTGCCAGGGCTATGAGGCTACAATAGAAACTAGTTTTTACAGAGATGGCTCTTGTGAGGAGGGGACACAGGGACATAACCGCCCACACCATTCTTTCTCTGGAGTTCTTGCTCCCCGGTTGAACACATGTACCAAAAGGTGCTGAGTACTCTACACCAGAAAGGACCAACTCTGAAGAAGCTTTCCGCCCAAAGGAGATGGTTCTAGGCTTGAGAAAGCAAAATGTTTTGGTGTAGCTTCAGCCATTCCTCTCTAGGGCTGCAAATGTTTGATTAGAACAGTATAAGGAGAACCTGGCAAACCAGTCTTTCTCTGTCCATCTCATAGACCATGATGTGAAAACTTATCAGAAATTGCCATCTTTTCCAAATGGACTTCCAGTGCGAATTCAAAGATGTTGTTGACTAGCCTGAAACTCAATAGCAGCTTCCCGTGAAGTGCCCGCACTCTGCCTATCAAAAAATATTATTATTCCATACCTTGGTATTTATATTAAATGTCATCGCACAGAGGGGATAAACACCATGAGAACACTCCTCACCTTCTGGTGGATTTTCAAGGGGAGACCACATTCTTTCCTCAAAGGAATATGTATGAAGAAACTCATTTGTCTCAGTTCTGAAATGCAAGCACACACAATTACCCCTCTAATCAATCACGTCCTTTGTATTTATCTAGCTTGGTGTGGTTTGTGTTTTCATGGCATTCTTTTTCTTGTAAAGAAGCCAAGCTCCTGTGTGCAGTCAAATTTGGTTCATCAATCCACACAAGTACTGGTATCAATCAGTGGCTTGTCCAGGGAGACAGCGATGTTATTACTGCTCAGTGACCATATAGCTCCATATTTCGCAAAACTCTTCTATAAAATCCATTACATTTACAACCATGGAAGTGCAGTGGCAAGATCTTTTGAGGTGGTGAGCCAGAGAGGCTTTGCAGGACCTACAGCAACTTGTATCATGGAGGGGTCTTGGCTCACTAACCAGCCCATCAGTGCTCTAAATACACCCTCCTGCCCCACTGATGTACAAAAGATGCCACATTATCTCATCTTCTGTATGTGTCATCAGTACTAAAGCGTGTGTTAGATAAACTTTATGTATTCCCACTGCCATTAGCAGAACTACAACAGCAGAAAACAAGGATAACAAAGACAAATCAACTCCCATATGGACACATAAAACATCAATTAGCCTCTCCAGCTATAAAAGTAAACCGACTCATCTGTAAAAACATTATGTACCAAAAGTAATAATTTTAATGAAGAAGGGAGGAATAAACCTCTGCATTAGAACTGAAAACAAACAGCAGTGAAAGCAGTAAATTGAGCTAACAGGGTCCAGCAGAAACATGAATCACCCAACCCAGCAAACAGCATTTGAAAAATACTGAGCAGGAACATGCCATGGAGACAAGATGGGGCAAAGTAAACATGTTGTGTCGAACAGATGTTGCAAAACAAACGTGACGGCAAAGCAATTACATCTTAATCAAAGTTGCGAGTGGAAAAAAAATCGATAGATTGGAAAGTCTCAAAAGAGATGCATCTGGGTTTGGACCACAGAATCTGCTCTTGCAAAAATCCCCAGTGCCTACAGGGCAGGGGGTGACTGTGTCTACCAGTCCAGAGCATCCGAGCTGATGAGTAAAGACACTCACCTGCCTACCAGTAATTCCCAGGTGGACAGAGGATTCTGCTGCTTCTCAGCAGGGCACTGCTAAACTTACCTTCCCACTCCCTACCTGCAAATTCAGGAGACCAGAGACAGTCTCCTAGTTCATGTTCAGTCTTCAGCTTGATGAGGTTGCAGAAGCAAAGTTAAAAACAGTCAGGGAAATTCTCATCTACAATTGATGAGACCCAGTCCCTGAGGTGAGAGCAGTAGGTGTTTAAATAAAGACTCAGTGTGATTCCTGCTTCCAGAGGTAGAACCTAACAGTACCAAATATTCCCAGTTCAGCTAAAGATGTTAACAAGTGTATCTGAAACATGAAATTTCGGGAGCTATGGAATTTAAAACCATGTTCAGATGGTTGGAGTGGTGTTTCTCTGTGACAAAGCAAAACTGGTTCATCAGGGCATAACTCAGCTTCTTCAGCTTGCGGAACCAGGATGAGCCTTGAGTGCTGGAACACCATTAGCATTTTAGTCTGCAGGAAAGTTTTCAAATTAAGAACAACCAGCCACTGAAATAATATCCCCAGGGAAGTGGTGGATTCCCCAGCACTGGATGGACACTGTTAGGATTCAGCTGGACCAGAGCTGGGCCAGCTTGTCTAGACCAGGCTTTTGCCAGGAAAGGTTGGAACAGGTGATTAAGGTCCCTTCCAACCTGGAATTCTATGAAACAAATTCTTCTGTTGATAACCCTGCTGTGATGATTATGTACAGAAAGCATAATGTAACACAGACACAGACCCCATAACTGGAAATATAGAAAACTGAGGTCTGACTTCTCCTACCTGAGAGCCTGAAAAAAATTTCCCTCCTAAAACTGATTAATTTTAGCAAGAAACAGTAACAGAAGAGTTGTGATCAAGCAGCAGCATTACAATACAGGCAGTAAATTCCCACCATGGATTAATGCTCCTCAGAAGGTAAAAAGGATTTCTTTTTCCTCATTTTTTCTGCTGTCAGAATCCAGCCTCCCTCTCTATCAGAAACCACAGAAAAAAAAAGGTTCACACTCACCATGGCAGAGGCATGGCATGCAAAGGCAAATAGTGAGTCTCATAGCAAAACTACAGCAAAAGGCAACTGTAGATAGTTCAAAGTAGGAGAGAAAAACTTCTGGGCCAAACACAGTTGGGCTACAGACAGCTCTGAGCTGTACCCAGGCTCTATTTTCAGTCCTAGTAATCCACACATACCTGGAGGAAGTGTCTATGTGAATGGGATTTCATTACCATTCCAAGCTGTCTAGCAAAAACCCCACAAACTGCAGGGCTGGCAGAAAACACAGTTAGAGCCAGAATCACTCCAGTAAAACACTGACCTTTGATGTGTTTAAGTACTTTGCTGAATTAGGGTAGAATAAAGCATTTCAGATGCTTGGAGCTGTATTCTGCCACTTTTAAGAGTTATACTTGCCACTTACTGGACATGTGTGAAAAATCAGATCCCTACTCACCCTTAGAAGTATTTTTAAGTGGCCTTGGAAAGCACAAATGAAAGCAATTAAATGCCACAGATAATTTATTTGGTCACTTTTTGCAAGCAAAATGAAAGAACACATTTAGTGCATGAAGTTAAACATGACAAGTTTTCTCTCTGAAATGAAACTTTGGTTTAAACCTCCTGAGCTGGACCCAGCTGCTTTTCATACATCTGTAACAAACTTTGTGCCAAACGAACTGCTTATATATTTCTCTAAACAAGCCCCAATTTACTCTCTCCAATCAGTCCAGACAGATGGCGAGTAAAGAAAACACTTTGGTGTCAATCTGGTGGAGACCGTCACTGAAGGGCTTTTGCCAAGAAAAAACAGACTAAACACGGATGAGGCCAAATAGAAAATCTTGTTTGAGGGCCCGGAGGTACCAGATTTCTCTGGACTTACAGAAATTCAATAGTAGCTTTACAGAGCTCACAGTGAAATGCTTCTCCGGTTTCNGGGGGGGGGGGGGGGGGGCGGCAACATGCAGCCCATGGCAGTGAGAACGGGCAACATGCTTGTAAAAACACTCTTCTTTGCTCAATGTGACAAAATATGTGGCTCCTACTGAAGATCTTACCCCTCCTTTTTGAACGTTACCCGAATCGATCCCACACTCAGCTCCAGCGGAGTCTCTCCTGTACCCACTCTTGTGAGTGCAGCTAATAATGGCAAGAGACTGGAGAGGGGGTTAAAGAAGATTCAAAAGTGAAATTCTATTTTGAAGTCTAAACAACTATGAAGAGACTGATTCATCTGCCCTGGATGGCTCACTACAGACTGGTGCTGTTGTGCTTACTTTCCCCCTCTAGACTATTCCATTTACCAGCATTTTCACAGACACTGCAATTTTATGCCCAGGCAGATACAAGTCTGAAGAAAAGAATCTAAAGATGCAGCTATAGATAAATACTGAGGGATCAGTTTAAAAGAGATATCCAGAAGACAAAGCTTCAAAAGATGCTGCTAACTAGATTGCTGGGTGGTAAGGACATTGAGTAAACAGATTATCTCTAATAAGCTTATCCTGTATTAAACCACTAATGAGTCGATGCTGTGATAAGGCGGCTCTCAAAGGCAATGAATTGCAGACACCCAGTGACAGGCAGGGAGCAGAGCAAGCTCTACACTTCCCTTCTCCCACAGTGCTACTCAGCGGCCCTGGGCACACGACAATGTGTGGGCTGACAAAGCAGGTAGGTGACTCTGGTAAATCAGTCAAGATCAAGGTAAGCACCAAACCAAAGCCACCCGTACAGTTTTCAGCATTCACTTGGAAACAAGGAAAGAATAAACCAGAATAAACTCCACCTGAAAGCAGAGTCTTCTCCTGCAGGTGCCTTGTTTGTGGAACAGTTGTGTAGCAGTTATCACCAAGAAGCTCTCAGACATCAGTAACTGTAGAAAGAGAACTGCAATAACCGTAAGACTCATCCAAGGACTGCAGTGTGGGTTTCCTTTCACTAGCATCTTACAATCAAGAGAAATGGATGACCACGAGAAAGGGGGCAAAACTGGCATGAACAGATGTTGCCCAAAAGACCCCGTCAATCAAACCTGTGCTACCCACAACCACTTCTGTGAACCAGGAGATGCAGTAAGGCTTGTGTGATTCCTGACCCAGCTTCTCATTTTCCCAAGAGAAGAGGTCACACTGTTTGTGGGTGCAGTGGTCATTCTGTCTACTTTGTGTTCTAGAGATACCCCAGTGGAGCCGTGAACACAGAGAGCATCATGCCATTTGTTAGAAAGGTTTCTACAAGTGCAGGTAGGAAGTCAGAACTGATCCAGCATCATTTGCTGCGAGCAATCAGGAAATGGTTCCGTCGTCTCCAGCACACGCCTGATGCTGAAAAGGTCAGGGAGCAAAGAATATTCTCAAACTGGTGAAAAACAGGAAATAATCATAAGGATTTCTAGCTAATGAAACATTAAGAAAAAAAAAGATTATGAATGCTGCAAGAGCTGCAGCCAGGCACAGTGAAGAGAGGGGGCTGGTGGACGGAAGGATTTGGGAAGGTCGAGGCAATTACCCATTAAGAAGTAAATTCCTGAATCATGTTACAAATCAGCATGTCCTCCCAAATCTACGTAGTAATGTGACAACTAGCAGAGCAAACATTCCAGTGCTGAGAATATCTGGCCCTAACGGGGTGTTGTGGGAGGCCCAGGTGCCTGGGTTGAGTTGTGGGCTCGGGTGCCAGTACCGGGGCTCCAACCAGTGCTCCCAGAGCCTTTTCCAAAGGTGCCCAGGCCCTGCCTCTGATGCCATCTGAAGATTTGCCATCATGGGGATAGTGAAAAGCAGCTCAGTGTTTCCCTACGTCCTCTCTCTGTGTGTTTCCAGCCTCCAGAAAAAAAAAGCAAGCGTTTGCTGAACAGAAACCATGTAACCTTGGTGTTGTGGCTAATGCATTAATTATACAGTTGTACAATTAGCAGTTTGGAGTTAAAAATAAATACAACAGTTCACAGGTTTGCAGGCTGTCATAAGAAAAAAACCACAAAGTGTTTCTTTCTGTTTATTTAATCTGCTTGTGAAGTTGCCGTGGAAAGAGAAAAATAATGATGCAGAGCAAAAAAAATCCTCCTGAGAATCCAGTCATTGATTAAAAAAATGTTAATTAAGAATGTGTGGCTTCAGAATGGTATCTAATTTGGCATACAGAGAGAAAAAGCATCTAAGAGAGAATTAAAGGCAAGTCCCATGATAAAGATGCTTTGGTTTGGATTAAACCGCTAAAAGCCTCAGACTTTAAACACTGCATTAAAAACCTAAAGCCTGCATGTATCAGAGAGAGCATTAGCATTGTGGGGAAAAACCTATACAGTCTGAAAGCTTGTAACTGTGGGAACAGTGGAAATGAGTTTAATAACCCACTTTTCTTCCCATGTTCTTGCCCTTCAGAGTCCTCTCCTTTTTGGCACAATCTACAGCATAACAAACCTTCCTTCTGCACAACTGAACAAGTTGTTGGAGATTCTTGATCTATAAATCAACTAACCTAAATCCTACACATCTAAAAGACCCCCAGGATTTCAATCCCACAGCTGTCTGTTTCCACCACTCTTTTCCATGAGCACAGCCAGGACAATCTGAACCCCTTTCACATGACAGGGACAGATCACTGCTGCCCATCAAGACCTATGAGCTGTTTGCCCTAGGAGTGTAAGGAAAGGATGAACGTGCTGGCACAGTGAGGAGGCAGATTAGGGTTGCAGGTGCCTATAGAGGATCCAGAGAGGCAGATAAGAGCTGCAGGCTAAAAGTGATAGAAGAGAGCTGCAGTGCTCTCTCAAGTCCTGTGCTCTAACAGGATCATGGCTGGTTCCCACACACTACACCTTGCCAACAACTGCACCCTACACGGGCGAGAACAGAAACAGCTGATGCAGAAAACATGCCGAGGGTTTCATGTTTGTGGAATTTCCCTTTCACATCAGGCAATTCCTTTATTTCAGTGATTCACAAAGACGTTACGCGTGCACTGCACAGCCAAAACAGGATGCTCAAGTGAGCAACTTTCCTTCACATCACAGATAGAACGTACCCCAGCTGTGCCAGCACACAGTACTCCAGGCAGAAATGGGCCCCACATCCTGGTTTGCTTCCTGAAAAGTGAGCAGCCTGACCCTGAATGTGGCTAGCTGGGGACACCACGCAGGGTACCAATCCCATGAATTACTCTCAGTGGGTTTATGTGCAAGTGCTACCAGACTCTGCTTGGCTTTTCCCAGTGATTCCTCATTGTGCTGGTGCAGCAGGCCACAATCATCTAAGCTAAACTGGGGCTTTCCAGAGGGACACAGGAGCACTGGCTCAGAACTTTCATCACAGTTCATAGACCCCTCCTTTAGAATCCTCCAGACTCCCCAGTGTGAGCCCTGAAGCACAGGTAAGCCTCAACCTGCTGAGCAGTAACCTCAGTTAAGAAGCCTCGAGTATGAAATATGGACCATGTCTCACTTTCTCCTCAGTTGTCTCCACATCTCTAAAGAAGCTTTTATACTGCCACTTGTGCTATTATTTCTTCTAATGCTTCTCATTATATGTCCTACATCATCAACACTGGTGTGTCAGCAGAGACACAACTGCTGGACATGACAGTCCCTGAACACTTTATACTAGGTACTTCCAAGTTAGCAATTGCTTCTTGTGCTTTAAATATACAGAAAGAAAGCAAACTTAATGCTCCTTGGGCATTAAGGCTGCATTAGCTCTTTTTCTTTAATTCATTCTGGCATCTCAGAATAGCACGTGGGATAAACAGATTCAAATGTATGCAAATGTACTCACAGATATTTGCACAAATACAGCTGAGGTTGAGCAGAACTGATCCAACAGGATGGGCAGGAAACAAATTATTGCTGCCAGCTTCCCTGCAAGGATGGTTCCAAAGGCACAGGACAAGCATGAACTGGTGCCACCTTCTCCAGATCATGAGCAAAGTGCCCTTTCCAGTGCCAGGGCTAACAGCAACACCACTGGCTTCTTCCTGCCTCACTCTCCTGGCCCAGGCACCCTTCTAACAGAGGTCAGCACTGAGAAGAGGACCCAGGCGAGGCTGGTAGCCCCTCGGGGAGCTGCAGGTCCCTCCTGCTTCCTCAGCCCAAAGGAGGCACTGGTGGCTACTCACCAGCTTGTTGTCTATTGAGAGTTAAAGTCCTTCATGAGTCTACAGGCCAAGGAGAAGGAGAACTCTAGGAATTACAAGCTATTTAAAGAATAGTTTTATGTGAAAAACTGATTGTCCGTTTAAGTCTTTTTTTCCAGTATCACAGTGTCACTCACTAAGTTCAGACCCACTGGTACCCCTCGCACCACCAGCGGCTTTGGTCTGGCTCAGTTTGTATCTCCTAGCTTTTGAGAGATGGGCTGGCTAAGGGAACCTTTGTGGACCACCCAGTACCCTTTCAAAGTCATCCTGAAATGAACCATTCTGGGGTCAAAATGGATTTTTTTGATATTCCTACAGCGGTTACCCAAACAGCAAATGAAGACCGTTTCCTCTGCCTCCTGTTATGCTGTGGAATATGTTGTGCATCACAGCCCAGCTCAGACCGAACTGAAAGAAAATCTTCTCATACAATGGTTCCAAACTGTTAAGGCTCAGGTACCGATAAGCAAAGTAAAGGAAATGCCAAACCAGTTGCTGCTCAGTACTTTTCAAATGAAAACGCCTGGACTGGGCACTGGGGAGGCTTCCCATCGAGTATTGGGGGCAGTTCTGGGCACCTCACTTCAAGAAAGAGATTGAGGGGCTGGAGCAGGTCCACAGGAACAATGAGGCTGGGGAAGGGACTGAAGGGAAAGTCTGATGAGGAGATGCTGGGCGTGTTTAGCCTGGAGAAGAGGAGACTCAGGGGGGACCTTCTTCCTCTCTGCACCTCCCTGGAGGGAGGTTGTAGTCAGGTGGGGACAGGCTCTTCTCCTAGGCCAGGATGAGAGGGCAGGGCCTGAAGCTGCCAGGGGAGGGTTAGGTTGGTTGTTAGGAAGCCCTTCCTCACAGAAAGGGCGATCAGACCCCGGAATGCACTGCCCTGGGTAGTGGTGGAGTCCCTGTCCCTGAAAGCATTGAAGGACAGACTGGCTGCGGCCCTATTCTGGACAATGTGGTGATTTTAGGTCCTGGGCTGGGCTGAATGTGCTCAGAGGGCTTTCCAACCTCAATAATTCTGTGATTAAAGGTATTTGCTTCTCTGGGTGTCATCATTTCCCTTCACACCTTCTGCCAAACCTCAGGGACTTTGTCACAAACGTAATGAGCAGTGAGGTTATCTCTGTGAGTGCGAGCACACCGGACCAATAGAATATATTGCAAACCTCCCTCTGCACATTGTTCAGAATCAAACAAAGGAGGACATGTGTCCTCTCCAAAGGCACCTGCTTACAGATGTGGTACCAGCTACACGCCTTCTGTCAGCAGTAAACACAACTCTTCTGTGAAGAGCATAAGCAGTAACCCTTTCCACAATACTTAGCCAATACCTTGGAGAGAAAAAACAAAGCTTCAGACAAGGACGGGCAGTCTCATCATTATTAAATCCCATGCACTAGCCTGTCTGAATCTTGTTCATGCATGAGTTGTGCCTCATATCTGAGGGGAATTTGAGGTGTGATTTTCATGTTTATATAAACATTCCCTAAACAAAGATGGAAGCTCGGGAGCCACTTTTAGCTCCCTGTCAGTTCAGAAGGCAGCCCAGCAGTTCGATGAGCCTGTTTTCCAGAGCTGAATGGTGTTGAAAAATCACATCAGTGGGTACTTTGCGCTTTTGGGTTCCTGAGTTGGATCCAAAGCCTGTGGCAGACCCTGCAAAGACTATCCTGGACTTCATATCGTTCACACGGGGCTCTTCCTGGAGAGTATGAGCCAGGATTTGGGAATCCAAATCTAAATTTCTGCACATCCCAGTCTTGGACTGCACCTTGCCCTGAGTTCATTTTGCTTTGCTTTGCTTATCAAGCTATTATGGAAAGCTTATGGCATATCCACAACTCAGACCACACAAGTCCTCACACTGGCTGGTGTGAGTGCCCAACACAGCCTCAGCAGAGATACTGGGGTGTCCTGGTAGCTGCACAGAGCCAGGAGAGTGGCCTGGCAGCCAGGCTGATGAGCTGAGATGCCTGAAACACAGAGTTCTGAATGAATAGCAGCTGTCACCACCCACAACTTGCGCCTCAGTTCTGCCTGGAGAGGGAGGAATTCTGCATTTCAGTTTCATCACCCAGGTGAAAGCACTATTTCTCTCGAACATTTGTACCTTCTCTGCTGTTGGCAGAGCCTCTTCTCCTAAACAGAGGGGAGTCAATCACTGAAACAGGCTGATGGACTCTACTGCAGTTACCAAACAGATGTCGAGTGTTGGGCATTTCTGCATCACCACCAGGGACTGCCAAAGGGATGAGCATGCATGTGCACACAACGTTTTACTTAGTACTTACACCCTGTCATCACTTGTAGGAGGTTCCTTTCCTCCTCACCTGTTGCAAAGGACCAAATGCGTGTATTTGATGTGCCTGAAGGGAGAATTGTCTTACCAGGGGTGTGGGCAAAGGCCCTGGCACAAAAGAAGGCATGTGCACACACCTGAGACAAATTCTAAGTGCTAAAACAGAACAAGCAGCACAGAAAACACTGACCAGAGCAGACCAGTGTTTACTGACAGGAGTGTGCCTCTTCCCACCAGTCCACAGGCACACGGGTTAAACCACAAAAGGCTGTTAGACCATTCTGGAGAGAGAGAGTCTGTCAAGGGTTTTGTTTAATGCTTTGGAGCTAAACAGTGCTCTCCCAGAGGGAATGAGACAAAGAAGAGGCCAGATGGAGCCTTGCCCCCTCCCCATGACACCTGAGCAGGGGCCAGCCTCATCACAGTGCCCAGGGAAGTGTGTGGGCTCCTGGCAGCTCCCTACACCCCCCCACAACAACAGCAGGACACAGGATGCTCCTCCACTGTGTGGTCACTGGCAGGCCACCTCCATCCTCACCACAATGCTCCACCATCCCCTTGGGAGCACTGACACCCTCCAGTCATCTGGCCAGAAAAGTGGAGCCAGCCCTACTCCAAAGCCACATGCCACAGAGCCCAGGGCTGTGCCAGGTAGAGATGATGTTGTGCCTGAGCTCCTAAAGCACAACGGTTGCTGCCTGGCAATGCCTGGGCTCAGGTTCCTCACTTTAGAGGTGCAGCCAGCAGCTGGAAGGACTTCATAGGGGTAGCACTTGCAAGGGAAGCACAAGATACAGGCTTCCAGGGCCACAAAACATCTCCCTGGAGCCCTCATAAACAGAGCTTTAAGCCAAGAGTTTTACTCTGATCATGATGCAGCTGCTGAGCAGCAGCAGCACATGGCAGGGCTGGTGGGCGGAATGGGGCTTAGGATAATATGCCTGTGGTACAATATCCCATGTCCCCACCCCGAGGTGGGCCATGTCCAAAGTGCCCTGTGAAGTTCCCTGGGTCCCAGTCAGCCCTGCACCCGCAATGGTGATGGGGCACAAGTAAGGCAATGCACATGGGAAAGAGAACTCAGATAACGGGGAGGACAACCTGTATAGGTAGAAGACCAACCCAAAGCACAACAAGCAGGATCACCTTGACAGGAGCACACAGAGCAGTATGGGATGGACAGAACCACCATCACACACTACTTCAGGGAGCTACATATGCTCCTGGGGCACGGTGCGTGCTGCAGCGGGGTCAAGGAACTCAGGAGCCCTCAGCATGGCCAGAGGGTGAGAGCAGCATGGGCTGAGCAGTTGTGTGATCAGCACTCAGTGTGAGAAAGATTCCTGACACCCCTCTGCAGGAACAATTAAAAAGCTACAAAAGGCTGTGGTGTTTTATGCCACTGGTGATACTTTCTCATTTTGTTTTCGTGATGCATAGTGGAGAGACACCTGAAGCCAAAAAGAGAAGCTCACCACCAGTGTTGATCAGGGAATGAAGATGTCATGTCACCCTGCCCTCATTTCCATACCAATTTCACCCCTGGCAGGGGCTGCAGGGAAGCCATTTGGCTGGACTAAACACCCTGCTCTACCTTGCCTGCCTTCTGATTGCTTGAGAGAGGATGGGGATGTTCTACACGCTTTCAAGGACCAAGTGGAACTAAACCACAGGAGAAGGTGGGAGGGAGCCACAGAGCTGCAGCTTGACACGAGCTGGATGGAATTCCCAAGCCTGGATGGCAAATTGCTTGTTTGTACTCAGATTTTCCTCACCCTGGCACAGCTCCACCTTCACCTGTGTGGAGCCTGTTGCAGGGTTTGCAGGGGCACACTTCAGCCCCATTTGCCTTTCTGTCCCCTGCGATTATTTATTAAAATTCAAAATCGGTCTGTGTTCTTGTGCCCCCTTCCCAAATACCCCGAGCAGCAAAGGTATTTTGCAGGCAAACATTTCTTTTTCGAAAGGCAGAGCTCTTCTTATTTTAGCCCACAGTGTTGGAGCCAGGGCTTCACGCTGTGCTGAATGCATTACAGCATCCACAAAAAGTGCAAAATGCATTTGAGAAATGGTCAGGCAATGCACTGAATAGTTTTGGTTTCTGAACCCTTGCCAGCTTTAGTTACAGGGTTGGGTTTTTCCCTTCCGTAACTTAAGGGCACAGTGAAAACGATATGTGTAAAGTGTTCTTGCCATCTGCTGTGTCACAGTGTTTTATCTGTGCTCCACCACATCCAGAGACTATTCCCCTGCCCACGATGCACTGCTGTTCCTGTACTGCCTGAAGAAGTTCACTCGGACAGTCCAAACACCAAAGCCTAGAATACAGGAACCTATTCATTTGGGGGAATATGATGCTGTGACCACCAGGGTAAAAGTTTATATTCATTTTTAAAAGCAGGGTAAGAGCTCCCCCCAAAAAAAAATCACCACGAGTCAATCCATCCCAGGAGAAATCAGGCCTATCAGTGTCTTGGCTGCTGGAATTACCTACTGGCAGTGGTTTGCAGACAGCACTGTCAGAACCCACCAGGCATAGTCTGGACTCAGGATCAGACTCAGATCTTGTAGGAAATCATGACCTGAATGTTTCCCAAATCTCCATGCAATCCTGATCTGAGTTTCAAAATAGATTGGCATGGCTTTTTTTCCCCATTACATTTTAGTTATGGGCACTTGTGGTGAAAAAAGAGCAGAGAGAAAAGCCAGCAAGCCAGCGAACAGCCTTTGTGAAAAGGGCTCTCCCTAAGGACAGAAAAATAGTTGCAGAGGAGTTGAGTAAAAGAGAAAGCTACACAAAAGTAGAAGGTAGCTTATAGCTTATAAGATTTTCAGAAGCCCAGCAGATTTCATTAAGCAGATCAAAGATGACGGAGCAGAGAGTGTGAAACCAGAGCTGGCCGGTCATTTTCTGACAAAGTTGCTGTTCAAAAGAAAACGTCAATTAGTTGAAACCAAAGCTTTTGGCAGGAACAGACTCACTCACATTGTCTGGAACATTTTCTTGGGTGCAGGATGGAGTTTCTCATCAGAGAAATCATCGCTTGGGCAGTGCCCCAATGGAGCATTGCAGTCCCTCCACAAGAGGTGAGGAAATCCCCATGCTACATCATCACCCCTGATTTCTCAGAGAAGTCTCTGGATGCACTAGCCCAGGAAAACTTGAGTTTAAAACAATAAACCCTACTGCTCTGCTGGTGTACCTGGATCCTCTGCACAAATCCAGCTCACATAGCAACCCTGCCCAGTGTCTCTGCTCCAACCACCTGGCAGGAACCACCTTGAGTGTGAGTGGAGCCACTGGCAGTCTCACCGGTGAGACCTGCTTCTAGAAAACTCCATCCATTCATCTTGGTATCACTAATTGTTTTGTGCCGATGGTGTCACTTTGTTTCAAGACTAAAACACAAATGTATTCATATAGTATCCTAGCCACACAAAATTAATGAACATTCCTATGAACAAAAGCTATGGAACTGAAAAAAACATTTTCTCATGATCAAACCAAGAAATCTAAGACTAGAATTTTCTGTCTTTCCTCACCCAACTTTCTGTTCCAAGCTCTATACCCATGCAAATGCTTTGTGAACCCTGATTTTACTACCTGTTCTCCTGTGGAAAGGGTTCCATGGGAGCTCTACAGGTGCAAATCCATTCTGCAAGCAGAGCACAGGTGGATTTTTGCCTTCTCTGCACATTTGTGTTTTCTCTATGCTTCCCAGTTCCTGTTTTAACTTTCCCTCCATTTGCTAACAAACTGTAGGAAGTTTCCCTAAGCAGGAACCAGAGGCAGTTCACGGCAAGGACTAAACCAGCTCCCTCAGGAAAGGGTCAGTTTGTGCACAGAGAACAAACAGAGGCAGGTTTCCACCTTTCCCTACTCAGCAATGTCTGGCTTACTCTGATTCTGCAGCAGGTCCAGCTCTGAAGGATCCACATGCTGATCTGCTGCTGACCCTCCCTAACAGAGAACGTTTGATTAATAATCCCACCAGTTTACACAGCTCTCTGAGACACATGGACGGGCTGACAGGATGCTGCAATAGTTTCACAGTAAAAGCCCAGCCCAGAACCCTCTCTTCTTGTGCTCATTGTCCTGGGTCTGCTGACACAAGAAGGGGCTGCAAAACGCACTACAGGTAGAATGTTTTACTTGAAAGTTTTTCCAATAAAGGTTGTTTTGCTGACAATAAATATCGAGGCAGACAATAAATACTGTGAGAGAGAGTCACGTGAGAAAGCAGCAGCATATGTAAAAGAAGATAAGGAAGAGATTTTAGTAGTTTGATTCTGCTTTCATTACCAGGTTGTACTTCCTATAGTACATTATGTGTAGCCTTTTAATGCTAAATTTTAAAATGTTATATATAACATATATATATATGTTATATGTTTATATATGTTTTATATATATATATATATATAGAACATATATAAACATCAACACATGACATCATTCACACCCTCTTCCACATGGATTCTGACTGATCTGATGTGGCAGGACTGACATGGAGACAAACCTCCACCAGGGCAGCCTGAGGGTGTAAAGGATATGTGCTACTTGTATGTACCAGTCCTGGACATGGCCAGCACAATGACGGTGCCAGCCACTCTCCTTTGCATTGATACTGACACAGCTACTGATCTGAGAAGAGAATTACTCAGTCCAGCACCTTCGCAGCTAGTCACAGCATCAGTCGCAGTTTGAACATCAGTCAGCTGTTAAATTACACCTCATGATATAATAAGGGTTAGATCTGCTCCTTGAACAAATATAGGAAACAAACAAGGATGGGAGGTTCTACTGCAAAATTGCTGCAGAAACAACAACAAAAAATGAAAGCACAATCGATGGAGTAATTGTGATGAAAATAAAATTCAGATTGAATGAGATAATGTGCAGATCATTTGGTGAAAAATCCATCTCCAAATATGATTTGAGATATTTCAGTGCCATGGTTACACATTTAATTTCCAAAACCGTGAAATGTTCCATTACTGTAATAGCTTTGATTGGCTGTGATTCTGCCAGCAGAACTACTACAGCATTGTTATAATGATAAATTCTGCTGCAAGAAAGGGCTATTATATAAGAATTACTCTTTTGGATATTATTGAGAGGTTTAATTTATTTATTTTAAGAGGTTATCGTGAGAGAGGATGGATTGAAAACAAAGAAAGAGAGAAAAATTTGGCCAATCAGTATAATGTACTCAATTAGCCTAATTATTTTTCATATTTTAGATTGTTTCAGGGCTTTGGAAAAAAAAAACAGAGAAGGAATCTACAGGTTTTAGGGTGGGTTATTTTAAGATGTGTGTTTTCACCTCTCTGTTATGACTGTTCACTGATTCCTTCCTTTCTGCCTCCTCTCTCCTGTCCCCACTTTTCAGCCACCCAATAGCTTGGAAATGAATTTTCCCTGCAACTTTTTGTTTTCCTGTTAGTATACAGATGGGACAACAATTGCCCAGAAACAAACAACAAAAATACTAATATTTAGCTAAGAAACAACAAAAATACTAATATTTAGCTAACTGCCCATGCATGCATGTAGGCAGACACAACCTAAATGTGTGCATCTGAGTCAAAATGGCAGAGGTCAGGAAAGCCCATGCAATCCCACCACAGCAAGCCTCAGGAAGAATTTCTAATAGCTGCACAAATGCATATGAAGTGCAATCAAAATTTAATGCGGATATTCATCTTCATTTACATTTCACAAGTGTTGTGGGAAATACCTTTCATCACCACTCCTGAAACCTGAGAGCAAAGCCGCCACTACGAGCTTGGAACTTCAAGTGTAAATTTGTAAAATAAATCTTATTGAGTCCTTTGGGGGTAAAACCAGATCAGCAGACCAAACAGCAAAAGCAAAAATACAGCTATGAGCACGTTCAGCAACAAAAAAAAAAGCCACAAATGGGAGGGTGTAGAGTTGCCAGCAATAGTCTGGTAAAATTATACATTCTCCTCTTTTAGCACAAGATCAGAAAAAGTTCAGGATTAGAATCCATTAGTTAAGTTAATGGATTAGTGAGAAGCACCAACAAAGGCTTCTTTGTGTTAGGTCTCCATCAGTCTGTTGCTGTTGGTATCTTCTATCCACCAAGAACATGCCCGCCCATGTTCATCAGCTAATGGAAACTCTGGAGCTGGCGCAGTGCAGCCCCAGTAATCACTGGCATCGAACCAGTGCCTACCAGTGCTCTTCTGAAGAGCCAGGAAAAGACAGGAGAACATCCTCACAGCTCCTGCTGTTTTCTCCAGCCTGCCATGTATGTGAGAATCTATAGAATCATTAAGATTGAAAGACACTCATCCAGTCCGATTGTCAACCCAACCCCATCCTGCACACTAAACCCTCTTCTCTAGATGAATTACGTGTAGCAGGAAGAGGAGAGTGATGCAAAGCCTGTGCTGAGCAATAGATGAGCGTAAAAAAGCCCAGTGTGCCTGTGCTCTACAGATTTGTCTGGTTTCTTCCCGAAACATTCCTGTTGTGCAGTGGCAGTCAGTAAAAGATGCTGCCAGAGAGGACCCACCACAGGCCAGGATCCCATGCATCAGTACTAAACCATCAGGAGCCACTGTGCTCAAGCATGCAGCACAACCCTGGAGCTCAGTGTCCCAGGGAAGTCCCTCTGCTGGTTTTTCCAAATGCTGAGCAGTCACATCTTCACCAAATGGTGGGAGGCACAAGGTTCCCACCAAGTGTTGAGCACAGCTGGACTCTTGGCAGCAAAGCCCTCATGTTCATAAGGGGATGAGAGTGGAAACCGTCCCATAACTGGCTCTGCATAGATATTCTGAACATCCTTAACAGTCACCACTCCCCTCCCCACTTTGAATGAATGGGCTCTCATCACAGGTATCTTGCACGCACAGTCTGCTCAGCTGACATAGATCCTCCAGCTCCTCACTTCACACTCACCCTCCTGCAGACAGAGCTGACTAAGCATTCCTTCCTGCCCTGCTCAGCACCCGGAAGGCTGCTGATGCTCTGCACTGGAGGCTTCAAGAGCGAGTTCATAAGAAGATGATTCAGAATATGAGTAATTGCAAAAGAGCCTCTAGATTTGCTCCCATCTGCCCAACGCCCACACCCCACTCCGTGTGTTTCTTCCCACTCACTAATAACAGCTCTTGCCTCCTACATGCTATCAACACCTGACTGTCTTTTCTTACTGCGAAACACTGAGCTCTTATCATGCATTCAAAGCACAATTTTGTCTGACACATATTTTTAGCTAATTCTGTTAAGGCTTTTTTTTCCCACTCGTTAGAGCCATTTCATTTGTAAGAACAAATAAACCCCAATGTCTTCTGCCACATCTGCTACCAGCCCATTTTTCACCACACAAGCCAATGGTTACCCTTCACAGGCATGGACTGCCTCCTTCCGTTCACACCAATGCTGATGAGGAGCCCGCCTGTGGACAGGTACCTCACCAGTCACCCAGCCTAGTGTGCTGTGGCAAGCACAAAGCTGGGACTGGCTCCTGCATGGGCAAGTCTGCTGGCTTCTGACCCTGCAAGCAAATCGCATGCTGGGCAGTGCTCATTTCTTTCCCTTACACTTAAGTCTTTACAGTCCTGACAGCCTCCTTACAGTCCGTTTACAGAGTTTAAATGGAAGATGAGGGGACAGAGCTAATGGAGTCCTGACAGTGCTTGGTGCAGGACCCAGCCCTACTGACACACTAGCACCAGGTTCTCTTCTCAAGTAATATGGCCACAGTGGCTAACCACAGAGGAGCCCATCTAGCCAGAACCCTTTAATGCTGTTTTAGGACCACAGTGCATCAGGAAGTTCTGCCTGTATTAAGGTTTTCACAAACAAAAATGGCCAGCACTATTTCCATACAGGCTCCTCTATTTTAACATGTTCACTTTTCCAACCTAGAGATTAACCTGGGCAAGTTAAAACTGGGGAAGGCAGAGAAGCTACGTTTGAGAAAGTTCTGCATATGGAGTAGAGTTTCCAAAGCTGCAGGACTGACTAACATTGCCATGCCAGAAAAACAGAGAGAAACATAGGCCAGCCTGAACTCTAACCTTAATATTAATGCAACTTCATCTACATACTTTGCCACAGTTTCCTAAAGCAATGAGGCTCGCACAGTGGCATGAAGCCAGCCTGTCTGAGTCTCATTATACATTCCCTCTCCTCCAGTGACTCCTGAAGCCATTGGCCAGTTTTAACCAACTTTGCCAGAGAAGCAGAGGTCTGAGAAATAAACCCCTCCTGTTTCTAACAGGCAGACAAGTGTCACTTGCAGAAGAGTGAGCCTTTCCTCACACTCCCACTGGGAAGATGACACGTCCTAGATGTAGGAGAAGATCCCTATTATATATTTCACAGAGATCTGATAGGAACACAGGATCTTGAAAGAAGTCAAGACAAAGACTGAAGCCAGGGATGGGAGAAAGAGAGATGTCCACTCTGGTAACTGCAGCAACACCCACCACATTTCTGCTAGCTGGGCACAGTGAGCCATCAGTAATAAAGTGAACTACTACATCCACTTCCCAAGGAGCATCAGAGCAGCCTGGAGAGTCTCTACCTTCAGGCTCTCCAAAAGTATGCTCCCTGGGTCCTGTGCTGTCCCATAGCACAAGCTCAGTGGTGGGGTGTGACATCTGCGCTGGCAGGAGATTGTGTCTACAAAGCTGAGTGCTCAGGAAACAGCCTCTTGTGCACTCACTGGGGTGCTGGGAGCCACAGAAACAGCTGCAAGATGCAGGGAATGTGAGCAAAAAAATCAGAGGGGTCAATTAGACGCAGAACTATGTGAAAACCTCAGCTCCAATTTTACTGTAGGACCTGGGTTCTGAGGGAGCACAGGATTCTCCAGTCTCTGTAATTGGAATTGTGCAGGTTTTCCAGCACCTGGGTTTGCCAGCTCTGCTGTAATCAGTGTGCTGAGCACTCTCATATGAGCCAGTTTCCTGCTTGCTTAAATCAGCTCATTATTTATTAAAAAATCCATGTGCTTGCAACCACGATCAGTAGATCTGATCCCTTGCATGTAAATCTCTTCAGAGTTTTGTCAGGGGTGAGAATTAATAGGTTATACAATCACACATATGGGAGAAGAAAGACAAGGAGGATGAGCATCCCCACATAAAACAAGAGTAGTTAAATGGTTTAGGAGGAGTCTCACAGGCTTTTCTGCAAGGTTTCCTACCCCTCAAGCAGCTCCAGGAAAACTGGGAAGCTGCTAGCCATCATCTCTTACTCTCAGGAAACAACAGAGTTCTAGAGTGCTGCATGTGGCTCTCTATTCTCCTAATGGTTGTAATGGTGATTGAGAAAATGTCAACCCAAGCTCCACTGGGATCTCTTTGGTTTTAACCGACAGTGTTCGCTTTGTGAGAGCCTAGAATACCTGAATTCTTTGGCAGTCTGTTCACCCTCCTGGACAGTCTCTCCTCAGCATTTCAGGCTGCCAGCGGCCCATTCCTGGAGAGCGTCATCTCTCCGGTCAATGACCCAGTTTGGTCCTTTGGGCAAGGCCAAATCTTCCAAGCTGTAAGAACAACCCAAGCTCCTGTATGGGGCAAGGAAGACAGATGTGTTTCTGAAACCGCTTAGAAAATTGTTCCACCCTGTATATTTCCCTGAGCAAATATAGAGATAAGCAGTATGATTTTCTTTAAAAACCTAATTTAAATTTCTATTTAAAACCACTTTATTAGTTCAGCATTTAAGACATACTCAACTGAAGCATCCCATAAATTTGCTAGTGTAGATGGAAATGCTGTCTTCTAAAAACTGCCAAACTACACTGATTTATAGTACGGACACATCAAATACAGAGAAGTTAGCAGGTTCTGAGTCCTTCTGGGTGTGTTTGCTTAGCAAAACTTTTGTTTTATTCTAAAAACTGAAAACCGTCAAGTGTTTAGCCCTGAGTACCGTGGGTTTAGGGTTTTTCTGTACTTTTTCATGTACAGAAGAGATCTGTCGTGTCACATTTCAAAATATTAATAACATCTTTTCCTCAAATCTCAACAGCTTCTCTGAACTGCAGAGATTGCATGAGCCTAGTAGAAATCCATGGGGGTCTGAGTGGCTCTTCCAGCATTTCCAAGGGAGATTTACATCATACAGAACTCAGTGACATGTGGGAGCAAGACATGGCTCTGAAGCAGAGGAGGAGCTGCTTATGATTGTACTAACAAGGAGTTAATTTAAAATTGATAGCAGCAGATAAGTTATTTATCCAAAGTTATTTATCCTAGATCTCAGTTCCATAAGGAACAGGCAGTGGTCTGTCAGGAGACGTACTGGGTCCAGCAAGGAATTGGTTAGGATTTGACATCTGAAGCTGTACTGGAGGACTGCTCCCGTTGGCATTCAGTAGAGTCATGAATGCAATGATGTTCAGAACTTTACTGGAAAAACAATTTACAAAATCACAACGAGAAAATCCGTTACATGGTTTATAAAAGAGCTGAACACCTCTGCCACAAACAGGAGACAAACAGCAGGGATCACACACTGGCGTAGGCAAAGCAGCAATAACAGTGTTCTAGTCTCCTCTAAGCCTCACCAATCCATAAGGGAACGCGAGGCACCTCTGAAGACTTGTCATGGGTTTAAGGCAGAGACTGCAAACAACAGAACCTGCCTTGGACTAAACCTTCTTAGGAAACACTAGCCCTTTGAACCAGATAGTTCTGTTTCCAAAGCTAAATCAAAAATGAGAAGCCCCAAACTGCCAATGAGGTCCAGGTGCTTAAGGAAATAAATATTTAAGACCCAAGACACATTTGAAAACCCAGCTTTGATTTCTGTGCATGTCAGGCTGTTGTGTGGCAGTGTGCAAACACTCCCCCCCCCGCCAGGGAAGTTTATGTCATAAATCCCTTCAACACAAGTGCTGGGCAGTACCTCTATCCCCCATAGGCTGTCCAAAAACCGCAATGGAATCACTCCCTGCAGAAACACTGAAATGGTCAAGACTGCCTGGCAGTTCCAGAACCCATTGCCTCAGGGATTACTGGTTTGCTTACATGATGCCTACCATCACAAAGGCATGAGGAGAACTAGTTCATATAGGCTGGATTTTATTATCTCAGACATCTTTTCCAGCTTCAATAATTCTCTCTGTGTGTGTGCACGTACGATTCCACTTCAATCAGACCCTGGTATCTGACACCACACAAATCCTACCCTTCTTAAGGCGTCCCTTTAAGTGTTGTCAGTGCTTATGATAGCTTTCCCTGTACTCTTATTCCTTTACCACATTGGCACAGAATCCCAGAATTCTTGAGGCTGGAAAAGCCCTCTGAACTCATCCAGCCCAGCCCAGGACATAACATCATCCCATTGACCAGATCGGGGCCACAGACTGTCCTTAAACACCCCCAGGGATGGGGACTCCACCACTGCCCTGGCCAGTCCATTCCAGTGTCTTAATTACCCTTTCCCTGAGGAAGGGCTTCCTAACATCCAACCTAACCCTCCCCTGGCAGCTTCAGGCCCTGCCCTCTCATCCTGGCACTGGTTGCGTGGGAGATGTGTCCAACCCCTACCTGACTACAACCTCCATTTGGGGAGTTGTAAAGAGGGAGAAGGTCCCCCCCAAGTATCTTCTTCTCCACGCTAAACACCCCTCCAATCCCTTCCCAGCCTCATTTCTGCTCTGGACCCACTCCTGCACCTCTAAGATCTTTCTAGAAGCGAGGTACCCAGAACTGCCCCCAGTACTCGAGGTGAGGCCTCCCCAGTGCCCAGTACAGGGGGAGAATTACATCCATAGTCCTGCTGGCCACCTGACAGAAAGCTGTATTCCTTTTCCAGCAGTGTGGAACCCGTCACGATTAGCAGCTTCTGATTGTCTCTGTGCTGCCTCATGTTTTTTCACCCTGCCAGTTGCTGCTTATGGAGAACTGTCAAACACCTATGTCAGTAACTCAGAAATAAATGAAGTGCTATTTGTAATGGGCATTCATCTGGGGGAGAAATTCATTGCATTCTAATACATTTCATTCAACGCAAAGGCAGAGTATTTTAATAAATAATTCATATCAACAGAACACAACATTTATTGGCCTAATACTTCTAGAAACATGACGAGATGCGGGGTGTGCAAACACAGGTACCCAGCTGCAGTGCATTTTCAGGTTGCCGTTATTTCCACATCATCCCTGATATACAGTGCTCCTGCCTACACCAGCGCAGGAGAGAGATTTCTGGCTAATGTAACAATCAGTAAACAAGGCAAGGCCAAGCAGAAGAGAGGTCTCACACATCCTTACGCTGCACAAAAAAGTAAAGAATGAGGTAAAACTATCACCCACATTTCTGTTTATTTTTCATTCACCCTGCAAAATACGTAGACTCCATGGGGACAGACCTGCAGGAATGGGTCTGGATTTCCAAGCAAAACCTGCAGGCTTTCTACATGGACACACACACTCCTGTCACCAGTGACCCGCAAACCACATAATCATTTGGCAGCATTTACAGATCACAGCGATAGATTCATGTGGAAGTACATTTCAATCCCTGGGCACTGAATTCTGATATTCAGAACCAGGTGAATGGGGCCCACAGGCAGACAGATTGCAGAGAAGAGCATCAGCAAGCACCGGCCTGGAAACACGGCACTGGGACAGCCTCCAGGTACTGCTGACTTCCAACAACATGCATTTTCCTCCCTATACCCAAAGCACGAGGTCCATCACTAGATGCACTCCCAGCACTTGCTGGGCCAATGACCTCAGAGAGGAGAGTGTAAAAGTCCCTGTTGAAAACAGAGATTACCTACAAGAAGTGGATCTATAAAAGTGGAAAGTTTTCTATCACCTTTTCCTGTCTTCCATATTATTTCAGTGATGGATGTAGGAAACTAAATAAATCTCATGTTCTATCTGTGACACGAATCCCAACTGTGGTTTCCTCGAGTCCTCACAAAGCAACTTCTTTTGCCACTTAATATTATTTGATATCATCTGTCTTGGGTTATGGAATCAAGAAGATTGTATTCTATTTTCATCTGTTGAAAGCAGTTGAGAAGCTGTATGGTTTTGGTTTTTTGTAACTTCAGGGGGATGGGGGAGTGAATGCCTGACCCAATTGTTAAAACCAGGTGGGCAATATTCCCTTAACTGTCTTTTGCTGGTGGGCCATTAAGGCTCATATCATCCNCGAGATCTCCTGCCTCCCGCCCCAAGGTTTCCCACGGTTTCCCGCACCGAGCAGAGGTGCTGCTGTGACTGCCCGGCTCCTGGCTGCAGCGGACACTTTCCGGCCGCTCCCTCCTGCCTGCCGCTGCTCCGTCTGCACCTGTACCGAGGAAAAGAGAGCCACGTGACCCGCTCCGGGAAAAACTGAACTGCAGCAGGTTTTGCTCTGTCGGGATCCCTAGGACTTTCTTTTGACTGGTTGTTTGGGTGTACTGTTGGGTTTTCTTAGTGTTCTTAATAAAGAATTGTTGTTCCTTTTCCCAAATCTTTTGCCTGAAGGCCTTTAAATTGAAAGAATTTGGTACCTGTCATCCCAAACCGAGACATCATCATAGCCACAGAAGATGTATTTCATTCCTGAAAGGATTATTTAATGATTAACTGCCAATAAGAGATCCTCAAAAACAGAACCTAGGAGAGCTGCTGCTCTCCTGCCCTTTGCACACACCTCAGGGCATGGAAACTTCCCCCAGTGTCCTCACCTGGGAGACTGGTGGATTTTTTTCTTCCCTTCCACCTTACAAAGCAAATAGTGACAGTGAGAACTAGAAGCCAGCAGCTTGTCCCAGGCACTCAATGAGTGGATGGAGCAGGTAGGGGGTTTCTTCAATGGCAGGGCTGTCAAAACCCAAAGGTGCAGTGGAGGGTATCATGGTGGTTTTCATGACATGGGAATTATGCTGAAACTGCTAAGTCTCACTAAGGCTCAAGAGCTACAATTCAGCTCCTACGCTAAACCCAAACCATTGCTATGGGGTGAAATCCTCAAACAGCTTTTCTGTGGAGCTTGTGACACCAAAGCGTTTCCATGTGGGTATCTCACCATTTATTTTAACAGCGTGCCTCCAGCGTTTCCCACACATTTATCAGCTGAACAGAGAAATCCTCAACCCATCCTGCATTTATCACAACACCTGCTCTCTGTCAGAGCTCACCGAGGACCCAAAACAAACCATCCTCAATGGGCCTCCAATGATTCCATGCTTCTTTCCAGCATGCTAGACACAGCCCAAACTGTCAGCTGCAGCCAGATGGCCAGTGCCCACAGAAAGACACCTATGTGTTCCACAAACAAACAAACAAACAAACAAACACATCACATTTACCAGCATTTGGTGTCAGCATTTTAAGGCCAGGATGTTAAAACAAAGCCTGAGAACACACCATGTAGGAACCCCATTCTCAGCACAGGGTTTATTTCTGCCATCAGGTTGAGTGGGGGGCAGAGGGGGATAAATCTAAAAGATGCTTCCCCCTACCCTGCTCCCCAAATGCAATATTCATGAAAGCTGGGGATTTTTCTTTATTACCTGGGGATTTCATTTTTATTGTGTTCAAAGGATTGTTTCAGCAAGCACTCACTCACTCACTCCCCTGCAGGCACGGACACAGGGGTTCCTTCTGCTGGATAAATTACAGTGAATAACTAAATAATACCGGCAAAACTGCAACGAAATCAAATAGCCAAAAACATTAGGGACAAATTGCCCTTGCACAATTTATTCCATTGTTTGCAGAAACTTCACAGAGAATGTGGGGCTCCTGGAATACTGGATCTAAAGTGATTTATTCCTGCTATCAGAAGGGAAGTCCATAAACTGCTCCTTCACATGCTGCTATACCTGTGTTAAACAAAAACCCAAACGGGTTACACAAGAGGCTGTTTGACCCTGACTCCTGCAAGAAGGTGGGGGCATTAAGGTTGCTGGGGTTATCCTCATACATCTGTCGAGTGAAGGAATAACTGTGGCTGAAAACCTGGTGACAAAGCAATGCTTTCTTCACTCTCCACAGAACAAATCTCGGGTACTACCTCTACTTGTTGTAATCACATTGCCAGTCTGAACCACCGGATTACTCCAGTAATCTGTCCTGCTCCCAACAGCCAAAATAGGTATTTTAATTTGAGCTCATACTAGGTGCATTCATGGGAAAACAAATGGACTGCACTTTGAGCATGTCCGTCTGTGTCCGTGCCCCAGGAACCTGAAGCCAGGACAGTATTCTTCTGATTGAGTAAAGCTGGGATGTCTGGGTTAAATCTGTTGTCAATATGCTCTGCTTATGCAGTGCAATAGCTTCTTGTTAAGCAAGACAGAGATTTACTGTAGGCAGGATACAGACTTCAAATGCATCAGTGTGGAAGGGAAGAAGGAGACACGTGTGGATTCTTCAAGACAGATAGGATAAAAGCACTAGATACCTTCACAGGAAGCTCCTTTGCAATGAATAATCATGGGCTTGAGTCCACAGACTTTGCCTACTTATCCCCGACATCAGAATCTGGTTACAGAAAAGTTTACAGAAAACAGATTTGGCACACCTGAGTATTTTGGTAGAGATCTAATTTTGCCTTGGTTCCAATTACAACAGGAGCATCTTACCAAGAGATGGACTTTTTCTGTTGGACTTCAAATTGCTTTTTTCTCACCCAATCTGATCTCAGTACTTGAGTGTTTCTGCCACACTCACCGCTGCAGTTTTAGAAGTTGCCTGTCTGTCTATCAACTTCCTCACAGGAAAGGAGCCAAACCAGTGACTCTAAGGACAAAGTAGTGAACTCAATATATTAGAAAACTGGTATGGAGTTTCAGTAGCACCGTCCCACAGCTATGCGACTGAATCTGACATCACAAATACAATGAGTCATCCTGAGGAGTGACCCCTCACTGTAAAGAGGATGTGTATGCAGATCGGGAACAAGGATGGATTAGCCTAAGGAAAGTGAGCATTTTGTTCAGTAAAATGTATCATTCCACTCAAGGCATCTTCCCTCCCATCCATGTGCAGAACTGCCACAAAAATTAGCTGAAGTTACCCACAAAACAGCAAGGAGAATAGACCTCCTTACTTTTCAAATGTGCAGAGGCATTACCTCGTTTTCCACTTAACGACAGAGAGAAGATATGCAAGCAATTTTCTTCCTTCCTGCTGAATTGGGCTCTGAACTCTGCAGCTTTGCCTCCTACATTCTTGAAGGGAAGATTACCTACAACCCCAGACAGTTACAGGTATTCATCAAGTACAACAAAGAGATCACCCCTGATTAACAAAAGTACCTTTCCACTGCACAACCCAACAGCCTGCCAACAGAACAGTCCACTGCACTGTGCTCTCTCACAGTACCAGTCCTGATAATCTGAAATCTTTGTTGAATTAACAGGGGATTATGAAATCAGAGCAGGAATTGTGCACTGCTGAAGGCAGATAGTTGCAGTGTTGAAATCTCTGAAAAGGAAGCTGTGAATTTGCAATGATCCACAGCTTTGTGAACCAAATCACAAACCTAGTGCTACAGTAAGCTCCAGGAACTGACAACACTTGAGTTCAGAGTTTATAACTACAAAACTAAGTCCACTTCATGGGCTGCCATAGCTCCTAGGAACACGTAGTGTTTCCCAGACATAAAGGATCATTATAAACTGACTGTAACTGAAACACTGTTCCCTCAAATATCACATAGGGTGACACTTGGGGGACAATGCTCTTCAAACCTCCCTCCTGCTCTTGCTGGATATGCAATGTGGATGTCCTGCCCAGAACAGAAACACACAACACATCCCTCTCCAGTCACTAAGACCTCAGTGATCACCCAGCAGCCTCCCCCTCAGCAAATACTCTGCCTTAAAATGCTGCTCTGCTCAGCTGAGACTCTGTTCTCTCAACTATTGGTTCTTTCCATGAAGTTTATACATGAAAACCATCATGGTCCCAGCTTGCTCTTCAGAAAGGGGTAGAACAAAATGTGTCTCTTCCTGAGCTTCCCAAAGCATTCGTGTGAGCTGGCCAGCATTCCCAAGAGCCAGAAAAACCCCGTGCTGTGCCCTGCTTCAGTCTCCAGACCTCCAGTTGCCCATCCCAGATGTGAGCGGGCTCTTAGATGCTACCACCCCCCACCAGGATTTGCTGATCTCATTTGCCATTAATGAGATCAGCCTGCACTGTCAGTATGCTGAGGTTTGTTCCGCCTCAGAAGTGCCCTTACCAGTGATCAGGACTGATAACAAAGGTTCACAGGGTTGTCCCAGTTTGTATAGGGACATATCCCTGTGTCCGTGGTGTTTTAGTACTTCAGCAGGTGTAGAATGCTGGGAGTTAGGTTCCTGCAAGGTCTGGAAGCTCCCATGAGCTGAGAATGGATATCCTGGGCTGGGTCCACTGCAGTTAATGTGGCTGTACAAGGAGGCAGCCAAGCTTCCCTCATGTTATGTTTGTGGCTGCCATGCCCCAGGTAACCCAGACAGTATGCAATGGTAGATTTCTGTCCTTATTTGTTCATGTTCCATACGATCGTCACACCAGGTAGTGAGCAGGCTGAGGTGAGTGGATTTTTCATTTCAAAGCAGTTCGTTCCATGCTGCCTCACAGACAGACACAGCTACCAGGGTGCCCTGGAGCTCTCTGACGTGTACCGTCTGCATGGGGCCACGCAGCCCCGGCCATGTGGGCACTTGAAAATGCCACAGCTCTTCCCTTGACAGCCGCTTGTGAACTTCACTTCCACAGTCCCACACCAACACAGGGGGATAAATCCCCCTGTGCCCTGCGGGGTGAGGGAGCAGTCCCCAAAAGGCAGCTGCCACAAGGCATGCTGAGTGTAGCCCCAGCCCCGCTGCTGCCCTTGGGCCCCAAGGGAACAGAACGGGAAGGCTCTCATTGCCCTCGATTGTTTTCCTGAATGCCTTCATGAACAACAGCGAGAGGAAATATCGCAGCCTGGCCGGTGGCCAGGGCCTGCTCTGAGCTGCCGCTGGGGCCAGGGTGTCCAAGGCAAACACACTCCCAAGGCAAACACACTCCCAGCACTGCTGTTTCTTCCATCAGCCCTTTGCTGGGGGTTCCTTGGCCCTGCCCTTCTCCTTCTGGCGTGGCCATGGGTACCTGGAGCCCCCAGCCCTGACCTGAGACCACTGCCCCAATACTCCCTGGTCACCAGGGCTGACTGCCCACTGGCCCACGCCCCTCAGGGGGGCTCTGGGGTGCCCCATCAACCCCAGAACAACATGTTCTGGTCACCACTGAAAGGTGGTGGGGCTTCTTAGTCTATTTAGGTCCTGACGGAGAAACACAGAGAGTTCATATCTCTAAACCATTAACAGCAGAGTGAGGGTGAAATGCAGCATGAGGCAGAGGCAAGACTGGCCATGCTTTACCCAAACCCAGCCGCCAGTGGGACCCCCCCCCAGCCCACAGAGCTGACCCACTATCTGGTGGGTTCCTCATGCCATCGCTTTCCACAGGGAAAGGTTGGGAATCACCATTTTACAAGCACCAGTAACTTGAAATAAACTTTTCAGGCTTTGCTGGCAAAGTATTTTGAGTTTGCAGGAAGCTCCATCACAGAGAGAGCTCTCTAAAACCCAAAACTTAGGGGGATCAGGATAAGAAAATAAATAGCCTTGACCTAGCATTCCATTCCCATGGTGAAAATCAGGCAAACTGGGCATTTCCTACAGCTCTCTGCAAACACTGCTGCTTTGGAGAACAGATGGATGGATGGATAAAGCAGGGGGCTGCGACTGAGGACACATGGGCTTCATCCCCGTAAGTATCACTTACCTGCTCTGAGTAGCCTTGGGTTATCACTGGAAGATAACACTGAAGCCCTCAAAAAGTCCATGAAGGAGAAGAGCTGTGTAGGAACCAGGCTCTTTTCCCCGTCTTCCCACAGTAGTCTTTGTGTCACCATGTGCTCACCGACCTAATCCTGCAGAATTCTCTGGGGAAAGGGCTTCTAATGCAGCAGGTCTGGTTGCAATAAAAGAGTCCCATGAAGCCAGGCACATACTTCAGTCAGCATTTTTATAAAGCTAATATCCATGTTATGAATCAAAATCCAGAGGACCAAGGTGACATTCCAACTCCCTACCTGCCAATACTGTCTGTGTTTCTGAGGTCCCACTCATAATTGCAGCAGCAGAGGAAAGCAGTGATGGCCAGTGGCAACTAGGTCTCCAGACAGACAAAATAACCGATTCTGCAGATCACCAGGACCTTTAAGACGTTGAGAACAGTTCTCATATGGCTGTAACACTGGTTTTCCCTATTCTCAGGTCAAAGCTTCCCAGCACCCAAACTAAGCCAGTGAATCAATGTGCCTTGCTTTGCAGCATCCGGACTCAAAAATCTTTAAGGGACACTTAACTGGGCTTTATCATCACGAGAGGAGCAGTCTAACATCTCAGCCATGTGTGTGATTTATGTGCCTGCAGGCTTGGAATCCCATCCAGCCTAGGAAATGGAGCCCTGGACAGACATCTTACCTTAAGGTTTGTAAGTGCCCATCACCAAGCTTTTGAAATACTGAGCTCCAAAAACATCACTCAGAAAACTCTAAGTACCACACTTGTCTAACCAGCAATACCTAACCCTTCATGCTGTCTGTACCAGAGTGGAATAATCAAACACTTTTTGTGGGACAACCTGGGGCTTTTTCCTCTTCTGAAACAAACTCAAATTTTACATAAGTTTAGAAAGAGCAGTTGTGACCAAAGCAGCAGTAAGGGCCTCTCTAAACAAATACATGGCACTGCAGATAATGCTATTTGCATGGAGTTATTTATTACCTGAATATCACTGGCATGAACAGACTGCATCTAACTAAAGCATTCCATGATTTTTTGTCATTGTCTGCAATTGTCTGCACACTGCAAGATTCTCAGGCATGCCCTGACTGACCTTGCAGGTCTGCATCTTTAACAGCCAGGAGTCAAAACCAACACGGGATACCCACCTTCACCTGCAGCCCCTTCACTGTGAGACAGGCCAAGGGTGTCTCTCTCATTGTATTGGAGAGCTAAATGGGCCTTTCATTCAAATCCAACTTTAACTTTTTCACAAAACAAAAAACATATCTCTGTATCTGAACATATCTAAATAGATATATCTGAATATATCCATCTGGAGTACATCTATTCAGCAGTACAATTCTGAGTCATAGTCACTCTGTATATAAATGCTGGAATTTGAAGCAGCAAATACACAGAAGGTCACACACTGTAGGCATAGAAATGAGTTTGATACCTTCTTCTGGCACTGGGCAGGTCTTTGCCAAAGAATAATCTCACACATGTGAGTCTGGGTGTCTGCAATCCCCAAAAGAACCTTCCACCTCTAAAGCTGGAAAGCACACTGAACACAAGGAACCCACCTGCCATAGCCCATTCCCTTGAGGGGCTCCTCCACCAAGCCCCCACGTCTCTGGCTGACAGGCTACTTACTATCAGTCAGCCTGAGACCTGTGCCCCATGAGGTGCTGAGATCACATTCCCAAGATAGCTATATGCCAAATGCAAGATTATATTCTTCAGCAAAGCTGCGGCAATTCAGCAAAAATGCATGTAATTCCAAACATTTCAGCCTCAACAGATCCATGTTTGTAGCCCTGGCATTGCTGGAACGTTTCCAGACAGTTCCATTTCCAGGGGCTCTGGCAGTCCCAAACCTCACGGTTGTGCTGTATATCTGACACTCGGGAACCAGACAAGGAGCATGAGCAAAGGAGGGTAGGACCTGGGGCTTCAGCATCAGGAGTGATGGAGGGGAACAATTAGATCAGAACTGGATACAGCCCTGATGTTCAGTGGGTCCTGGCTGACACATTGAACTGAGAAGTGCTGATAGGCACAGGCAGATGGAGAGAGGGAGACGAGGGAATGAACAGACACCCCACTCAGTTTATCCCTGATGAGATCATGTACAGTCATAGAGACAATCCCTGTTTGTGGCAGATCTAGAGACATCTAAAGTAAGATGATATGGAAAAGACTAAGACAGATGGATTTTGTGTTTCATTTGAAGAGTCTTTACTTACAAAAACAAAATAAACTAGCAAAAGATCTTTGGGAATCTGCTCATTAGCTCTGCCTATCAAAATAAAGAGGAGCTGTGGGTGTTTCCAGCTCAGATTAACAAACACCTTTACCTTGAGGCATCAGAGCTCAGCCCCAACAGGGCATTTCAAGATTCTGCTTAAATAGCAGTACCAAAAGAGATTGATGAGAGCAGATGCTTTTTCTGGTTCCACATACCAATGATGGGCCCAACAGAAAACTGGGTGGTTAGGAGAGACTTAACGGAGGACAAGCCTGTGAGGTCAAGTGGCATTTTCCTCTCCAGATGTTTCTTTTATGTTATTCTTTCCAAAGCCATCATGTCAGATAGAATAAACAATCACCAAGGCTCTGATGAGGAATAGACTGAAACTGGGATGAAGCAGCTCTCTTTTCCTCTACTCCATAGCAGAAGTAACTGCTACCAAATGAGAACAGACTTCTTTATCTATTCACGGCATGTGGCCCACTCATTCTAGTGGAACCCACAAGGCTTTATCCTTTCAGCCTTTTCCTGTACCTTTATCTTCTCGAGCCCCACCAGAATACCACGACTGACAAGATAAAACAATTAAACCGAAATAGTTTAATGTGTGAGCATGGCACAGCAGTCCAGCAGGCCCTGCACTGGTGACATGCTCCTTGCAGACCAGTGGTGACCCTATAGCACCCAGGGCATGGGCACAGCACGTGCATTTGCATGAAACACACAGAGCCACCGCATTTTGGTTTAAGTGATGATAAAACTGTCCCAGAACCAGACTTTTCTCAACAGCAGAAACCAAATCACATTTTGCAGAAACAGGTCTTCCTGGACATGGATGGTCACATCATCACTCAGCCATTTCTTCTCTAAGAGGGGGGAAGCCTTTGCTGATTAACACATGGCTGTGTCTCAGCATACTCCATGATGCTCAACTGGACTGTCTCCAGATCTCGCTCGCTGACAAGTGTCTTCATGGGCAGAAGCACTGAGTAGGTTTTGTACCTTTCTAGAACAGAGGAAAGGCCCCAGGATTGCTGATATGTGGCAGCAGACTGTCAGGCCTCAAGAAGAGACTTGTCAAGAAATACATGAGCTTGATCAGGAGCCAATTCTGATCTGAAGTGAGTGAAAGCCAGAGGTGGGCTTGCAGTCAGGCAGGGGGACTGGTCCAGAGATAAGAAAGAAACATTTCAATACTTGTCTGAATTGCAGGGGGTCTAACTGGAGTGAATCTTTGAGCTTCTGGAGCATCACAATCACTTTAGCAGAGGTCCAGCAATTTATTCCCAAAATGCATAGAAAAGATTTTATCTTATGGTTCTGCATAGAACCCAGGTTTGTCAGCTCAGCTCCAGGGACAGGGCATCAAAAACATCCCTCTGACTCTACCCACAGCGACAGCTCTGTAAAGGCAACCCAAACCTCCAGCATTCAACTACTACCACAAACTGATGGCAAAATCTCTGTCTTATTAAAACAGTCAAATGTTTGTTGGTTTTTCTCTCTCATCTTCTTAAAATCTGTATGGAATCACACTTCCCAAAAACATCTCCATGCTGACCTGGAATTGTAGCCACCCTACATGAGTGTCTATGGATCTGAAACCCCTGACCAGACAGAAAGTGCCTTCAGAACTTACCTAGTTCTCACATACTAGAGCAACTTGTAATTTGGGGACTGATAAAAAGATAATTCAAATGACAGCCACTCGTGCCACGTACCACCTACCCCCGGCAGCATAAAACTATCTTCTCCAATTTGAACTTTGTTTTGTTAGGCCTAATTTGCCTCTAATTTAATGTACAATTAATTAATTCCAATATTCTGATATCTTAGGGCATCAAAGCTCCCCCTTAATTTCAAAAAACAATTAATTATAGCTTAGTATTCAATTAGAAGTTAGGCATTAGCAATGTTTTGCATCCTGAGAGATAGCAGCTACACAAGCAAACACAAATGTGGGAATTTTACATCTTGGCTCCAGTTTCATGTGATGCTCTGTAGAGGTTAGTCTTTGTAGAGGTTAGTCTTTAGCAGAACAACCCTCACGAGCATTTGTCTGAGCAGGAGCAGGGCTAGAGCCAAACAAGACACTACTGCCTCCCTGAATCCTCCCTTTGCTGCCAGTTAAAGTGATTCCTAACAAAGGACTTGAAGCTTATTATTCAATAGTGGGTGTCATTCAGATTTCAGATTCTATCTGCTTTCCTTAATTACATGTCATCAATTTCCTTCCGTCCTTCCCCCCAGCCCTCACCCACCTACCACCCCCCCTCCTCCCCACCTCCTTTCCAACAGAAAAATAAGGTACTGCTACTGGCAGTCTGCCTGAAAGGTTCAGATACCAGGGCAGTCATTGTGAATAGGATGGGAGAGTAAGAAGAGTTATTAGAGATTCCCTGACAAGCAGGGAAAAGCTTGGAACTGGATTTTCCTGCCCGCCTGTAAGACTTTGGCTCTTTCCTGGAGAGGTACAGCACAACATGCCACACTACAGCAATAAAAAGCCTGGCCTGAAACGCCTGTGGCTTTTCCCGTGCTAGGAGTTACAGTGGGGAGCAGTGGCACACAGCCAGCGGACATGGCAGACCCTGCCCTGTCATCCTCCCTTTGGACTTTACAGAGCTTTTATGGCTTTCTTCCTCTGTTTATAGGTGTCTGCTTTCATAGATTCATTAGAGATCAGAAGGGACTTTGAAAGATCATCCAGTCCAATCCCCCTGCCACAGCAGGATCACCCAGACCAAGTTGCACAGGAACACATCCAGGTGGGTCTTGAATGTCTCCAGAGAAGGAGTCTCCACAACCCCTCTGGGCAGCCTGTTCCAATGCTCTGTTACCTTCACTGTGAAGAAGTTCTTTCTGCTATTTATATGGAACCTTCTCTGTTCCAGCTTGCACCCATTGCCCCTTGTCCTATCACTAGATGACCTTGAGAAGAGCCTGGCTCCATCCTCCTGACACCCACCCCTCACTGGAAGGCAGTAGAGTACAGTTTCATGTTCCATCCCTCTCCTGCTTTTCACTGACACCTTGGACCCCCTGATCATTCCTACAGATAACAGCTAAAACAACAAATGACACCAGGGAAAACAACTTGTCCAAAAGGACGATGCTCTGTGCCACCCATTTCCCTGCTAAAGGGATGTTTTTATTTCTTCCTGGCACTTATTTCCTCTAGGGATGTACCAAAGCCTAACATCTTCAACTCATCTCTGCTGTCAGGCAAGGGATCACTGTTTGGTTTCTGTGAAGGGGCACAAGATTAAGCACAAAAAATTAATGACCAAAATCCGTTGTCCACCTGACAGGACAAAGTCAGCCACTGAATCTCTGATTTATAGGTCATCCTCCCAGATTTGTTTTCACTGACCTCATTTGGGTTTCTTCATGCTTTTCCATGTTCTTTCTTTCTCTGCCTCATTTTTTTTCCCAGTCACAACTATAATCACACAAAGAGCGCAGCACAATGCTGCTCCCATAAAGCTGAAAGGCCTAGAGAAGTGGGACATTTAACACCTCTCAACCAATCTAAAGAGTTTGGGAAGACCAAGAGAGAGAAATCTGGCTCTGCACACAAGCCCTAAGGTCAGGAACAGGGTTCTAGATTCCTTGCACAGACTGCAATAGTTACTGCCAGGGATTCAGAGCCTGCCCAGGTGATCTTGTCCAGGCACTCCACAATACGGACTGTGTTGCATTCACAGGACACTCATATGGAAGTGTTTACAGGACACAGAAAACTTCCCTCCTGCCCTTTAGGCTACACCGCCCCTGGTATGGCAAAGTAATTGAACTGCCTGACACTTCAGCACATCTCAGCACCCTAGTCCACATCAAACACTGCCTCTTAGCAGCTAAACGGATAACTGGTTTTCTTCCTGGTCTCCAGCTGCCACTTCTAATGGGGATGTACATCAGGGTCCTTTATTAGCACCAACTGTGGGCATTAGGGTGTCAGACAAAGGTGGTTTCCATTTGCATTTACACAATGTGATGCTCAAACCTTCATCTTTGTGCAAATTTTAAAACTTGAAATGAGGACGGGGAACTAACGCAGAGATAAAACCTGTCAAGGACCAGCTGGCTCCGCAGCATTGAAGGGGCTATGTGTGTTCCTACACGGCCTGTCCCACAGCTGGGCAGTGCCAGCCAAACCACCCAGGAACCACTTCTGGCACTTCCAGAGAAACAAGGTGTTCCAAATCACCTAAGAACTTTCAGGATTCTGTCAGGCCTCAAGTTTGATAACGTTGTAACATTTTACGTTGTAAAAATGTCTGTGGCCTTTTCCCAGTTATATGGAAGGGAACTGGAAATGCTGACAACCAGGGTTCTCCAGCTGAGCCAGGACCCAGCCTGAACTCCCACTTCAAAGCTGATGATCCTGCAGCTGAAGTCCAAAACCAAATTAAAAAACACCACCAACTGAATTTTCTATAAAACAGAATGTGTTTTCCACCACCTTGGGATGTGTTTTGTCAAATACACACATGGGAATCCTGCCAACGATGCTGGAGTTCTATCACTTACTCTTTCCAGAGGAGTCCTGCAGTATTTATTACCTGCACAGAATGCGCATAGCAGATTCACTCTAACATTTCATCCAGAAGAGAGCTCATGAAAAAGTAGGAACATGGGTTTTAATCAGTAGAACCAAGAGAAATGTGTCTAAGACCCAGCCAATTCAATTTTTTGGGAAGCTTCTCCACTGGCAGCTGTGGTAAAACTTCACTTCCCCGTGTTCAGGATGAGCACCTGGTGAGCCCCACACATGGCCACTCTGTAATTTGCAGTGAGGGTGAGCCCACAGGCAGAGCAAGAAATCCCTGCTGCCCAAACCCGTTTCTGGCCCCTTTGTCTGATTTCAAGAAACAAGTTAGATAAAAAACAAATCTCAAGGGGAAAAATATGTTTCCATTTAGCGAGAGGCCATCACCCTATCCATCACCTGACTGAGGAGGAATGCACAAGTGCTGCACGGGCTACTGAGCAGCATTTCTACAGGAGGGCAAAAGTGTGCCGGAGCCCAAAGAAATGACATCTGCAGCCCCCACAATGTGTGGTGTAGGGAGTTCGCATGCAATCACCCCCCCAAACCAGGCCAGCCTTGTCCATGGACAGCCCATTGGCTCTGTGAAGCACTGAGATATGTGACTCACTGGTGACATGACAGAGCACAGAAATAACATGCTAATGGGAAAATGTCAGGACACATGCCCAGGGCCAGCACAAAGAGCTGCACAAGTTCTCTGCAGGTCTTGAAAGGTGGATAGGAACAGCAGATCAGCTGAGGGAAAAAGACAGTTCCCCAGGTTGTTCCATCATTTAGAGAGCAGGGTGGTATTAGCTTGATGGTTGGACTCAATGATCTTGGAGGTCTCTTCCAACTTCAATGATTCTGTTGACTATGTGATCATCCTCAAAACTGCCTCCTGCATCGTCCTGTGCAAGGAGGGAATGCTGAGGTCGTCAATGTGTGAACAGGCTGCTGTCCCCAGAGGGGTTGCAAAGCCACAGGAATGTGGTGTTTGGGACAGGGATCAATGCAGACCTGGCAGTGATGGGTGAAAGGTTGGATTTGCTGATCTTAAAGGCCTCTTCCAACCAAAGAGATTCTGTGATCCCTACAGATCATTAGACCTTACTGAAGTGTTTAACTGCACAACACAGGAGCTCAGAAGAGCCAGAGTGCTCAGGGTTAAAGTTGCTACAGAACTAGGGCATGGATACAACTGAAGGAAAAGCTACTTCTACACAACCCAGAGTAAGCTGTAATAACATAGTTTAGGAAATAACTTGTTACTTTGCATGCACTGAATAATGGGTAATTTCACAATTTCCAATGCCTGTACTTAAGGGAAGCTTTTACAAACCAAATTCAATGAAGTCCGCTCAAGGGACCCTCTTGCAACACTGGAACATGCAATATCCACAGGTATTGCAACATCTTATTGCAAAATAAAGGCTATTTTCCTCCAAACCTCCTCATGCTCTCAGCCAATGGTGACAGCATTAGATAGGGATCGTTTTCTTTGGGGTCAGTGAGTTAAATCAGCTCAATAACCATCTGACAGTCACCCAGCATATCCAGCTCCAGGGTAGTAGCACAACTGTTGGACCAGGAGGTGGGAAGGGGAGTAATACCTCTCTTACCAGTACCACTGAGCTATTGGCACGGCTTCCTCTGACCCTGCTCAGCTTGGCAAGGGGAGAGAGTTCTGCGGGCCAGCTCTGCACCCAGAAGCTCCAGCATGGAGCCACACTTACCACACATGTCTTGGCCACAGTTATAAAGGTCACAGCGAGGCAAAGCCGTTATGAACATTAAAAACAATTATCAGTGAGTGACAAGCTAACAAAGGAGCTCAGAGATGAAGCCCAGCAACGCACGAGCACCTGGAACAATGCTGGTACCTCTTAGACTCATAGATTCATAGAATGGTTCAGGTTAGAAGAGACCATAAAGATCATCAAGTTCCAACCCCCCTGCCATGAGCAGGGACACCCCCCACTAGACCAGGTTGCTCAAGGCCCCATCCACTCTGGTCTTGAACACTAGCAACCTCCCTGCGTAACCTGTTCCAGTGTTTCACCACCCTCATTGTGAAGAACTTCCTCCTGACTTCCAGTCTAAACCTCTCCTCTTCCAGCTTGAAACCATTCTCCCTGGTCCTACCACTACAAGCCCTTGTGAGCAGCACCCTCCCCAGCTTTCCCATAGCCCCCTTCAGGTACTGCAGTGTCCTCTTCTCCAGGCAGAACAGTCCCAGTTCTCTCAGCCTGTCCCCATAGGAGAGGTGCTCCAGCCCTCCACTCATCCTCGTGGCCCTCCTCTGTTCATGTTCCAACACTTCAA